>OZ023206.1:53038788-53051288 GCA_963995525.1 Escarpia spicata
TAGTTCAATAAACAAAAACATGCACCCCATAATGTAGGGGTAGGAGTAAGAATTTCTATCTAACAAAAGAAGGGTATAACATAAAACTATGTACTTGTATGGAACCAAATAATGGTCGTCAACAAAGGCATGGTCTTTAGTAAGAATATATGCAATAATGAATGTTATTGGTGAATTCATTGCTTTGTCATCACAAAAACAAAATTGCCATTGGGGCCGTTTTACCCGCCCCTAAGAGTAAAATGGCCTACAGCAATATTAAAAAGAGAACCAATTTCTTTCACGAAACTAAAATAGTACATGTAAAAGGAATACCTCTACGATTGGGCAAAAACGGACCTCACATCAGACTAGATCAAACTGCCGTATCCACTACACCGACCGGAACCGATCATGCCATATTTGAAACCGGTGTGACGTCATAATAACGTCAACTTTAAAACTTTCCACTACGTCGACTGTAGTCGGTGTCGCTCTTGCGTATTCGGAAGTTATCAAGTTTATGTGATTCTGACGTTACGCCGGCTTCACGTATGGCAAAATCGGTGCCGGTCGGACTTGTCGATACACTGCAGTCTGACGTAGTCTGATGTGGTCTGACATGATTTGGTTTGGTCTAGTCATGGCGGTTCGGACGAAAAGTACCAGTATATCTCGGCCTTTACGGCCAAGATACAATTTAAGATAAGCAATTATTTTTTGGGTCAACTGAGAAATACATCTTGTGGTAGAACAGTCATGATTTCATTATAAAAAACCTGCGATAAAACATCAGATAAATAAAGAATAAACACTATGTCCATGTAACGGGTGACCGTCTTAGACGATAGGCAGTATTACCTCAAATGTTCTGACGTTAAATTACGAAAATGTTAAGCTAATGTAAACGTTATTATAAAATTGTGCCAATCATAAAAATATAGATATAATTTACCTTAGTTTGTGGGTAGAATTCAGTTGTACGGATCTTCTTTACATTCGCACGTTTCCAGAAAGCTACCCGTTTGGGCATGTTCCCGTTGACGGTGATTTATATGAGTCGTGAATTTGAAACCAAATCGGTTTGTCGGATTAGTGACTCACCGTCTGTGTAAATATGGTTGGCGTATTTTGCCGAACCTTATTGATGAAACAGGTGTTCTTGTATGCACGGTCAACAGGAGCACACTGGTACGCATTATAGATTTTCTAGTGTGGTTTCGGGGCCCGTACACCGGGGGGAATGCTGTATTGTCTTCCTTTTTCCCACGTCGAACATTAATCAGATTGAATATTTAATAAATATTTATATGACTACTTTTATATATTGAGCAGACAAACTTTGGTGAAAAGGTGACCTATATAATCTGCAAGTATGCGTATTGACAGTACGCGATTGTTATTGCAGACGCAAGACATTTTGCATTGAGAAATCACTGTACGTGACACCAAACAAGGAATACCATTCATGAATTTGCGAAACTGAATGGTGGGTGGTGATGAAATGTGTCAACCGTAGAGCTGAGAAGACAATACTAGATTTATATATATCAATACAACGTGATTGAGAAGCCACATCGTTACACATATTCACGCATGCGTATAGTCAGTTATTGTTTGATAATGGCAGACCATACATGAGTAATTTGAAAGCCTGACAAATTGGCTGCTTTCAAAATAAGGTTTTCGAGAGGATTTGTAGCGTATCGTTTAACAAAGCAGGAATGTTATTAAGGGAGATCCTCGGGGGGACAAATTCAAACATTTAACGACAAGTAACATTAACACAAGTTGCCAGCAATACCACGGTTGTGACATTGTACATCGAACTTCAACATTTAGTGTACGATAGTTGTGCTAATGTGTCCGGCCAACTCAAGCCATTGTTGATTAAATTGTGATCGATACGAACTTGGACAGCAGTGTTTCTGGGAATTCATCCTAACGGGTAATGACAGAGAACTCCATAAGTCTTAGTCAAAGAGGATTAAGTTATTTGATCTAGCAGGTGAACGCAGTCTTAACTAATTTGCAGGAAATCGACGGAAACGCACGCCCCCGAGAATTAAACGCAGAAGCAGAGAGGATCGAGATTTCGCAAGTTTACGAAAGCTCCTTATGTATTTAAAAATACAATAACTATGTTATAATTCAACTGGCTGCGGGCGAGATATTTTAGAAAGTAGTAATTGCACACTTGGCTGAACTACAATATGAATAAATGTACTACAAAATGCTGACGGAAAACTGCCCGCTGCAAAGATCGATTCCACGTGAACGCATAACGATTAAAACTGTCTGTGTAGTATAATAAATTTACCCCGAATTAATGGGTCAAATTAAGTATTCTGACTCCAGCGTCAAAATAACGAAATATGTTTCTGACATTTATTTGCTATTGTGTGGCATTTAATGTAAAATTATATAGGGTCACTTTATCGCAGTGATTTAATATACTATGATGGCAGTTTAACCCTGCGGTCCAAACAGGACTGGACAGCAGTAATTTGAAATGTCGATATGTGCTAGTACTATTACTTGTCATAGACAACTGTCTTACGCATAATTATACGATGGCATCAGAGGGGTGTTTTAGTCTCGCTTAACCGACTCTCGCCTGGCTGCGTGACTTCGCCAGGAAGATAGTCTGGCTAAGAGTCGCGTTTTGACTGCCAACGTGTTGACAGCCACGAGAGCTGCCACGTACTAAATATGTTTGTAATTAAAAGGCACTAAGTCAGTTCAGTTCATCCCGAGACCTGTCCGGTCGTAGGGGAGACATGAGGGACACAAGGCACTAAACTATGAAAACAGTTTAACGTCGGTTTATTTTTTTGTATGACATGTTTATATAAGTTTAAAGTTGAATAGTTGTTATAGGATAGTATCATGTGATAAAAGTGTATCCTTGTTTAATTTGTTATTTCATCGTTGGCCTGAGAGCCAATCATCGTCTCTACCCGAACCTGGGGTAAAGCCCCCTACCGGTAACATTGGCAGGAGCTTAATAATCCAGGCCGCAATGAAGGGCCAATGCTGCCTCCTCACAGCGCCTGGATAATCGAGGCTAAGGGGTGTCTAAGTAAAACAATTGTACATTTTAAAAGTAATTTAGTACTAATTTCGCTCCTTTTATTGAACGTAGTTCATTTGTAATAGGGAGTAGGAGATGATGTCAGATTATTCGCTTACAAAGATCAGTACGAAGATCTCTGTCCTTGGGGGTGGCGACACGCCTTCTTTGGCTGGTGGCTGTTGGCTGGTGGCTGTTGGCTGGTGGCTGGTGGCTGGTGGCTGGTGGCTGGTGGCTGGTGGCTGGTGGCTGGTGGCTGGTGGCTGGTGGCTGGTGGCTGGTGGCTGGTGGCTGGTGGCTGGTGGCTGGTGGCTGGTGGCTGGTGGCTGGTGGCTGGTGGCTGGAGGCTGGTGGCTGGTGGCTGGTGGCAGTAGAGGCCAATTCTGGAATTGCAGACTCTGGAGCAGGTTGGACAAATCTATAGTTGGCCTGATGTTGCCTGAGCTGCACATTCTTTCCTCGGCCTAAGCATCTCCTCATTTGCTTCTCTTCAGGAATGTTCAAAGTCATGGGATGCTCTCCGGGTAGTCCTCTCCAGTTTTTTCTGTTTGCTATTAGCTGTTCCCAAACTTTGTGGTCAATATTTGTCTTGGTAAGTTGCCGCTTCAGCTGGTCCTTGTAGCGCCAGCGGGGGCTCATCTGTCTCGCTGGCCCTAAAGAAGCTCATCATACAATACAGCTTTTGGCATTTTTCTGTCGTCAAAGCGAGAGACGTGGCCTGCCCAGCGGAGCTGCCTGAGTATCAACATGGCATCGATGCTCTGGGGTTTGGCTTTTCCAGGGCCTCATTGTTGGAGACATAACCCTGCCAACGGACTCCCATGATAGAGCGCAGACTTCGCTAGAAGAATCGCGGTCAAGCAGTCGTCCTTGCTTTCTGTAGAGAACATACGCCTCAACCCCATACTGTTGGATAGTGATGACGACAGCCTTGTATACATGTATCCTAGCTGGCAGACGCAGATAATGGTTCTGCAATACAAGTTTATGCAGGCGACCGAATGAGCTGTTATCCATGGATGGCGGTTGTCACCATTGGTGCAACATTTAAGATGACACTTCCAAGGTATGTAAACTGCTCACCTGTGTTGAGGGGATGTTCATTAATCATGAACGGGGTGGGTTGTAGACTCCATGAGGTGGTTTCCGGTGCAGAAGCTCTAATTTTATAAGGCTGATGATTAGGCCAAAGGATGTAGCTGCTTCAGCGAAGAGTTTGACCACTGCCTGGAGAGCTTATTCTGTGTTTCGATGAGGAAGGAATCGGATAAATCACGTTTATATTTCACTTGTTCATACGAGCTGGATGGTGTTAATAATTTGTGGGGACATCCAAGCGTTAATATAATTTCTCTATAGTCCATCACGGCTGAAAGTGTCAAAGGCTTTGGTCAAGTCAACGAAAGCAAGACACGCACAGGCCGATGTTCCGCTCCTTGTATTTCTCTTGGCCTTAGCACGAAGATCATATTTGCAATTGCAAAGCTGAAGTGCCACATAAACCACAGCATCGTCGGTCTTCCAGCAGAGGTGTGCAAGCTAGGAGGAGAAATTCTTCTGTAGGAGCTCACATACCTGTTCTCGCTGTGTTGGAAAAATGGAGTAGTACCGGTGGACGTGTTGAATGGTGTAATTGTCCCCCTATACAAGAATGAAGTAGACAAGTCTGACTGTTTGACCTACTGAGGCATTATTACAAGGTATTATGCTTTAAACATATTATCTAAGTGTCTTTGTAAAGTCAACACTGTCAATATTCATCTTGTGGACACCCAATGATGGCTGGCAAACAGAAGAAAACAAACGAAAACATACGTAACGCTGATCTACGAAAACGGTGATGTTGAAGTGACAGATCTTGCATCTCAACGTTGCGCAATGTCGTAGTCAACATACCGCTCTTGTGATGACGTTGTAGCGTTTTCAAATGCAAAATATGATCACGCCACGTTCCCCTATAATCACGTTTTTTATACCAGATTACGTGATGCCATTTATTTTAAGAATCCAGATGATTCGGCAATATACATTCATTATATATATATGTCATTTTATTATTTTATTGTAGTCTGTGTGTGCGAGAGTGGGATTCGTAGAGTGTATAATAAAATAATATCTAACACCACGCGATCTTTGTAAATATGATGGGCAGTAACATTATAGAAATCACCCGAAGACAACACATTAGATCAGCCCTAGGATAATAAGCTATCTGGAAAAAAATAAAAAGAATATTCAAGTATTACGATATGTCGGTCTTTCACAAACCCATCAACACAGTACTGTCACTGCACCCGTCAGACAAAACTTTGAAAGAGGCAACGTACAGGAGAACAGTACAGGCACAGAAGAAAGCACAAATAAATCATCACTTCTCAACCGGCCTTAAACTAAGACATCGGTCTCGTGCTCCCGCTCTTCCTATATATCCACTTTAAAATACATAATATTTGAAAATGTATTGTATTTGATACGACGTATTCATCAAAGTGTACCAATGTGACAGTTTGAACTATGATAATAAATTAATAAACTCAATTAAGTGGGTTGCTCGCGACAGTGCTCGTGCGTCTGAAGAACAAATGAATAATACGACTACAAAGTACTTATCGATACAATTTATGACATCTGGTCAAAGCAAAGTATAGAACGGTGACTATTTAGTTCATTATATCAATTATATATACTTACAATGTAGTTTCTTTTTTCAATTGTATTAGTAATAACTAAATATGTAACTAAAGGCAAATTACTGTGTTCATTGTAATGCTTTAATCGGAAAATATAGCTTTTGAATATTTCACAATTTGCTCATGATTCTTGGTTCCAGTCTATTTTTGAATCGACTAATATCAATTTAATTGCTAAAAGAAGAACTGAAGCAGGAAATACATCAACTGTGTCTTGAAGGAATGTCTCTCCTCCTCAGCTAACAGTAACGAATGTCTAATGTCATGAAATATAGCTACGAGAGACGACATGAGCGATGTAAAATGGATTGATCAGCCAATCTATCTTACGAAACTTCTCGCTCTAAGCTGTTTATAGTTCAAGAACCTAGCACAATGTTGCCGGAATGACATTTGTTTCATATACAAAATGTGATCTCGACACAGCCGTGCGTTCGTCTGCCACAAAACACACGTGTTCGAGCTAGTCCCACCGTCAGCTGAACTTTATTCGTAAATCATTTCCGAAACATGCCCTTCCTTTCTTCAAATTGGCGCGCACAAACGCGCGCTAACGCACGCACTTACGCCAGCAAGCGCGCACACTCACACGCACACACAGACGCGAGAGAGACTCGCACATACAGACGCACACACACTCGCGCATTCACACACACACACACACACACACACACACACACACACACACACACACACACACACACACACACACAAACACACACACACACACACACACACACACACACACATTGGCACTCGTATACACATAATTTTAGTAGCTCATAAAATATTGTAATACAAAAATCAATTCCAAAACATAAAATAAACTAAAAGAAAATACGCAAAAACAGACAACACAAATTGGGACTTCTTATTTTGAATTGTGAGATGAGTGGATGAACGTTGCATTCTGAGATTGTACATCTTTTAAAATACAAATGTTCAGTGAAGCTACATGTCACGCACAATAATACGTTTCTCAACACCATTATAAACTCTTTTTACATAATTATAATATACTATTTTAAGATAAAATGGCGTAAAAATTTAACACTTATATCTGCATGTCGGGGGATTTTAACCACGGGCATATAAAATGGAAATCTCTACAGAGTATGGGGAGTGAGGACCACAAGTTTTTAGTTTTAGTTCAAGATACATTCCTTTCTCAACATGTGCTAGAACCAACCAGGGGTGAGAATGTGTTAGACATAGTTTTGCCCTCACAGAATGAATTAGTTGACAATGTCAAGATATGTGAGCCACTGGGGAGTAGCGATCACAACCAGATACATTTTACCATCAAAATAAAATCAGAAAGGAATAGTAAAAAGCAGTATAGGAGAAATGTCCACAAAGGAAGGTATAAGGAAATGAGGAAATATTTAGCAAAGATAGACTGGAATAACACACTGAAAAATAAGACGGCAACAGAATGCTGGAATATATTAAAGAGTGAAATTAAGTGCATAGTCGATAAATTTGTACCCTTCAAAAAACAAGGAAAACGGTCCAAAACGAAACACTTATCGAAAGAAGCCATTAGAAAAATTAAATATAAACAAATGATGTGGAAGTCATATAGATGTACTGGAAATGATGAAGACTACAACATTTATAAAGAAGCACTTAACCAAGCTACAGCTGAAATTAGAAATTCAAAGAGAAGCTACGAACAACAATTAGCTAGTAATATAAAACACGACAGCAAGAGTTTTTATGCGTATGTTCGAAGCAAACAGAAAGTTCAAGATAAGGTCGGTCCTCTAGAAGATAGTGCTGGAAATATAATATCAGAGGGATTCTTAATGGCAGAAGACCTGAATGAGTACATTAGTTCAGTGTTTACCAGGTAAGATATTAGTTCACTGCCAGTACCAGAGGCTAAGTTCAAGGGGGAAGATTCAGACTATTTAGGACAATTAATTGTAACCCCGGAAATGGTAGCTAAGAAAATAAGGGCTATGAAGGATAATAAATCACCTGTAGTGGATGGTATTCCACCCAAACTACTATTGGGAATTGTAGAACAAATTAGCATACCGCTTGCAACAGTTTTCAACTTGTCATTAGAAGAGGGAGTGGTTCCTTTAGAATGGAAAGAAGCAAACATTATACCGTTATTCAAAAAAGGTTCGAGAAACAAGTCAGAGAACTATAGACCAGTGAGTTTAACATCAGTGATTTGTAAATTATTAGAAAGACTAATTAAAGATATCATGGTGGATTTTCTTGTTAAACAAAACTTGATAAACCCATCTCAACATGGTTTTTTTAAAGCGAGGTCATGCTTAACAAATATGTTATGTTTTTGGAAGACATCACTAAGTGGGTAGATGAGGGATCACCAGTAGATATCGTGTACTTAGATTTTCAAAAAGCTTTCGACAAAGTACCACATCAAAGATTACTGCATAAACTAAAGGCCCATGGCATAGGAAATGGTATAATAAACTGGATAGAACAATGGCTGATTGACAGAAGACAACGTGTAGTAGTTGATGGGGAGGCTTCAAACTGGAAATCGGTATTGAGTGGGGTACCGCAGGGATCAGTATTAGGACCTATTTTATTCTTAATATATATCAACGATTTGGATGATGAAATAACAAACAAGGTGTTGAAATTTGCGGATGATACAAAAGTGTTTAGAAGGATTAAAAGTGATGGAGATAGACAGCATTTACAAGATGATCTTGACAGGTTGATAAAATGGTCTGAAAAGTGGCAAATGATGTTCAATTTTGGGAAATGTAAATGCCTCCAAACAAGATATGGGGACGGAGAGGTAGAATATACAATGGGGGGTACTGTACTAAGTACTACTGTAAAAGAAAAGGACTTAGGGTTAACCATTAGTGCTGATATGAAGGTTTCAGGGCAGTGCGGAATTGCAGCTTCAAAGGGAAATCAAATCCTTGGATTAATTAGGCGAAACATAACGTATAAAGAAAAAGAGCTAATAATACCGCTGTACAAAACAATAGTTAGGCCTCATTTAGAATATTGTATTCAAGCGTGGAGGCCATATCGCAGGAAAGACATAGATATGCTAGAAAGAGTGCCGAGGAGAGCAACTAAAATGATACCAAAACTGAGGGATCGTAGTTACGAAATACGCCTAAAAAATGCGGTTTAACAACACTAGAGACCAGGAGATTGAGAGGAGATCAGATAGAAATGTTAAAAATATTGAAGGGTTATGAATATATTGATAGAAATATTTTTTTCTCAGTTAAGAACGATAGAAGGACTAGAGGACATGAACTTCCATTAGCAAAGGAGCAGAGTAGATTGGATATAAGAAAGTTTTCATTTACACAAAGGACTGTAAATGAATGGAACAGATTACCTGCTGATTGTGTGGGTGCTAGTAGCGTGAATATGTTTTAAAATAAAATCGACACATACCTCAGACGGGCGGGATACACATAGATAAAAGATTCGGACTCTCGATAAGCCAAAGGGCTTCCTTGTCCACCTGCCACCTAGAGTTAATTCTCTGGGTGGCAATCTTGTTAAATCTTGTTAAATGTCATACGTTTATTATTCCGCTAGCCAGACTTGGCGACTGGTAACTTTGAAAAAGCATAATGTATCGAATAATATAAAATGCAAGAATGATTAAATATATAAATATTGTTCAGGTTTTACGTACACTTTCTTCAAGAAGTTAAAATGGTAGATTAACTCATTAATTATAAAAAACGGTTTTTCCCGCCATGTTTTCTCCGTAAATATGCGTGTGTAAATGTGATGGTGCCCGTCAGGTGTCGCCATCTACGGATACATTTGGTGTGCCGAGTGCTGGATTTGGGGGGGGGCGGTCAGGCGGGGTAGTTGCCCAGCAACTTCCTCAAAATAATTCTTATGGGGGCCTCCACGAAACTGTTTTGGGTCAAGGCCCGCATGATTTTGGAGGTCAAATAAATGCAGGTGATGAAAAACAAGTAGTAGGTGATTATGCATGGTTTGTTATGATGCAGATTTGTGTTCTAAATGAAAAAAGTGGTGCTGTGCTGTAAAGTTATCTTTGTACTAAAAGATCTAAGTTACAAAATACGCATTAAAACCGTACCAAAATAATAGTTGTCGTGGCAACGTAATAATACTACACGGTTATCCATAACATGTACATGTCCACGCTTTATCCTGCAAACTGGGACAGAGGGAGGATTTAAAGCCTACACACCCACACCCACATACACCCGCACACACCCATACACACACCCACACCCACCCACCCACACACACACCCACACACACACACACACACACACACACACACACACACACACACACACACACCATATATACCTATTTCTCATGAATCTATTTGTGTATAGGTCAGCATGACCCGAATGACAAAAACGTTAATCGAATGACACATTGTGATGTTTATACACACTGGCGCCGAAAAATAAACAGCTAATATTGCATGGGCTGATCCAAGAGCAGCCAAAGGCTGTAACATACACAAACATTATTCGAATTCGAATAAAGCTACACTATATCGGACCCGTGTAAAACATTTGTAAATAAAAACAAATTACGTTTCCTTTACCTTTGTCAAAAGGGAGAACAAGTTTGCTGTGTGAGTTCGTATGCACTCTGTATATATGTATAGTCATCATAGATTTAACAAGATTTAACAAGATTGCCACCCAGAGAATTAACTCTAGGTGGCAGGTGGACAAGAAAGCCCTTTGGCTTATCGAGAGTCTGACCCTTTGATCTATGTGTATCCCGCCCTTCTGAGGTATGTGTCGATTTTATTTTTAAACGTATTCACGCTACTAGCACCCACACAATCAGCAAATAATCTGTTCCATCCATTTACAGTCCTTTGTGAAAATGATAACTTTCTTATATATAATCTACACTGCTCCTTGGCTAATGTAACTTCATGTCCTCTAGTCCTACTATCTGTCTTAACTGAGAACAAAATTTTCTATCGATATTTTCATAACCATTCATTATTTTAAACACTTCTATCTCATCTCCTCTCAATCTCCTAGTCTCTATTGTTGTTAAGCCACATTTTAGGCGTATTTCGTAACTAAGATTCCTCAGTTTTTGTATCATTTTAGTTGCTCTCCTCTCTACTCTTTCTAGCATGTCTATGTCCTTCCTGCGATATGGCCTCCACGCTTGAACACAATATTCTAAATGAGGCCTAACTATTGTCTTGTACAGCGGTATTTTTAGCTCTTTTTCCTTATACGTTATGTTTCGCCTAATTAATCCAAGGATTTTATTTACCTTTGAAGCTGCAATGCCGCACTGCTCTGAAACCTTCGTATCAGCACTAATGGTTAACCCTAAGTCATTTTCTTTTACAAAATACGCATTAAAACCTTACCAAAATAATAGTTGTCGTGGCAACGTAATAATACTACACGGTTATCCATAACTAAATCATTTTCTTTTACAGTAGTACTTAATACAATACCCCCCATTGTGTATTCTACATCCTCGTTCCCATGTCCAGCGTGGAGGCATTTACATTTCCCAAAATTGAACACCATTTGCCACTATTCAGACCACTTGGTCAACTTGTCAAGATCATCTTGTAAATGCTGTCTATCTCCATCACTTTTAATCCTTCTAAACACATTTGTCTGCAAATTTCAAAACATTGCTTGTTATTTCATCATCCAAATCGTTGATACATATTAAGAATAATATAGGTCCTAATACTGATTCCTGTGGTACCCCACTCAATACCGATTTCCAGTTTGAAGCCTCCCTATCAACAACTAGACGTTGTCTTCTGTCAATCAGCCATTTCTCTATCCAGTTTATTATACCATTTCCTATGACATGGACCTTTAGTTTAAGCAGAAATCTTTGATGTGGTACTTTGTCGAAAGCTTTTTGAAAATCTAAGTAGACGATATCTACTGGTGATCCCTCATCTACCCACTTAGTGATGTCTTCCAAAAAACATATCATATTTGTTAAGCATGACCTCGCTTTAAAAAAACCATGTTGAGATGGGTTTATCAAGTTATGTTTAACAAGAAAATCCACCATGTGATCTTTAATTGGTCTTTCTAATAATTTGCAAATCACTGATGTTTAACTCACTGGTCTATAGTTCTCTGACTTGTTTCTCGAACCTGGTCTAAAGTTCTCTGACTTGTTTCTCAATCCTTTTTTAAATAACATATGCATATCACACAACGACGGAGCACAATAAAATCTAAGGTGTGCTTCATCATACATAACATATTGCATAGTATACATTAGCGTCCACCATGCGCGTTTATAGCTTATGGTCTTACAGCTCACTTGACGCTTTTATGCAACGACTGGAATCATCCAATTAATTATTTCGTTTTCTTTACGTTAGACTAGACATAATTCTGCGTCCCGCATACATTATGTATATACCGATTTGTTATCAATTATATGTACGTGATCATGAATAATATTAACGAGAGGTGAAATGAGCATTATGTTGTTCAAACAAGCTGTAATGCAAACGCCTCACAGTAAAAAAGTACGCGTTGTCGTAATCAAAACAAATGTTAAAGCGAAGTAGAAATTTATTCATTTGCAAAAGTCGATCACGCCACAACACGCCGTAGGTTTGTCATACAGCAGGCATGCTCGAACAAGTCCCACCGTCAGCTAAGCACTCGCATAAACTTGCTCATCATTTGTATGGCGGCTTCCAACAAGTAACGTTTATTAAGTGGCGTCACGTTCCCAACTGATTGCCTTCGCTCGGATTAATCGTAGGATATACGCGT
>OZ023206.1:53056288-53091288 GCA_963995525.1 Escarpia spicata
AGAGTTAACACGAGCACATGGACAAAAATTATGAAAATTCTAAAACGACGACAAGTAGAACGGGTGGCACTGCACACAGTCTTGCTTTGTCACGCGAAAACATTACATATTTAACAAATTACAAATTATGCTAATCTCTATTTACATTCCTAGTTTTATAGAAGCATCAGAAAAGCAATGATTGGAAGGTCAGGAGGCACATATATAAAATGCAATACGTCAGTCCAGTATTTATTCTAGGCGACTTATTAGAGACGCCAAAATATGTAATCATTAACTCATTCACGACGACAGCGGGCCTGCTATTGGATTGATGAGTTTCAGTACTACAATCTGACATCCATATTAGTTGTTCCACGAAAAGAACACTGCATTTAATTATATCCGTCAGTCCGACGTTTTGGAGAGACCCAACATGTCCGTGCATGCGTACTGTCGGTTATTGTTTGGTGATGCCACGAATCTGTATAGTGTGTTCGATGAGTCATCTGAATACCTAAAAGTTGGCTGATTGGCAGAGTTACCGGTCATGCAATGATCGTGACGTTGGACATCGAGCTTGAACGAGCTGCCTCTTGTCGTGGTGTAGCTGTTTCTCACTAACACTTTTAGATTGGTCGTTAAGCTCGACAATGTCAACTGGGAATGTAATTGTAAACACATTTTGAAAATATGCACATTGATGTCCATTTAATGAATTCACAACATTTGTCATGGGATAGTTACACCATTCTCAGATTTAAGGAGTATTGAGATGTAATGAAGATCAGGTAAGACAATGCATTACAGCTTGTATCGGGTGTAGGTAAATTAAAAGTGAAGGTAAGTTCTTATATAGAGTAGTATCTAGTCCTCAGGACTAAACACGTTTTACAATTTACTCCCTGGTAGACCTGTTCAAGGTACACATATTCACCATCGCTGGGTGGAAACAAATCAAAATTAATACATAGTTTAATAAACAAAAACATGCACCCCATAATGTTTTGGTAGGAGTGAAAATTTAAATCTAACAAAAGAAGGGTACAGGACAACACAGTGTACTTTATGGAACCAAATAATGGTCGACATTAAAGGCATTGTCTTCACTAAGAAGATATGCAATAATGAATGTTATTGATGAATTCATTGCTTTGTCATCACAAAAACAAAATTGTCATTAGGGGCCGTTTTTCTTGCTCCTAAGAGTAAAATGGCTCACGGCAACATTAAAAAGAGAACCAATTTCTTTCCAAAACTAAAATAATGCATGTAAAAGGAATACCTCTACGATTGGGCTAAAACGGACCTCACATCAGACTAGGTCAGACTGCCGTATCCACTACACCGACCGGAACCGATCATGCCATATTTGAATCCGGTGTGACGTCATACTAACGTCAACTTTAAAACATTCCATTACGTCGACTGTAGTCGGTGTCGCTCTTGCGTATTCGGAAGTTTTCAAGTTTACGTGATTCTGACATTACGCCGGCTTCACGTATGGCAAAATCGGTGCCGGTCGGATTAGTCGATACACTGCAGTCTGATGTAGTCTGATGTGGTCTGACATGATTTGGTCTGGTCTAGTCAGGGCGGTTCGGACGAAAAGTACCAGTATATCCCGGCCTTTACGGCCAAGATACAATTTAAGATAAGCAATTATGTTTTGTGTCAACTGAGAAAAACGTCTTGTGGTAGAACAGTCATGATTTCATTATAAAAAACCTGCGATAAAACATCAGATAAATAAAGAATAAACATGATGTACATGTAAGGGGTGACCGTCTTAGACGATAGGCAGTCTTACCTCAAATGTTCTGACTTTAAATCACGAAAATGTTAAGCTAATGTAAACGTTATTATAAATTGTGCCAAACATAAAAATATAGATATGCCTGTAATTTACCTTAGTTTGTGTGTATAATCCAGTTGTACGGATCTTCTTTGCATTCGCACGTTTCCAGAAAGCTATCCGTTTGGGCATGTTCCCATTGACGGTGATTTATATGAGTCGTTAATTTGAAACCAAATCGGTTTGTCGGATTGGTGACTCACCGTCTGTGTAAATATGGTTGCCGCATTTTGCCGAACCTTATTGATAAAACAGGTGTTCTTGTATGCACGGTCAACAGGAGCACACTGGTACGCATTACTAATTGTCTAGTGTGGTTTTGGGATCCGTACACCGGGGGGGATGCTGTATTGTCTTCTTTTGTCCCACGTCGAACATTAATCAGATTTAATATTTAATAAATATTTATATGACTACTTTTATATATTGACCAGACAAACTTTGATGAATAGGTGACCTGAATAATTTGCAAGTATACGTATTGACAGTACGCGATTGTTAATGCACATGCAAGACAAGTTGCATTGAGATATAATTGTACATGACACCAAGCAGCAGTGTTTCTGGGAATTCATATCTTAGTCGAAGAGGTATTGATAGAGCTGGTGAACGCAATCCTAGCTAATTTTCTGGAAATTAACATACACGCACGCCCCCGAGAATTCAACACAAAAGCGAGAGGATCGGGATCTCGCAACTTTCCAGGAGCTCCTTATATATGTAAAAAGACACTAACTATGTTATAATTCAACTGGCTGCGGGCGAGATATTTTAGAAAGCAGTAATGGCACACTTGGCTGAACTACAATATGAAAAAAATGATTCCATGTGGGCGCACAATGACCCGCATCGATTAAAACAGTCTGTGTTGTATAATACATTTACCCCGAATTAATCTGCCCCTGGGTTAGATTAAGTATTCTGACTCCGGCGTGAAAATAATAAAATACGTTTCTGACATTTATGTGCTATTGTGTAGCATTGAGGATAAAATTATATAGGGTCACATTATCGCAGGGCGTTCATATATTCTGATGGCAGTTTGACCCTGCGGTCCAAACAGGACTGGACAGCAGTAACTTGACTTGTAGATAAGTGCGAGTACTAGTACTTGTCATTGACAACTGTCTTACGCATAATTATATGATGGCATCAGAGGTGTGTATTAGTCTCGCTTAACCGACTCTCGCCTGGCTTCGTGACTTTACTAGGAGGATAGTCTGGCTCAGAGTCGCGGTGACAGACATGAGAGCTGCCACATGGTGAATATGTATACGATTAAAAGGCACTAAACTAGGAAAAAATATCAGTTTATTTTCTGTGTGACATGTTTCAATATAATTTTAATGTTGAATAATTGTTATAGAGTAGTATTGTCTGATAAAAGTGTATTCTTATTTAATGTGTTACTTCATAGTTCTCCTGAGAGCCAATCATCGTCTCTACCCGAACCTGGGGTAAAGCTCCCTACCGGTAACATTGGCATGAGGTTAATAATCCAGGCCGTAGTGAGGGGCCAATGCTGCCACCTCACGGCGCCTGGGTAATCGAGGCTAAGGGGTGTTTAAGTAAAATACGTGTACAGTTAACAAGTAATTTAGTACTAATTTCACTCCTTTTATTGAACTTTTGTAATAAGAAATAGGCGGTGATGACAGATTGTTCGCTTCCGAAGATCAGTACGAAGATATATGTCCTTGGGGACGGCGACACGCCTTCTGATGCATGGCTGGTGGCAGTAGAGGCCTTTTCTGGATTTGCAGGCTCTGGAGCAGGTTGGACAAATGTATAGTTGGCCTGATGTTACCTGAACTGCATATTCTATCCTCTGCCTACGCTTCTCCTCATTTGCTTCTCTTCAGGAATGTTCAAAGCCTTAGGCTGCTCTCCCGGTAGTCGCTCTCAAGTTCTTTCTGTTTGCTATTAGGTGTTCCCAACCTTTGTGGTCAATACTCGCCTTGGTGAGTTGCCGCTTCAGCTGGTCCTTGTAGCGCCAGCGGGGGCTCATCTGTCTCGCTGGCCCTAACGAAGCTCACCAGAAACATACATACATACAGCTTTTGGCATCCTGCCCACCGGAGCTGCCTGGGTATCAACATGGCATTGGTGCTCTGGGGTTTGCCTTTTCCACGGCTTCTTTGATGGAGATATAATCCTGCCAATGTATTCCCATGATGGTGCGCAGATGGAATTTGTCAAGCAGTTGTCTTTGCTTTCTGTAGAGAACATATGCCTCAGCCCTATACAGTTGGGTAGTGACGACGACAGCCTTGTATACATGTTTCCTAGCTGACAGACGCAGAGAGTGGTTTTGCCATACACGTTTCTGCAGGCAACCGAATGAGCTGTTGGCCTTGGATGGCGGTTGTCACCATTGTTGAATCATTTTAGACACTTCCAAGGTATGTGAACTGTTCACCTGTATTGAGGGGATGTTCATCAATCTTGATCTCGGGTGGGTTGAAGACTCCATGACGTGGTTTCTGGTGCAGAAGCTCTGATTTCTCATAAAGCTGATGATCAGGCCAAATGCTGTAGCTGCTTCAGCGAAGAGCTTGACCAGTGCCTGAAGAGCTTATTCAGTGTTTGCCAGCAGTTCAATGTTATCAGCAAAGAGCAGCTACAAAATAATTTCTTCAGTGGCTTTGTTTGCGCAACAAATCTGCAGAGACAGATACATTCCCATTCGTTTGGAACCTGGTTTAGACGCCCTGTGTAAGGTCCTCCTTGTCTTCACGTTGCTTTAAGCTGAAGAAGATCGCAAAGGGCGTTGCTTCCAGCACATATCTTTATTTGACACCGTTCTCGATGGGAAAGGGATTGGATAGATCACCTTGACATTTCACTTGTTCAATCGTGAAACTGCTGTATGGTGTTAATAAACTTTGAAGGGTATCCAAGCTTTGATAGAGTTTTCTATGGTCCATCGCGGCTGAATGTTTCAAAGGCTTTGGTCAAGTCAATGAATGCAAAACACGCACAGGGCCATGTTCTGCTCCATGTACTTCTCTTGGTCTTACCACAAAGATCATATCTGCAAATGCAAATTGAAGTGCTACAAAAACCCGAGCATCGTCGGTCTTCCAGCAGAGGTGTACAAGCTAGCAGGAGACATTCTTCTGAAGAAGCTCACAGACCTGCTCTCGCTGTGTTGGAAAAAGGTAGTAGTACCAATTGACATGCGAAATGCCGAGTTTGTCCCCCTATACAAGAATAAAGTGGAAAAGTCAGACTGTTCGACTAACTGAGGCACTAATACAACGTATTATGATTTAAAGATATTCTCTAATTGTCTTTGTAAAATCAACTCTGTCAACACTCATCTTGTGGGCACCCAACGATGGCAAGAAAAACAGACGGAAACACACGAAAACATACGTAACGCTGATCTACGAAAACGGTGATGTTGAAGTGACAGATCTTTCATCTCTAATAAACGGTTGAACAATATGAAAAAGGCTCAGTTATGCTGCAACCCCAGCCGACTAGTGGTGACGATGATAATACGCCTTTGCATGAACAATCATTACTTTCAATTGTATTTCATACATATATACAGGCACCCAGGTTTCTATGAAATCTTATTCCATGAAACATACCTGCGAGAAACGAAATAAACGTCATAAAGTTGATCAGCCAAGAGTAATACGAAAGAGCTCACAGTAAGCTGTTTATATACATGAGCAACCTTGCGCAATGTCGTAGTCAACATATCGCAGTTTTTATGACGTTGTAGCAACTTATTCATATGCACACTATGATCACGGTACTATCCTACGTTCCCCTGCAATCAAGTAATTTCGTTTTTTATCCTAGATTACGTGATGCAGTTATTTAAAGAATCCCGATGTTTCGGCGAACTACAACCATTATATACATGTTATTTTCTTATTTTATTGTAGTCTGTTTATGCGAATGTGGGATTTATAGAGATATAATAAAGTAATATTTAACACCACGCGAACTTAGTAAATAAAATGGACAGTAATATCATATCAATCAATCAATCAATCTTTATTTCAGACAAAAAAAGATACATGTAATATGCACTAAGTCCATAGTAAAAAAGTAAAAATAAAAAGTATATCATATTGTATATATTGCACTAATCCACTTCCTGCGCAATACAGAGGTCGTATAAACATCACTGTGTATAATACTCTCAACAATGTTGTTCGTCGATGCAGATATTCTGCTCATAAAACTGTACATGCATTTTCTAAATCTAGTATTGCAACAGTCCGTGTCAGAACTAATAAACATTAGGCTAGCTCTACACCTCATAGATAGGCTGTGCATAATTCTAAATGCATTGTTATAGGAAACAATAAAGTGCTGCATAGCGGCTTTTCTATAATTAGCCCATAAGGAACATAAATACACATTACTACAATAGGATGTGAACAGTTTGTTCTTCACCTTCACTTAACAAAAATGAAAATTCCTGAGTAGAATATTGCTTCTGCCGTACAAACTCCTTTCTTTGGATTTCATATCCATTTCATCCGACAGATCATTACAGATTATATGGCCAAGATATTTGTATGCCTTCGTTGTATTCAGAACTGCATCACCAAGCTTAAGAGCTACTTCAAAACCGGTTTGTCTTGTGTCAAAAAACATTATCTGCGACTTTACTCTGTTAAACAATATGTCGTTGTCACATCCATAATTGTATGATACATCTAGCAGTCTTTGCAACCCCTTAGCCGATGGAGCCAATAGTACAATGTCATCAGCATACATGAGATGATTAACAGTTGTATCACCACAATATCATCCGATGGGTAGTTTCATCAGTAGCAAACTCAAATCATTCATGTATCAATTAAATAAGAAAGGAGATAGCATACCCCCTTGTTTAACTCCATTTGTCACAGAGAAGAAGTTGGAAAATACCGAACCCCATTTAACACATATGGTCTGATTACAGTACCACTGACATATCACTTTAATTAAATATGTAGACACTCCAAGCTTAAGTAGCTTAATAAATAATGTTGTGTGATTCACCCTGTCAAATGCCTTGGAGGCATCAAGGAAGGCAACATACATGCATGACCCATGATTAGTGTAATATCGAAGGAGCTCCTTCAACACAAATACATACATTTCTGTCCCATGTTTGGGTTTGAACCCAAATTGGTTACTTGTAGTTCGAAGATGACTTTGCATCCGATTATACAGTATATTTTCCACTATTTTTGTGAGTTCATTAGACAGACATATCGGTCTATAGTTATCTCTGTCGCTGACACGTTTATTTTTATCCTTAATAATGGGAACAATGACAGATTTTTGCATATTTCCCGGTACGTAACCGTGTGTAAGTATAGCCGACATCAATATAGCCAATAAAACTGGCAGCTGTCGATCCGCCCACTTCATGTGCTCGCTAGTAATACCATCTAAACCAGGTGACTTATTGTAAGATAAATATTTGATAATTTCACTAATTTCATTAACAGTCACCCTCATACCTTGGTCAAAGACGACATGCTCCTGACAGAGATCAGCAAGAAATTCCTTGCTGCAACTTCCTCTGACTACATTAAAAATTTCACTGTAGTGTTCTTGCCACATTCTACTTATGTTTTGGCTGCCATGTACATCACCCACAGTGTTTGGTAATTTAACATTACTGTTTGTGGAGTTTTTGATTTCCCTCCAGAAATCACTATCGTTTTTTCCACTCATTTTCTCAGCAATTTTATCCGCAATAATGGAATTCTTTTTGTTCTTGCAAACTCTAAGTGCATGTTTGAATTTGGACCTAGCCTGCCGCATAACGTCATAAACAGCACCCGTTGTGGGTTTGCCAATGGCCTTCCACAAAAGATATGCATCTCTAGCTGCCATGTGTAAATCCTTTACATGGTCGTTCCAACCAGGTGTAAACGGTTTCCTCTTCCCAGATACTTGCTTTAACATTTTTTCACCTGATCTGGACAATGCAGTAATGATCTCATCATAAAATGTGTCGATGTCAGCAGTATGGCTATGATTATGACAATTCGCGTTAGAACATTTAATCCCTTCAGGGAAGGCAATATTACACAAACCCTCACACGTACATCTTGCATAGTATTCTATTTCACTGGATGAGAGATTATCCCACTGTATACGCTGATTTGATTCATTTATCGTACTACCCTCATTTTCAGGCAGCTTACTGAGTGTAATTGTATATAACACTGGATGATGATCAGACAGAATACATGCATACATAACTTTTATATCAGTAATGCAGTCTTTTGCATCATAAGTACATATAATATGATTTAACCAAGAGGTAGTGCTCCACGCTGGACTTACATATGTATATGTATCTCCGGGGAGGTGCTCCACATCTACAATTATGAGGCTATTGTCAGTGCAGTAGCTCTGTAGAATTTCACCAAACATAGTTTGTTTAGCAAGATTAGCATTGAAGTCCCCCAAAACAGTAATACAGGTACTATTGATACTGTCAATGAAAACATTAATTTAGCTAAACAGTCATTAAAGTTATCCCTATTTTCATAGCTTTCAAATGGTAAATATACATTGATAAGAAAGTATTCTTTCATACCATCACTGATTTTTATACAACATAACCAGTCATAAACCGAATCAATCATTGATATACTGGAATCTAACGATTTTTTCCATAGAAAACCTACTCCACCATAAGGGCGACCTGTTATGACACCCCTAGTGGCATCCACAGGAGACACACCATGACCATAGAAATCTGGATGACAACTATTCAATAGTATGCATTCCTGTTTCAATAGCATCAACTCCTGTAAACACAGTATATCACACTTGTTGATAAGTTCGTGAAGATTTGGTTCAAAGCTCTTGAACCCATTACAGTTAAAACTTGCCAGTTGGATAGCCATTGTTTACGATTTGCGAAAGAAGAATTCCCTGATGTATACACCAGCAGGCCATCTTTGGGGGTCGTAGAAGTTAGAAGTGTTATCGCACATTGCTTCCACCTTAAAGGAGGCGTAGGTGTCATGTTTGGTTTCCAGGTGGGTGCATTTTGCTGTTACATTAAGAGTGCACTTAATGTATTGTCCAAGCTCACTAGGTGACGTGCATGGATCCAACCTCGATACGAACATTGTCAGGAATCGACCGGGTCTTGCTTTCAACGTAGAGTCATTTCTGGTGCCAATCACGGTACTGTGTTTGTTCCGAGCTGAACGTTTCTTCTTCTCCACCACCGTGAAGCCTTCATTCAGTCTGCTGACAGCTGTCGACGATGCGACAAGAAAGGAACCACTGGTCTTGCTCTCTTCAGCACCACATGGAGAATCAACAGTTACACCATTCATCGATGTGGTTACTGTCGCCCCTGCAGATGGCGCCTTAGGTGATAGGTCCTTCTTCCTTCTGTGTGGGAGAGCCGGTTTCACGGCTTCATCAGTCGGCACTGGAGGCAAATCTACCACCAACGGCACTGGCTTTGTCACATTGGTGCTGCGGTTGGCCCATACAGACTGTGAGATGTTGCTTTGCTTACAAGGCTTGATCTCCTCTCTCACTGAGGACATTTCGGCACGCATTCCCTGTAACTCGTGTACCAGGAATGCAAAGTCAATGTTACACATATCTAGTGGAGGCAGGCGGGACAAGTCACAAGCCACAAACTTAGGTAGCATGCTGGACTGCGGGACACATTTATGTAGTATGTGAAGGATGTCTACCATGTTTGCTTTGTCTTTGCTGGGCCCTTGGCGCTTGATCATCCTTGCCCCAGTTTCACTGATTGCAGAGCAGCTAAAGATCTTCACCTTCGCAGCTTAAATTTCCCTTGACCCGTAAAAGTCTGTACATAACTTCACTAGAGTGTCTTGTACGAGCAAGTCCATTTTGTTAAATACATAGCACAACAGCTCATTGCACACTATCGGCGTATGCGTCTCATGGTCAGGGCAACTGGCATCATCGGTGAGTTCGCCGGCATCTCTCGTGTTGGCGGCAACATCCTGGACTTGGCCAACGTTACCAGCCTTTTTCCTGCCCATTCCGCTGGTGAGCGATAATGGGTGAAGTGGCAAATTGATCTCAGTAGCACACACAATTTGACAACTTTCGTATGTTAAAGTTTCTTGGCGGAAGTTTCTTGCTAGTCACCGACATCTTACTATCAATCGTGCCGACATCTTTCTCGATTACACTGCCTAAAAGTTAATACTTATAAGTCTCAAGAGCGCCGACACAAAAGAACTACTAATCCACACATAGAGACCACACGAACACAACACAATAAATCAGCCCTATGGTAATAAGTTATCGGACAAAAATAGAAAGAATATTCATGTATTACGATATGACAGTCTTCCACAAATACATCAACACAGTGCTGTCACTGTTGGTGCACCCGTTAGATAAAACATTTAAAGAGACAAAGTGTGGGGTGGTGAATGACATCCAATACCCATAATATAATGATCATCTATATTGTCACCAGTGAGCGCAAGCAAAACACATACCACTAATATGATACAAAACACTTGAAATACTTAACAAATATTGTATACGAATACAACTGGCACAGGAGAGAGCACAAATAAAACATCATATCTCAAACGGCTTTGAACCGATACATCGGTCTCGTGCTCCAGCCCTTCCTTCTATATCTCGATCATATGACATTAGTGGTGTGAGACACCATAGCGTGGAATAACACTACGCCGACGAAGTCTGCAACGCGGAGTCAATTAACATATTCGAATACATAAAGAGTACGTTTATTGAAAGACACTGTCGACAGATATGTATCAGTATGTTTATAATTGTTGTAGTCTACCATGAAGAATAAACATCAAACAGCATCTACGAATCAATGTAAGCGTAATTGGGTCCACTTTAAACTCCATAATATTTGAAATTGTATTATCTGCGATACGACGCCTTCATCAAAGTGTACCAATCTGACAGTTTGAACTATGATAATAAATTAATTAACTCAATTAAGTGGGTTGTTTCCGACAGTGCGCGTGTGTCTGAAGAACAGATGAATAATACGACTACAAAGTACTGATCGATGCAAGTGTTCACATCTGGTCAAAGCAGAGTATAGAACGAGTATTTAGTTAATTAAATTAATTATATATACTGACAATGCAGTTTTTTCAATTGTACTAGTAATAACTAAATATGTAACTAAAGGCAAATACTGTTTTCATTGTAATGCTTTAATCGGAAACTATAGTTTTTCAATATTTCACAGTTTGCTCATGATTCATGGTTCCAGTCTCTTTTTCAATCGACTAATAGCCATTTACTTGCTAAAAGAAGAACCGAAGCAGCAAATACAACAACTGTGTCTTGAAGGAATGTCTCTCCTCCTCAGCTAACAGTAACGAATGTCTAATCTTATGACATATAGCTACGAGAGACGACATGAGCGATATAAAATGGATTGATCAGCCAATCTATCATACGAAACTTCTCGCACTAAGCTGTTTATAGTTCAAGAACCTTGCACAATACTTCCTGAAGGACATACATTTTTTGTATATACAAAATGTGATTTCGACACAACCAAACGTTCGTCTGCTGTATGGCAGACGTGTTCGAGCAAGTCCCACCGACAGCTTAACTAAATACGTAAATAATTAACAACCATGCCCTTCTTTTCCTCAAATTGGGGCGACACAAACTCGCGCGAACGCATGCACTTACGACATCACGCGCGCGCGCACACACACATACACACACACACACACACACGCACACACAGACGAGAGAGAGAGACACGCACATACAGACGCACAGACAACCGCTCATGCACACACACACACACAAACACACACACACACACACACACACACACACACACACACACACACACACACACACACATGGGCACCTGCATACACATAATTTTGTTAGCTCATACAAAATATTATAAAATAAAAATCAATTCCAAAACATAAAATCAACTAAAAGAATACAGTCAAATACATAGACAACACAAATTGGAACTTCTTATTTTGAATTGTGAAATGAGTTGATCAACGTTGCATTCTGAGATTGTACATCTTTTAAAATACAAACGTTCAGTGAATCAACATGTCACGTACAGTAATACGTTTCTCAACACCATTATAAACGTTTTTTTACATAATTATAACATACAACTTATATCTGCATGTCTTAGGTTTATTATTCCGCTAGCCAGACATGACTACTGGTCACTTTGCAAAAGCATAATTTATCGAATAACATAAAATGCAAGTATGATTAAATATGTAAATATTGTTCAGGTTTTACGTACAGTTTCTTCAAAAAGTTAAAATGGTAGATTAACTCATTCAGAATGCAGTTATATATAAAAAAAAAATTCTCGCCATGTTTTTCCCATAAATATGCGGGTGTAAATGTGATGGTGCCCGTCAGGTGTCGCCATCTACGGATACATTAGTTATGCCGAGTGCTGGGCTTGGGGGGCTGGCAGGCGGGGAAGTTGCCCAACAACTTCCACAAAATAATTCTTAAGGGGGGCTCCTCGAAACTGTTTTGGGTCTTGGCCCGCATGATTTTGGAGGTCAAATAAATGCAGGTGATGAAAAACACGGAAGCAACTAACCAACTAGTGGGTGACTATACAAGGTTTATGTTGTGAAACAGAATTGTTTTGATGCAGATTTGTATTCTAAATAAAAAAGTGGTGTTGTGCTGTGACGTTCTCTTTGTACTAAAATATCTCAGTTACAAAATACGCCTTAAAGAATGTGGTTTGACAACATTAGAGATCAGGAGATTGAGAAGAGATCAGATGGAAGTTTTTAAAATATTGAAAGTTATGAACATATTGATAGAAATATGCTTTGTCAATTAAGAAAAGTGGAGGACATATAGTTACATTAATAAAGGGGCAGTGTAGATTAGATATAAGAAAGATCTCATTTTCACACAGGAGTGTAAATGATTGGAACATATTATCGCTGATTGTGTGGGTGCTAGTAGCGTGAATTTGTTTACAATTGACGCGTTCCTCAGAAGGGCGGGATACATGTAGGCCCTAGATATAACGGTTGGACTCTCGATAAATCAATCGGCTTCATTGTCTACCTGCCATCTAGAGATTTTAATATGGGTGGTAATCTTGTTAAATACCTTGTTAACTGTCTAATACGTATGGATGAGGTCGGTCTATCATGCTAGGATGACCGGTCACCACAGCCCATGCAGTCTTAAATCCAGCGCTGGTTATGTTACAGGGCAGACCGCGCGGGCCAGGCGCCATCCACATAGCAGCGCAATGGAAGCTCACGGACGTGCTGCAGACGCCCATCGTGGCGCACGGCAACGTGAACATCGCCGACAACAAGGGCCGTACGCCGCTCTACATCTGCGTGCGCTCACTCAACATGTACATGGAGGACAGCGCCACCAGCTGCCGTGCACTTCATCCTGTTCCGGACCGGCGCCGACATGCTCAACTTCACCGAGTGGCTGCACTACAAGGGACCCAGCATACCCGACATCATGATGGTGAGCGCAGTAGATTTCCGCAACTGGTACGTGATGCAGATCATGCGGCCGCAGACGCTCAAGAACCTCTACCGCAAGGTCATACAGAAGACATGCTGCACGGCGAATCTGAGACAGATATTGGCGACGCTACCTGTGCCCCGCTCCCTACAGATGTACACTTCTCGCAAGCTCATGTTCTACCGGGAAGAGAAGCTTGCATCATAGCACTGGAGACATATTCGCGTAAACCCCGTGCAGTATTTAAAGACAGTGCTGGATCACTGTTTGTGAAATACATCCGACAGACGTATTTATGAAGCCGTCCTCCGGTTTCTCCAGTTAAAGCGACCTTGTATACGGGATCTTAAGCCAGAGGTGGTAATAGCAGTTCACATAATCAGTTTTACTTCGACGCTCTTGCAGTCTGGGGTGTGGGACATTGTCTGCCCCCAGTAAATGTGAGCGTGAATGTTTTTTGTGGCGAGCGTCAATGGCGCGTGGAAATCGATGTTTTATGAGAGGAGTAATGTGTTTTGGCGATTGTGAAAGGTGGATACAAAGTACGAGGGCAGAACAATTTTTTTCTGCCACTCCTAGTAGTAGGGGAGAGGCGGCGGAAAATTTCAACAGCACACCCACTACCACACCCCACCCATACCCCCGCTTTCCGATGTCACAGTCGAGTCAACCGAGACAGCCCAGCGGTGAATGAAGATGTGAAGATATGCGGCGGCGCGGCAGCGAAAATTATCGGTAGTGCTGAAGCTCCAATAGCCCCCCCAAAAAAAACATTATTTTTTTTCCAGCGCCACCGGTGTGAAACCTGCCAATTTCAGTGTTTCATGCTGGCAGGGACGCCTGCCTTCGCATCGAGTGCCTGTAGAGAGTGTTTACTATTTTTTTTATTTTCTTTACAATTTCAACGTTTAACGCAATTTATCACCGTAGGTATTGTTGTATGAAGAACATATTTCAAACTGACGACGTAAAACCGCCGGGCTTATCTGGTGATAATGGTTCGTGTCAATACGGCGGAGAAATTGGTGCCGTGATTCGCAATTGAATTACTTAGTTTTTGGCTGCCTCCAGTGTTCTGTAATGAACCGTGGAGCAGGTGAGACGGTCCGCATGTCTACACGTGTAAGATGTCTTTTTTCTTCACCCATTTTTAATCACGAGGAAATTATGTTGTCGGAATGGCACCCAGCCAACCTTCTTTCTGCACACTCGCATGCCGCCAAATTATACTCACATTGTGTGTAAAGACATTGTGAAACGATATGGTATGCAGCAAAGAATCGTTGCTGAACGCAACGGATCTTAAGCATCACCAATCGATATTATTTTAGCATAGTATCAGCAGATGCGGTGAATTGTTGTTGTTTTTTGTCTGTTTTGTCTAAAGTCGTCTATTTTCAGATGATATGATCGTGAACGACGTAATACAAGTTGTACGTTTTGTGATTTATTAACGCGTGTTGTGGGATATTACACCCATGTTTGTTTTCCTGGTGAGAGCGCCCATGCACCGACTATCGCTCTTGAGCATTGCTCAAAGCATTTTTACAGATGTACCCCTAATGCTGAGTAGAAGCGTTTATACAGCACATCATAATACAATCTTACAGGACATTCATCAACACATTTTTTTCAAAGTTTTTGTGATAAATATCTTTTGAACATAACGGTTTTTAATTTGGTAATGAATGTGTAAAATGTTGGCATCATTGTAGTATAGGCTGGTAGTGAATTCAAGCACTTTACACCATAAATTGATAAACATCACGACTTGATATTTGTTCGGATACTTTGAAGTACATATTGACATTGGGTTCGAGAAGGACGTAAACTACTTTGCTTCACAAAGAGGCACTGAACGTTGATAGGTACTAGCATATTATTGTATGTTTTATACATTATTAAGCAAATTTTCACATCTACCAAGTCTTTAAATTTAAGTACCTTATACCAATAAAATAGTGGGTTTGTGTGATGTAGTCTACCAACACCACATATCAATCTGACCACCTTTTTCTGTACCACTGTAACACAGCATACATTAGTAATACATGCACTTCCCCAATGTTCACAGCAGTAGCACAGTATATATAAGAACAGTGAGTAATACAGGGTAAGTAACCATGAGTTCCTAGGACATGACGTGCCCTGTACACCACACCGTTTAATCTAGACACGTTTGTATTGACATCATTTATATGATCTTTCCAAGTCAGCTTTTCATCAATGAGAACTCCAAGGAATTTGGATTTACTGACTGTAGTAATTTGGTTATTGTGCATGTTTATGTTCATATCACAATTTATTCTGCGGTTGCCAAAGACAATTGAACTTGTTTTTGATACATTAAATGAAATTTTTTTTACACTGAACCATGTGTACCGTTTCTCAAGTTCACTGTTCACTACACTTATAAGGCAATGTACATCTGTATCTGAATACAAGGTATTGGTGTCGTCTGCAAATAGAACAAATTTGAGGACTCGTCTATCATAAAAATACAGTTTAAGTTGTTTAGGTCGTAGCACTGAATCTTGCGGAACACCGCTTGAAACATTTATTAAATTAGATGAACATTCACATATTTTGACAAATTGCATTCTGTCACATAGATAGCTCTTGATCCATTTCTCTGCCACACCACGAACACCATAGAAATTGAGTTTGTCTATTAGTACAGAATGCTTTACTGTATCAAAAGCTGTTTTATGTCGATCAAGACAACCAATGTACATTTCTTTCTATCCAAAGATGCATTAATTTTGTTTACCAAGTCAAGCAGTGCATGTGAGGTAGACATTGAGGAACGAAACCCATACCGGCTGTTTGACAGGACATTGTTTTTATCAATACATTGTTCTAGTCTTTTATTATAGAGCTTTTCAAGTATTATGGAGAACTGACATTGTAGAGATATTGGTCTATAGTTATTAGAATCTGCTTTTGAACCTATTTTAAATATGGGGATAGTTTTTGATAGTTTCATGCTGGATGGAAAAATTCCACTTTCAAAGTACATGTTAAATATTGCTGTCACAATGATTTAGTAATAGTTTGTATGGTTTTCTTAACAATATTCATGCTTATTCTATTAATATATGTAAAAAAAAATGTCAGGTTCTGACAATGCCAATGATTTCTTCTTCACTTGTTGGGCTCAAGAACATACTATTTGTATGTCTGTTCTCGAGATAATCATGAATTGCGGTGCCATTTAATGGTAGATATATTTTCTCAAAAAATTCTTGACCAATATTTGCGAAGAAGATATTGAATGCATATGCTGTGTCGTTCTTATTCGTACATTTTGTACCATCCGTTTCAAAACAATCAGGGAAAGAAAACACCCCGTTGTTGATTTATTATTGTTTTCAATATATTCGATATTCCTTTACTACTTTGTTTTTGGTCTTCCAACAGTTTCCTGTAGTATGTTCTACATTTCTTAGAATTGTGGATAACTTATATATACATATATATATTGTTACAGTGTTCCGCTTCATTTGATCTATTTTCAGAAATCTTCTATGCAATTCGTTTTTCTTGTGGCAAGTATATTTCAAGGCTGTTTGAACAAAGGTTGTTCAGAATTTACATGTGTTGTGTTTATTTTACTGACCGGGCAGTGTTCGTCATTTTGTTTAATGACTGCATTAAGAAATGTATCAAAAGCCGTATTAAAATTGGTTGTAAAGGTAAAAAGGTAAGTTCTTATACAGCGCTGTATCCAGTCCTCAGGACTGCTCAAGGCGCTTTACACTTTACTCCCTGGTAGACCTGTTCGATCGAACACCATCTCGACTTCTCTGGGAAGCATTCAGTCACGCTGCAATTAATGCGCGAAGACTATTCGTACACAAATATCCACAAATGGCTATAGACAGGTACTCATTCATACAGCTGAGTTAACTGAAGCAATGTACAGTAAACGAACTTGCCCAAGGTTCGACACCGCCGCCCAGGATTCGAACCCGCGTTCTCTCAGTCGAGAGTCCGGAGCTCTTACCGCTGCGCTACTGCGCTCCACATTGTGTTAGTAACATTCTCCCATTTTTCACAACTTAATTCTTCTACAACAGAATTGATGTTATCAGTTGTGTGATTTCTGACATATTTGTGTGTTCCCTGACTCCACTTAATCACTCCATAGTCGAATAATGTGAATACTGGAAAACTGTCAGTTGTGTCACTTAGCAGAATACAATTTGTGGTTCGCTTATTTATGGCAGTTGTAATAATGAGTTACTGTATCTCTAGTTATCCTCGTTGGTTTACCGGTAAGAGGGTACTGGCCTGTATCAATACAATGTTTGCCTAAGTGGCTATCTTGTTTTAGAATGTCAACATTGAAGTCCCCACATAAAACAAATTCTTGTTAGATGGATTATTTCCAAAGATGTATTTAACATTTTCACAAAAGGTGTCAATGTTAGATCTTGGTTTACGATAGATGCAATTTACTGTTACATTATTTTTGGTTTCTATTATTAATTCTACTGTTACGCATTCAAGGACGTCATTTATTGATAAGGATTTACTTAAGACTTTAATTCAGTTAATGTCTTTATGGACATATATGGCCACACTACCTCTTCTAGCATGTTCTCTATTTTATATGGAAGGAGTTGTGCCTAGGTAGATTATAGTGTTGCAGTGTTGTTGGATCAGCCCAAGTTTCTGAGATAGCAATGACTTCAAACACTATATCAAGAGTATGAATATCAGTTTCAATTTGCTTAACGTTAGCATTTAAGCTACTTCCATTTAAGTGTATTATGTTAAGACAGTCTTTAGCATTTTCAGAAGTATTTATATGTGAATAATATATCGTGATATTGAACGTGGTTTACATTGAGGTTACCGTCATTTTATATCATATTATTAGTAGTGATCAAACAGTCGTTGTGTTGTGAACTAATCTCACCATTGGCTATATTGACAGTCATTTTAGGCTTTAACTTTTACACGGATAATACATTTCATGAGGTTGACACACAGTTCACACACGAGTATTTGCACTGAGCCCAGTGTCTGTCGTAATGTTCACCACCAGTCTAGAACTGTCTTTAATCATCACTTTCCCTGCTGCTGTCCAGCAGTCCGCGATGTGACCGACTTTCTTCCGCTATCTCGTGCGGAACGCGAGAGCACCACGAGTTGAGGTGAGGTCTTCGTTCAGGAACACCCTCCTCTGACCATTTGCATTTTTAATTTTCAAATTGAACCTAGCTTGGTACACCCAATCCTTCACTTTCTCACTGGTGAATCGGATGATTATGTTCCTCTGACGAGGTTTTCCATTTCTGTCCATTCTACCTGCTCTTTGCACACTGGAGAATCCGGGCACATGTCGTTGTTAATGATCTGTAGAATTTTGTCAGTAGTGTTTTTGGGGTCTCTCCTGATTCCGGGATGCCACTGTACCTCAGGTTGGAGCAGCGAGAATATTGCTTTACTTTATCGACTTCCGCCTCCAGCATTGCCACTTTACCTTCAAGTTTCTTTATTTTCTCATCGCGCTCTCGGGCACTTTAAGTTAACGCCGACACCCTGTTTGTCAGATGGTCGAGTTTGTCCACAAGATATTGTGGGTACATCGCCCTTTTAAGTTATTCTACTACACGAGCGTCGCTAAACAGTTCGATAATTGTCATTGCCAGCGTGTCTGTATCTACGATTGGAATGTCCTCCCGATCCTCCTTCCCGCAGCTCCTTCCCGCAGCTCGACTTCGGTTTATACTTTGGCGGCATGGTTGATCGAAACAACGTGATTTCTTAAGCGATAATGGGGTTGTTTTCGCTTTGCAATAAAGTGCCCGGCCTCGTCGGTGTGATAACTCAAACAACCGGTTTTCTGTTTATTACACCTGACACGACTTCACACGGTAATGTATCACACCAAGACGATCTAGAGGTTTATCTTAGTCCATTATATTCATGTAATTCTTACCATCGATTTTGGGAAACCACAACAGCGTAATGCCACCTATATATATATATATATATATATATATAGGTGGCGTTGCGCTGTGGTGATATATATATATATATATATATATATATATCTTACTCCTCCGTGGATAAATTCCTGCGGAAGCCACTGTTTGTAGCACAGTGTTTAGTCTGATGTGTGTACGTGTGTGTGTGTGTGTGTGTGTGTGTGTGTGTGTGTGTGTGTGTGTGTGTGTCTGTGTGTGTGTGTGAGTGCGTAATTGCGTGCATGCGTGCATGTGTGTGTATGAGAGAGAGAGAGAGAGAGCGTGCGTGTTTGCCTATGCAATAATGAAAGCAATCTATTTTTTAAATACATGACCGAGATGCGAAAGTAGCATGGCTTGCGTAAACAAAACATCCACAGTTTCTAGCATATAACCCGAGAGCCCACGACATTTCCAGTCGTCAAACAAGTCTCTGACACGATATATTAGTGTTTAGTTAATGAATATAGATGAGTTATAAACATGTGTGTTTGATCTATGCTACTCTGTGTCACTGGGACAACGACAAGTAGTGTCAAATTGGCCCCCTTTTGGTATAGTATATCAACTATGGCGGTTACAGCTTCCGTATGCATCAGTGTCAGTTGCATTGGTCGACTGCATCCATATTTGCATAATCATCCCAGGCGTCTGAAACAAATTTCTCCACTGCGTCTTTAATATCTTGCTTTGCCGTCCGTTTGGTTTCACATACTTTCATCACAATGTTGCCAACTTCTTTTGGCTTTCGGGCGACTTGTTTCACTCTGCTTGCTCGTTCCTGTACCGTTGCCACCGAGCCTCTTCGAGCGAGACTTCTTCCTACCTTGTATCCCGCTATCGCATCCATAGCAGGTACAACAGCAACATCAAGATAGCCCCATGGGTCTGTCGGATTTTCACATACTTTTTCCAACGCACAAAATGTACCGTGCATGCGATGCTCTCCGTTTATGAGCGAGTCTGATAGAGTCGTCACGCTATCCATAACAGCTCCGCCATAAACGCCACCAGCTGCAGCTCCCACGGGTCCACCAAGGACAAATCCACCAACCGATCCTGCAATCACGCCAGTGTTCCTGGAAGCTGCTATCATTGCAGCATCGCCACTTTCCTTGTCACCACACACGTAGTGAACGTCACCTATCACGTGGCCAACAAATTTCTCCACTGCGTCTTTAATATCTTGCTTTGCCGTCCGTTTGGTTTCACATACTTTCATCACAATGTTGCCAACTTCTTTTGGCTTTCGGGCGACTTGTTTCACTCTGCTTGCTCGTTCCTGTACCGTTGCCACCGAGCCTCTTCGAGCGAGACTTCTTCCTACCTTGTATCCCGCTATCGCATCCATAGCAGGTACAACAGCAACATCAAGATAGCCCCATGGGTCTGTCGGATTTTCACATACTTTTTCCAACGCACAAAATGTACCGTGCATGCGATGCTCTCCGTTTATGAGCGAGTCTGATAGAGTCGTCACGCTATCCATAACAGCTCCGCCATAAACGCCACCAGCTGCAGCTCCCACGGGTCCACCAAGGACAAATCCACCAACCGATCCTGCAATCACGCCAGTGTTCCTGGAAGCTGCTATCATTGCAGCATCGCCACTTTCCTTGTCACCACACACGTAGTGAACGACACCTATCACGTGGCCAACCACCGGAACACCATCAATAAAGCTGGCGCCTGCTTTGAATGTGTCTTTTGCTGCTTCCTTGTTCCCCAAGACTAACTCTGTGAATCCTCGCACTTGTGATATTACTAGGAAAGTTTTGGTGAAATTGTCTTGTGTCTTCCTTGCGCCCACCTTGTCACCTCTAATGACCTGCACTAAAGATTTCGCTTGAGATATAATCGGTATGAAGTCAGCCATATTGACTCGTGGACAGCAAAATGGTGATATTAATCTGAAAACAAAGCAATGCAATGCCATCTATTGAGACGGAAAAACGAAGATAGTGTATTGTTTGGCAAGACATTCCATCTAGCATAAATTGCGTTATAAATTCATAACATGCTACCCGAAACAGTAATATGCCACGTTGAAGTGCAGTATCATTGCTACTGTGATATAATGGAAAATGGTGGTTATTGGCCAGAAGTAGAGGGAAATAACCTTCAAAAACATGCGCGTCACCATTTCGCATAAATTTAATGTGCAGGACCATTTGCTTCCCAAGATTTACTGTGGTGCCAGAAAGGGTGGAGAAGAGAGAACAATAACATTGCCTAAAAGACTGTGTATCTTTTATGAGTGACTAGACCTATTTGACAAGTGATCAAATAAGGGTTTTTTGGTATCCGTATGTCATTGTATAATATCTGTAAAATATAATATTGGATAAAAAACAATACCAAGTTCAGACACGTATGCCTTGATGTCATATTAACGTCACATGTATATCTTTCACCATATAGTTCATGCAACACAATCGTTCCACATATTTGATTTTGTTTATATCAAATTGTAGGCATACTTCAATATTTACCCAGTTAAAAACACACGTACAGATAGCACTTCATAAGAAAAAAAAATATACAATTTATTCTAAACATATTTTTTTTTTAAATTGCTTGAAACACTTTATTATCAAAAACAAATAGTTGTCCTAGCAACTTAATAATACTGCACGGTTATAAAAACATGTATACGACCATACCTTTACCTGCAAACTGGGACACGGGGGGAATTAAAGCCTACACACACCTACACACACACACACACACACACACACACACACACACACACACACACATACACACACACATCCACACACACTCACACACACCCACACACACCCATACACACATACACGCACCCACACACACCCACACACACCCACACACACACTCATACACACACGCACCCACACACATTCACACGCACCCACACACATCCACACACACCCACACACACCCACACACATCCACAAACATCCCCACACACACACACACCTACACCCACCTACACACACCCACGCACATCCACACTCACCCGCACACACCCCACACACCCACACACACCCACACACATCCACACCCACCCACACACATCCTCACACACCCTCACACACCCTCACACATCCACAAACACCCACACACACTCACACACACACACACCCCCACACACACACACCAAATACCACATACACCTCTGTGTCATTAATATATTTGTATATCGATCAGCATTACCCCAATGACAATCTCGAATAAAACATTTGTGAAGTTTATACTCACTGGCGCCGGTAAATAAACAGCTAATATTGCGTGGGTTGAGCAGGAGCTTCAGCAGCACTCCACTGACGTTGGATTATGACGCCGGAAGATGGGGGAGGGGTGCGTTAGTAACATTGGTATCTGATTTGAACACACAAAACCTAGGTTAGCTAACCTTAACTTCAGATATGTTGAAAGGAGACTCACCCCAGCACGTTTCGATGGCAAAGCCAAAATGACACAATGTGTCTTTTTAGAATCCAATATGTCGAAGGTTGTCGAAGTCACAATATCGAGTGGTAGACGACGACGTAGACGATTTTGAGGACAGTGTATCTGCAAACAAAAAAGTAATATTCAGCAATACCTTTATTCACAAATGTTACAAGAAATGCGTTTAACGAGTACTTGTAAGCATAAGAATCCTTTGATGTACGTCTGTCTATAGTGTGAACATTATGCTTACTACACACCCTGGAAAACAAGAGCGCTATAAAATCCGTGATGAACTCAATACTGTTTTCAAGAGAGCGACGTCAAACATCGACAACACATACCAAAATGCACCTAACACACTTTACAGACGCGATCTCCGCACTGTACGTGGACACGACAGAGTAATTACTCCAGTGGTCCTGGAAGCTCCCATCATTGCCGCGTCGCCACCTTCTTTGTCACCACACGCGTAGTAAAATCTGAAGTTAAGCAAGCAGATGTACTGTCTGGATTTCTCTTCTTGATGGTAATGTACTTCACAAAGGAAACAAAGATGAATGCATTTGTATCAAAAACCGGCCTAAAAATCAATGCAAAGAAAACTGAAGTGTTGAGGATAAACAGCAAAGGCAACTACAGAATACAGATCATTACCGGAAATACCGAGACAAACCAATTACGCATGCGTCACCGCTGCACTCTTCCCGCGCGCGACGGCGATATTAAGTTGCATTACGCGCCCAAGACAAACGCGCATGGCACGCGGGGAAAGCACCTCACCACATTTGCCGATGGTAAATCTGATCCATATACTATGAACAAATCATCAAAATCGGAGAAAAATGTTTTAACATCCTATTACCCAGGGGGCCAAGTGGGTTGAACAGACATGGAATCTATAAAAGGTTTGCCTCCAAAAAACATTTATACATATATCTAGGATCACAACCTAGGTGGACAACCTTAAAAAACGTTACTGGAAAAAATTATTAGCCCCTAAAGACGCCCGTCCAAACGCACAACGAACTAGCGTTGTAACACTTTCCATTTAGATAGTTTGCCCTTTTTTGAGCGATAACACCGGTTTGTTTACAGGTTCATATCACAAACATGTCAAAAAGTAATGTCAGCAGTATGAGAATAAATAGGGAGACTTAGTATATGAGATATAACAAGGAGATGTGTTGTTGCGTGCCTTAAGTTTTTGCATCATCCAATTTTGTATGCAATGTTTTGAATCCGGGCCCACCTCGATTTCGTCGTTATAACTACATTTTGCCTAAATTTAATACCTCTGTGCATTCATTCAGTAATTCCACATCATTTCAGGCATATCATATTTAACAATATTTGCGTCTAATACCACGTTTGAGGTCCAATTTGCGCCCCGGTTTGTGCAAAACGCCTCACTGTATTATACACTGAGTGTACGACAATAAACACAACGCATTAAACGTGTAAACTTCAATCATGAGGCTATTTTGAATTTTTTTGGGTAATCAATTACATTATGAATTGTAATTATTTAACATTAATTGGGGTAGTTGTTTTATGATGCTGTTCTTTTTAACACAAAGGGTTTGTGATGCAGACAACTGAGCCGATATGAGTAGCAGTCAGGAAAACAGGTGATTGATGGAGTCGTGTCACTGCAACAGTTAACGGGGCGTCTATATGAATCGGCAAGGATGGTTCCCTTTCTCACAGCACCTGGATACTACAAGTACGTTCAGCAGTCTCTGCTGCTGTATTTATCTGAGATGAAGAAGCTGCCTGAAAACTGCCCTAGATGTACACAATACCATGGTGAACGGAGCATTTGGTGGACGGAGATGTGACGGCCATCACAATGGCGTCTCTCCTGACATGCTCCTAGAGCAAACCTACAATACAGATGCCAAGGAAGAGAGTGGCCTAGACGGTATCACCCTAAACGTTGCTGCTCGGACCAAGTGGGTTTACACAAAGTCTGCTACTGCTGCTGTGTCCGCACAACTCAAGTCGATGCTTTATCTGACCTCCGCCAATCCACACCATGAATGTGGTCAAACGCGTGTGGCAAGGGTTGCAGAAATTGTCCTTAATGTTGTGGCAGCCGTAGAAACAAACCGACAACACACTCCGGTCTTATCAATATATATAAACCGGACAACAAGAAGTGGAGGGTCACCTGATCAATGTGAAAGAACTTGGTATCAAGGCATTGTCTGATTCGATATCAGGTGATCAGAAGAAACAACCATAGCCAGACTGAAGACGTTCCACACACAGAACATGAAGCCCAAGAATTCAAAAGATCAGCCTGCCACTCTAGGGAAAACCGACGAAGTTGTTGCCCTCTTGCGGATGACCCAGATCATTGCTAGTTGTGGCGAAACATGATGCAGCAAGATTTCCCTAGGCACTGTTCAAAGGAGACTGAACTATGAGGTATGCAGGTTCAAAGGCTAGCCTTCTTAAGACTAAAAGAAGAAACCAAGGTGACGCGGCTGTACCTGGGTAGCGGTTTCAAAGAAGAAACCAAGAGCATGTTGGTTACGCAGGGTTCCGTTACAGACGTGCCTGACCTGGAATAAACTCACCAGGAGGCAGACATCAGAATAATACTTCACACCAAATACAGGGTCCGGAATGAAGGTGTCGACCAAGTGATTATCCACTCCAATGACACAAACGTCATTGTCATGTGCGTCTATTATGCTTGCACGCTGTTGAAAGATCTGCCAGAACTGTGTGTTCGAACTGCACCAGATAATTATCTAACGATCCATGAGATCTGTGCTGCTGTTGGACCTGCGCAATGCCATGCACTTCCCTTCCTGCTCAGCCGTAGGGGGCGTACCACAACCAGCTATCCATATTTCACTGGTAAGAAGGTGTGGATGAACCGCAGTAAGGTAACGGACATATGTGCACTTGAGAACTTTACCGAACAAGATGACGCACATATAACAGCAGACGAGATCAACCAGACAAGGGACCGTACGATCGCTGTGTACATCAACAAAGACGATGCGTTCGAAGGATCGGATCGTGGAAAGTTTCGAATTTACAACTTCCTGCACAACAAGTCAACGCTGTTGAAATTACTTCCACCAACAGAAGATGTATTTCCTCTGCATTTGAAATGTGCAGCTTTGGCGACTATGGTAGACAAGAGTGCTCATGTCAGCAAGCCCGTCTTCCCTCCGTATGTAGAGTATGGGTGGGTTCTTGATAACGGTAAACTTGTTCCAGTGGCATCCACACAACCTGCCTGCCCACTGCAGATAAAAAAGTTCTTATATAGCGCAATGTCCAGTCCTCAGGACTTCTCAAAGCGCTTTACATTTTACTCCCTGGCAGACTTGTTCAATCGAACACCATCTCGAATTTTCTGGAAAGCATCCAGCCAAGCTGCAATTAATGCGCGAAGACTATTCGTACACAAATATCCACCACTGTCTACAGCCAGGTACTCATTCATACAGCTGAGTGATCTGGAGCTACATGTAGTGAACGAACTTGCCCAATGTTCGACACCGCCACATAGGATTCGAACTCGGGTTCTCTAGGTTTAGATTCCAAAGCTCTAGCCACTGCACCACGGCGCTACACAAATGACGATGGTAAAGACCATATTCTGCGGCTGCACCAAAGGATGCAACAGAAACTGCTCATGTGCCAAGAAAAACATTGCCTGTTACATTAGTTGTCGCTGCCAGGGATCGGTAAAAAAATGCAACCGTGCAATGTATGCTGCAAGGTTGACAGTAGCGAAAGCACCGAACCAGCAACTAGGCTTATACACAACCTACCTTCAAACAATTGGACATAGATAACCACTGTTCTGTTAAATTTGTGTTTTTGCTGAGCAACGATGAGTATTTTCAATGGAGAAATGGATCTCTGATATGGTTACGCGTGAGAAATGGTTGTTTACGCCCAACCTAACCTATTGATGAAAAGATTGTCTTATATTCTGTTAATTTGGAGGTATAATTTTTTAGACTATTCATAAACTAGTGCTACATACAGCAATGTTATTTAATATGTTAAAGTAAAAATAAAAAATAGATTAACTTTTGAACACGGCGATTTTTCTTTATTTTGGTTGACGGTTGTGCTTAGGGGGTAGGGGAAGGAAATCGTCTACATTTTAGTTTAAAATCAGTCAACTTCTCATACCTTTCCTTCCTCTGTAAAGTAGATTCATAGGAGAAACTACTTTAGTACAAATGGAACATATGGGTGTCTTTTTAACAAACATTTCTGAATTACATTCGAAAAATACAACAAAATAACCACTATTTCTTATCTGGCCAAGTCGATTTAATTTTCATATGGCACAATTTAGCTGCATTAGCAGCAATTACTTAACTGGTACACATACAGATTGTAAAAACGTCACCATACTTTCAGAGGAAATCAATAACACATTAATAATAATTTGACGATGACCACAAATATTACCTATTAGCGTATAAGGGCATGTTGTTTAAGTGATGTGTACATGTTTCCAATAACTTTTTTCAACGTTGTCCACCCAGGTTACGATCCTATATATATGTAGATATCATTTTTGGGGCAAACCTTTTACATCTCTGCTTTCCATGTCTACTTTCACCAAAAAAACTACATTTGGCCCTCTAGATATATGCGTGAATGATTTGCCTATGTTTGCAATGTAAACTGGCAGCAAAAGGTCGAATATCTTAAGGAAATAGCACGTTCAAAAGCCTATATATGAAATGTTTGCTCAGATCGGTCACTTGCTCACCCCACATCTGATCAGTGTGTATCTTCAGCATATACTGTGAAAATATAATCGAAATCGGAGAAAATTTTAGGAAATGGCAGTTCAAAAGCCTGTGTATAACATGCTACCGCAGACTGGTCATTTGCCGACCCGACAATAAATCTGTAGGTATCTGTGGCATATATGCTGGGAACATATAGTCTAAATCGGAGAAATGGTTTGGTTAACCTGCTTGAATGATTAGTCCTACGTTGGTAGTGTAGGCTCTAAATAGCAGTAACCGATTATATAACTTCAGGCACATTGTACTCCTGAAATAAAATGAGAGACCCTTTATGCTGTAGGACAATTTATTTTAGAATCTGTACACATGATACAAAAAACACAAAACCAGTATTTGTCTGAAACACAAGATAATTGTTTTATGTGATCTCACAATTAGGGAGTGCGGCTAGTGTAGTGGTTAGCACTTCCGCCTGGCATGCCAGCGCTCTGAGTTCGAAACCAGGGGGTGACATGATATTTGGTGTGAAAACCTGGCTCGTTCGAACAGTCGAACCTTGGGCAAGTTCGTTTACTCTACATTGCATCAGTTCACTCAGTTGTATGAATCAAGCTATAGACAGTAGTGGATATTTATGTGAATCCTACCACCATATCTTCCTGTCCCTTCAATTTATTTTCCACTAGCTGCCTCAAGGCAAATATCCCATCCGTTGTTCCTCTTCCTGTTCTAAAACCCTGCTGTTCTTCACGGATTTTCCCTTCCAATACTCGTAGTTTGCCATCCAGGATTCTTTCCTGTATCTTCAACATATGGCTTTGCAAAGTAATGTCTCTGTATTTTTCAGGATCATGCATATCTCCGTTTCTTTTCCATACTGGAACAATCAGACCCGTTCTCCACCACTCTTCTTGGATCTACCCTCTCATGCAGGTATTCTGCAATCTCTTTGTCCACAATAATCCAACTCGTTCAGCCACCACCAACATCTCCACTTGTACTTCATCAATAACTGCCGCCGGACTTTTCTTCATCTTCTTCGTTGTTCTTTCTCTACCTCAGCATCCACAATCTCCTCTACCTTTACTTTTCCCTCAACTGCACTTGGTAGATCTAGGTATCTGTTGTCCCTGTAGTTTAGCCATGCATTGAAAACTCATCCCAGACATGTAAGCATATCTTTACTCTCTGTAACTATCTTTCCGTTCTTGTCTTTGATCACTGTTCCAGCTTTCACATCCTTGCTATCCTCATCCCTCTCACAGGCAATCTTATAAGTCATCTTATTTCCGCAATCCTCATCAAACTTTCCATATAGCTCCTCTTCTATCTCTCTGTTTGCCTTACACAATATCAGGTTTTATTGTCAGGTCAGTTTTGTATGAACAGTACAAAAATTGTAAACACAAAAGTTATGTTATGATAAAAGACAGTAAGTACAAAACATTCACAAACACTGCTTCTTTTATGTTTCCTTATCGTGTTTTAATCTTGATGTTAACATGATATCAAAAAAACACTACACCACTTGTCTAGCTGAAATTATGCATAATCAGTGGCACTGTTAACTATTTAATTTACTCAATAAAACGAATATATTTTGGACGGTGCAAACTATGTGACGCAAGTTATTAGAACAATGCACTTCATTGTTTGTCATGTGTCAAATGTTTGTCTGGCGATTGACGTTAATCTTGCATACACTGGTCACATAACCTGACTTCATTTAGACACACGGTTTATGTATGAACCAAGAGAGGCCAAAGACTGTAACATATACAAAAATTATTCGAATTCGAATAAAGCTACACTATATCGGACCCGTCTAAAACATTCGTAAATAAAAACAAATTACGTTTCCTTTACCTTTGTCAAACGGGAGAACAAGTATGTTGTGTGAGTTCGTATGCACTCCGTATGTATAGTCATCATAGTTGCATATGACACAACGACGGAACACAACAAGATCTAAGGTGTGCGTCATCATACATAACACATTTTATAATATACATTAGCGTCCACCAAGCGCGTTGGAGCGTAAGGTCTTACAGCTCACTTCACACGTCTATGCAACGACTGGAATCATCCAATTAAATATCGCGTTTTTCTTTACGTTAAGCTAGTCATAATTCTGCGTCTCGCATACATTATGTATATACCGCATTTTTTAAAATCAATTATATGTAAGTGATCATGAATAATATTAACGAGAGATGAAATGAGCATTATGGTGTTCAAACAAGCTGTAATGCGAAACGCCTCACATAAAAACCGTACGCGTTGCCGTAGCCAAAACAAACGCTAATGCGAAGTAGAAACTTATTCATTTGCAAAAGTCGATCACGCGACAACCCGCCGTAGATTTGTCATACAGCAGGCATGCTCGAACAAGTCCCACCGTTAGCGAAGCACTCGCATACATATATTTAACCAACAGACATGTCCATCATTCGTATGGTTCGACGTACAGGTACAGATGGCGGCATTCAACAAGTAACGTTTATTATGTCGCGTCACGCGCGTAATATTGTGTTCAATTGATTTACATCCGTCTACCGTCCGGTTCGAACCCTAATACCATTTAAGAAAATCGTAACTGAATGGGACAAAAAAGTAAAACCGCTACTGTTTTCTAAGAGGTTCTAGAGAATCCCTGATAGTGTGATGCCCGAGGTATATTAGCCGTTTAAGAAGAAAATTAGCATCCCCATATGCATGTGTTTGCAGGGTTGTAGTTGTATCATATTTAGACAGGCATATCTGTGCCTGTGCACATGAAATAGATAAATAAAATCATAACCATTAGCTGCTACAATCTAAAATACTATCCTAGTAATTTACGTCACGTCACCAATGCATAGTGTTTCCAATGTGCCAGTAGCCGAACTGAGAACATTACACTAGTTTACATCGTTCAGTAACCCATGTATTTCGACTGGCTTTTACTTGCGTTTTCATTTTCTTAGCTGGCTATGCCGCTTTCAAAGATGTAAATTTTGTCTATTCGTATTGCGACATGTTTATATCGACCACAGGTACGCCTACGTCAGTCCCAGCAGTAAAACACGATTATCATGGTCAACGTTGCATTGCCGCTGTAAATTGTTGAAATGGTACGTCAGCATGGAGCTGTTGTAGCATTATACCAATTGTTGTAAGTGGATCAACGGGAATAATTAAGCCACTATACGAGCTGGCATATTATACCTCAATGAACCCGCCTGATAGCTTGCACGTCAATTCTGCCAATCCCAGCCTCAAATAACCACATCTAGTGGATAGTATTTTTGAATACACTTTAGAAACGATGTGTTGAACGTACGGCTATTGCATGTTTTTGTTACAGTTCAAATAACTGGGAAACAGGGATTTTCAAACAACGGCTAAAGTATCAAGTATTAATACACAAGTAGAGGAAAACTATCATTCGACACATCACAGCAGGGTCAACGTCAACGGCGTGTCTCAACATGTCACCCGTCGGGAACTGTGAAATTTCCCTAGAATGTTCCAATGTTAAAATAAATTCCAAATAAACCACTGGCAAGATATTAATGATTATATTGATAAAAGAGTGTACTTTATAAGCTACTTTTTGTGTATAGGCCCGAACAATTGCAATTTGTTTCCAGTCAATACCACGAAAGTCAACTGACAGGTTACCCTGATTCAGGTACTGCGTGTAGCGACAAACAGTGTCACCTCTTTTGTAATGAAGGGTAACGCAGAATGTAAAGTCCACGAGTATTCCCACGTAGAGTACACAACCCAAAAAACTGGGAAGAACTCTTAAATTATGCGGATTTTAAAATAAAGATGAAGGCGATACTTTGCTTCCAAGAGGTCGTCGATTAATCCAAGGAAGTTTGACGCCTGATAATCAAACCTTCTTGGAAGAAACCAACAACACAACCCCACACAAAAAATGCACACACGTACGCACACAAGCACGCACCAGCATATGCATACACAAACACACAAACAAAAACATACGCATCAACACACACACACACACACACAGACACGCATACACACTCATACGCACGCACGCATGCACGTACGCACACATACACACACACGCGCGCGCGCGCACGCACGCAAACACACTCACACACGACAGGACAGGACAAAACCATAATATAATAATATTTACATAAATTAGTAGTCCGTGCCGCAAGTATGTCCAGGATTAACGAAATACTAAATCATTGTGGATCCCGCGATACGTCATTGCGATAAGGATACGCGTAGGTGCTTAACGTCAAATTAGTAACCATCGCCCATTAACACGGATTGCGACATAATTATTGCTCGTCAGAAATTTATCCCACCACACCATAATATGAGATAAATAGCGTGCTTTATTTCCTATGTCGCGTCTTTTCGATTCGAACACTTAATGACGCCGTCAAGTTAACCAGACAGCAGATTAAAAAATGCAAACAGGCTTGCGGAAATTCGCTAAATACAAATATTGTTAGTTGTGGAGACGTAGTGACACCTTCAGTCATTTGTAAACAAAAACGATCACCCCATTGCCTCAAGGTTGTTCCCCATAATAAGAGGTCAACCAATTAATAAATTAATTTGAGCTATCATGCAGTGACAAAACTCAGTTTGTTTACACTTAGCGACGTTCTCAATCGACAGGACATACAAAGATATGTTGACATCAAAACATAAAAGAAATACATTCTCCCTGAACATATATATATATATACACAATTTGACAAGTTGTCAAATATTCGCCCATATATCCATTACAGCCAACGATGACAAGAAAATCAAACCGAAACACAAGAAAACATAAGTAACGCTGATCTACGAAAACGGTGATGTTGTTCGGTCGAACAATCAGGAATCGGCTCAGTTATGTCGCGATTCTGGCCAACTATCGATGATGATGATGATAATTTGCATTTGCGTGAACAATCATTACTTTCAACTGTATTTCATACACATATACAGGCATCCACGTATGTATGAAATCTTATCCCATGAAACATACCTGCGAGAGACGAAATAAACTTCATAAAGTTGATCGCCCAAGAGTAATACGAAAGAGCTCACAGCAAGCTATTTACAAACGTGAACAAACAACTTTGCGCAATGTCGTAGCCAGCACCTCGCCGTTGTAGCAACTTATTCATATGCAAAACATGATCACGCCGCTATCCTACGTTCCCCTGCAATCACGTCATTTCGTTTTTGTACTAGATTACATAATGCAGTTATTTAAAGAATCCAGATGATTCGGCGATATACAACCATTACATAATTTTTATTTTATTGTAGTCTGTGTATGCGAGTGTGGGATTCATGGAGAGTGTAATAAAGTAATGTCCAACACCACGCTACTTTAATAAATAAGATGGGCAGTAACATCATAGAGACCACCCGCAGACAACACATTAGATCAGGCCCATGTTAATAAGCTATCGGAAAAAAACAGGAAAGAATATTCAAGTATTACAATATGTCGGTCTTCCACAAAACTGATCAACACAGTATTGTCACTGTTGGTGCACCCGTAATACAAAACGGTTAAAGAGACAATGTGTGGGGTGATGAATGACATGCAGTATCCATAATGGCAGGATCATCTATATTGTCACCAATGAGAAAAAACAAAACACATAATACCAATATGCAATGAAATACTTGAGGCACTTAACAAGTGATGGATACGAATATAACTGGCACAGGAGAGAGTACAGATAAATCATCGTATCTCAACCGGCCTTGGACCGAGATATGAAACTCGTGCTCCCGCCCTTTCTTCCACAGCTCGTGTCATATGACACTAGTCGTGTGAGCCACCGCAGCGCGCAATAACTCTAGGCCGACGAAAACTGCACGAAGCATTCAATTAACATATTCGAATACAAAACGACTACGTTTATTGAAAGACACTGTCGACAGATATGTATGAGTGTGTTTATAATTGTTGTAGTCAACCATGAAGAATAAATATCAAACAACATCTACGAATCTAAGTAAGCATAGCGGAGTCCACTTAAAATACATACTATTGAAAATGTGTTCTCAGTGATACGACGCCGTCATCACAGTGTAACAATGTCACAGTATGAACTATTATAATAAATTAATTAACTATAGTGAGTTGTTCGCGATAGCGCGTGTATGTCTGAAGAACACATGAATAATACGAGTATGAATTAACCACACTTGATTTGTTTGATGTCACCACATCAAAGGACGCATTCCCTCTTCCGCTGAGACGAAATTACAAACAACCTGTATATATGCTATCTTACTATTGGAAGATACGTTAAAACTTGTATAGAGGGCGGTGGTTTGGTTTCGCACACGCTAACACATGCAATTAAATGTATTTATTATAATATCGCTGTTCCTACGAAGCTGTAACATTAGGTGAATAAATTACAACAATAGCATTCATGTCAATGACTTATTGATATGTTTTATTGTGTCTGCATCTGACAACACTATACACTGTGTGATCAATGTATTTTCTCAAATAGCGTCGTCTCCAAATTTGATATAAATAATAAGGTATCACATTTGGTCACGGAGCTACTTGAGAAAATGCATTGATGACCTACGGCATGGGGGTCATACGGACATAAATTATCTAATAAATTCTGCATGTATGCGTCCACCAAACGTAGTCGAAGCTAAAGCATTAGTGGCATAAAAGAACTTGACGAAGTAAATAAGACATTTATTTCAGTCATTTGGCGTGACTTACTCTTAGGAGCGTCGGACTTTCAATCGAAACAAACAAGGTTCGAATCTGTCTTGTTGCCATTTCGAACCTAGGGCAAGTTCTTTCGTTCAACGTCTCCCCGGTTTAATCACAAGTGTGAATAAGTAAATGGCAACAGGCAGTGATGGATATTTGTGTAGGATTAACCTTCACACATTACTGTTTGTGTGGCTGAATGCTTCCCATATTGTGTGATTGAACAGGTATCCATGTAGTAAAGTTTAAAGCGCTACCTTAAACTAAAGGTAGAAATGGGTAATGCAAATTCGTTGAACTACACGAATCCTTAAACATAGTTGAAATTCAATTGTTTGTTAAAGAAAAGTTCTTCTTCAACAATTAGACAAAGCATACTATAATTTAGCACAAATTTTAATGTCACTGATAACATCACCTTCCAAAAATAAATCACAGTTTGAATACTGCGACGACAGTGCGTGTATATTTGAAAGGTAACGATTAATACGACTACAAAGTACTGGTCGATCCACCTTATGATCTTTTCTGACAACTCGATGTACTGCCTGTACAATTGATGTCTTCAAATAACGTTACCACGTGACCAAAACAATTTAGTTTACAATAACATAATTATTGCAATATGATACTTGTTAACAAACTACATACACTGTGAGCCTTAAACTATCAATAAACCATGTATTTGTAAAGTTGCTTATAAAATCTAGAAGTAATTTTGTTTGAGTTTTACATCGTCTTAATTTTGTGAACATTATGAACGATCTCTAAATGTTTAATCAGTTCCT
>OZ023206.1:53093788-53103788 GCA_963995525.1 Escarpia spicata
GCATCGCACATATTTATAAAAACTATCCGTCCGTACGGTGTCTGCTGCCTTCTAATTTGGTTGGATCGTGATTCATACGAGATTTCAATACGAAAGCACACACAATAACGGTGTTGCATACTCGCCAACCATGCAATTATGGTGTTTGTGAAACGCTATTGAAAACTCGTTATGTCGTATACACAGTGAACACGATCACATGGACAAGAATTATGAATCTTCTAGAACGGCGTCACGGAGATCGGGTGGCAATGCACACAGTATTGCTTTGTCACGCGACAAAATTTGATATTTAATCAATTAGAAAATATAGTAATATCTATTTGTATTTCTGGTTGATGGAAGCATCAGAAAAGCAATGATTGGAAGCAGGAGGCACATATGTAAATACAATACGTAAGTCTAGTAGTATTTATTCTAGACCATTTGTCAGTGATGACAACGTATGTATTCGTGAACTCGTTCACGACGACAGCGGGGCCTGCAATTGGATTGATGAGTTTCAGAACTACAATCTGACCAGCATCCATATTAGTTGCTCCACGAAAAGAACACTGCATTTAATTAAATACGTCAGTCCGACGTTTTGGAGAGGCCCAACATGTCCTTGCATGAGAACTGTCGGTTATTGCTTGGTCATGCCACGAATGTTTATAGTGTGTTCGATGAGTTCTGAATACCTAAAAGTTGGCTGACTGGCAGAGTTATCGGTCATGCAATGATCGTGACGTTGCACATCGAAGTTGAACGATCTCTCTGTTCTCGTGGTGTAGCTGTTTTTCACTAACACTTATAGATTGGTCGTTAAGGTCGACAATGTCAACTGGGAATGTAATCACAAACACATTTTGAAAATATGTATGTTAGTGTCCATTTAATGAACTCACAACATTTTACAAGGAACAGTATATCATTATCAGATTTCAGTAGTATAGAGATGTAATGAAGATAACGTATCATGTAAGAAACGCATCACAGCTTGTATCGGGTGTAGATAAAGTAAAAGTGAAGATAAGTTCTTATATAGAGCAGTATCTAGTCCTCAGGACTGCTCAATGCGTGTTACAATTTACTCCCTGGTAGACCTGTTCAAGCTATACATATTCGCCATCGCTGGGTGGAAACAACTTAAAATTAATACACTGGTGTGAGGTGACCATCTTACCGATGGGCTGTCTAACCTCATATTTCCCTACTACGTCAAATCACGAAATTGTTAAGCTAATGTAAACGTTATTATCAAATTGTTCCAAATTTGAAAAAATAGATATAATTTACCTTACTTTGTGTGTAGAAACCAACTGTACGGACGTTCTTTACATTCGCACGTTTCCAGAAAACTACCCGAATGGGTATATTCCCAATAACGGTGATTTATATGAGTCGTGAGTTCGAAAGCCAAACGGTTTGCCGGATTAGTGACTCACCGTCTGTGTACATACGGTTGGCGTTGTTTGCCGATGCCTTGACGGAACAGGTGTTGTTGTGTGCATGGTAAACATGAGCACGCTGTTACGCAGTATTGATCTTTTTGTGTGGTTTTGGGACCCGTACACCGGGAGGAATGCTGTTTTGTCTTGCTTTGTCACACGTAGAACGTCAATCAGGTTGAATATTTAATAAATACTTATATGACTACTTTTATATGTTGACCAGAACAATTTTGATAAAAAGGTGACCTGTATAATCTGCAGGTTTGCTTATTGACAGTACTCGATTGGTAATGCAGACGCAAGTCATGTTGCGTTGAGAAATCGTTGTAATTGACTTCAAACAAGGAATAACATTGATGAGTTTGCGAAACTGAATGGTGGGCGGTGTTGAAACAGGTGAAACGTAGAGCCACAAGACAATACTGTATTTATATACACCTCTGTACATTAGTACAACGTGATCGAGAAGCTACATTACTGCACATAGTTATGCATGCGTACAGTCAGTTATTGTTTGGTCAAGGTAGACCATGCATGACAAATTTGAAAGCCTGACAAATTGGTTGCTTTCAAAATAATGTATTCGAGAGGATTTTCAGCGAATCGTTTATCAAAGTAGGAGTGTTATTAAGGGAGATACTCGAGACAAATTCAGACATTTAACAACAAGGAACATTAACACAAGTTGACAGCAATACCACGGTTGTACATCGAACATCAACATTTAATGTACAGTAATTGTACTGATGTGTCCTAGCAACTCAAGCCATTGTTCAATAAATTTTAATCGATACGAACTTGGATAACAGTGTTTCTGGGAATTCATCCTAACGGGTAATAGTTGACCGAGAACTGCATATACCCTAATTGGAGAGGATTAAGTTATGTGATGTAGCAGGTGAACCAAATAATTTGCAGGAAATCCCCGAGAATTAAACGCAAAAGCAGGGACGATCGAGATATCTCGCAACTTTCCAGGAGCTCCTTATATAGTTAAAAAGAAAATAATATAATAAATTTACCCCGAATTAATCTGCCACTGGGTCAAGTTAATAAAATACGATTCTGACATTTATGTGCTATTGTGTGGCATTTAAAATAAAACTATACATGGTCACATAATCGCAGGGAGTTCATATACTATGATGGTACATTGACCCTGAGGTCCAAACAGGACTGGGCAGCAGCAATTTGAAATGTAGAAAAGTGCTAGTACTGTTACTTGTCCTTGACAACTGTTTTACGCATAATGATACCCTGGCATCAGAGGGGTGTTTTAGTCTCGCTTAACCGACTCACGCCGGGATGCGTCACTTCGCCAGGAAGATATATGGCTCAGAGTCGCGTTTTACTGCCCACTTGTTGACAGCCATTAGAGTTGCTACCTAGTGGACACGTATGAGATTAAAAGGCACTAAACTACGAAATAAAGTTTAATGTCGGTTTATTTTGTGTGTGACATGTTTCAATATAAGTTTAATGTTGAATAGTTGTTATAGGATAGTATTATCTGATAAAAGTGAATCCTTATTTAATTTGTTATTTCATAGTTGGCCTGAGAGCCAATCATCGTCTCTACCCGAACCTAGGGTAAAGCCCCCTACCGGTAACATTGGCAGTAACTTAATAATCCTGTTTGTGGTGACGGGCCAATGATGCCACCTCACGACGCCTGGATAATCGAGGCTCAGGGTTTTTTAAGGGGAGTTCATATACAATGACGGCATTTCGAACCTGCGGTCCAAACAGGACTGGACAGCAGTAATTTGAAAGGTATATATGTGCGAGTACTAGTACTTATCATTGACAACTGTCTTACGCACAATTATGGTACTACTTCACTCCTTTTATTGAACTTAGTTCATTTGTAGTAGGGAGTAGGCGATGATGACAGATTATTTGCTTCCGAAGATCTCTGTACTTGGGGACGGAGACACGCCATCTGGTGGTTGGGGGCTGTAGAGGCATATTCTGGACTTGCAGGCTCTGGATAATGTATAGTTGGTATGATTTTGCCTGACCTGCATATTTTTTCCTCGGCCTACGCTTCTCCTCATTTTCTTCTCTTCAGGGATGTTCTAAGTGTTGGTTGTCGCTCTCCAGTTCTTTCTGTTTGCTATTAGCTGTTCCCAACCTTTGTGGTCAATATTTGCCTGGGTGAATTGTCGCTTCACCTGGTCCTCGTATCGCCAGCGGGGGCTCACCTGTCTCGCTGGCCCTAGCGAAGCTCTTCATAAAATACAGCTTTTGGCATTCTTCTGTCGTCAATGCGAAAGACGTTGCCTGCCCTTCGGAGCTGCCTGAGTATCAGGTTTGTCTTTTCCAGGGCCTCATTGTTGGATATATAGTCCTGCCAATGGATTCCCATGATGGAGCGCAGACATCGCTGGTGAAATCGGTCCAATAGGTGTCCTTGCTTTCTGTAGAGAACTTGTTCCTCAGCCCCACACAGTTGGGTAGTGACGACGACAGCCTTGTATACTTGTATCCTAGCTGACATACGCAGAAAGTGGTTCTGCTATAGAAGTTTCTGCAGGCGACGGAATGAGCTGTTGGCCTTGGAAGGCGGTTGTCACCATTGTTGCATCATAAAAGATAATACTTGCAAGGTATGTGAACTGGTCACCTGTGTTGGGGGGGATGTTCATCAGTCTTGATGTGGGGTGGGTTGTAGGCTCCGTGAGGTGGTTTCTAGTGCAGAAGCTCTTATTTCATGAGGGTGATGACTAGGCCAAAGGCTGTAGCTGCTTCAGAGAAGAGTTTGACCACTGCCTGAATAGCTTATTCAATGTTTGTCAGGAGTGCAAAGTCGTCTGCAAACTGCAGCTACAAGTCATTTCGTGAGTGGTCTTGGTTTCTGAAACGAGTCTGCAGAGATTGAATGCATTCCTATCCGTTAGGAACCTGGTGTAGATGCCTGTGTAAGGTCCTCCTTGGCTTCACGTTGCATTAAGCTGAAGAAGATCGCAAAGAGCGTTGGGGCCAGCACATATCTTTATTTGACACAGTTCTCGATGAGGAAGGGATCGAATAAATCACCTTTATATTTCACTTGTTCATGCGTGAAGCTGCTGGATGGTGTTAATAATCTGTGGGGACATCCAAGCGTTGACAGAATTTCTCTATAGTCCATCACGGCTGAAAATATCAAAGGCTTTGGCCAAGTCAACGAAAGCAAGACACGCACCGGCCCATGTTCTGCTCCTTGTATTTCTCGTGGCCTTAGCATTAAGATCATATCTGCAATTGCAAAGCTGAAGTGCCTCAAAAACCAGAGCATCGTCGGTCTTCCAGCAGAGGTGTACAAGCTAGGAGGAGACATTCTTCTGGACAAGCTCACACACTTGATCACCCAGTGTTAGGAAAAAGGAGTAGTACCGTTGGACTTGCGGAATGCTGTGACTGCCCCCCTATACAAGAATAAAGTGTAAGGTTATTGTTACGAAATACAACTGTTATTACGCAGATTTGTGTTCTAAATGAAAAAGTGGTGTTGTGCTGTGAAGTTCTTGTTGTACTAAAAGATCTGTTACCAAAAACGCCTAAAAGAAAGTGGTTTGACAACATTAGAGATCAGGAGATTGAGAAGAGATCAGATGGAAGTTTTTAAAATATTGAATGGTTATGAAAATATTGATAGAAATAGTTGTTGTTAGTTACGAAAGATAGAAGGGGACATAAAGTTACATTAATGAAGGGACAGTGTAGATTATATATAAGAAAGTTTCATTTTAACAAAGGAGTTTAAATGATTGGAACATATTATCTGCTGATGGTGTGGATGCTAGTAGCGTGAATGTGTTTACAATTGACGCGTACCTCAGAAGGGCGGTATACATGTAGGACCTAGTTATAAGGGTTGGACTCTTGATAAGCCAAAGGGCTTCCTTGTCTACCTGCCATCTACTGTTAATTATCTGGGTGGTACTCTTGTTAAATATATTGTTAACTATATAATACGTATGGAGGAGGGGGGTCTATCATGCTAGGATGACCGGTCACCACAGCCCAGGTGCCCCTGTAGTCTTAAATCCGGCGCTGGTTATGTTGCAGGGCAGACCGCGCGGGCCAGGCGCCCATCCACATAACGGCGCAATGGAAGCTCACGGACGTGGCAACGGTGCATGGCAACGTGAACATCGCTGACAACAAGGGCCGTACGCCGCTCTACATCTGCGTGCGCTCGCTCAGCACGAAGCTGTACATGGAGGACCTGCGCCACCAGCTGCCGTGCATCTTCATCCTGTTCCGGACCGGCGCCGACATGCTCAACTTCACCGAGTGGCTGCACTACAAGGGACCCGGCATCGCCGACACCATGATGGTGAGCGCTGTCAATTTCCGCAACTGGTACGTGATGCAGATGGGGTAAGACCACATTAAGGATTCGTCCGCCACTACCCAACGAAAGTTAGTCCAGTGAATAATGAATGTACTACTGCATTAGATCTTTCACGAGGTAGCAATATATATACTCTAGTCGCTCGCGTATTCGCACAGTGGCTATTTTGCAGCATGCATCAATATTTCAAAATCCGTCACCAGATTGGGGCGAAATTGAGGGGTGTCAGGTTTGGTTGGGTTTTTTTTTTAAATGAGGTATGAGAACGTTACGAGTTTTCCAACAACACTTGTGATAATGGAGGTTAAATATGCTGTGAAATTTTCAAGAAAATCGTAAGACAAATTTTGCAAGAAATGAAGGAAACGTTATAATGGCCGCCTATGAAAAAATGTAATGTGGTCTTACCCAAAATTATAAATACGGCCCGTTTTATCACGAAAACCGCCAAAATGTGATTTGAGCGACGGGTGATGGTTTTTCGGCTGAATTTGGAAGCTGATGTAGACCAGAATACCGCTATAGCTGATGTAGACCAGAATACAGCTATAGCATACTGTTAGTGTTACGTCCAAAATAGGTTTTAAAAGTCATTAGTAAGCCAGTTATTAGGTGATATGCATGGAAAATAGAGTGATAATTTAGATGGTGTGAAGGTTAAAAAAACTACATTCCAAGCATGTTCTATCATACTGAGTACCACCAAAACTTGCGTAAAAATTGCATATGTGTCAGGGCGTGGCGTTTCTTTTAAATCTGCAACATTGACATATTTCTAGTAATTTCAGGTAAGATGACTTTCGCCTCAGTTACATCATTTATATTTTTGTAAGCGACAACTATAAATGCGTGCATCTTAACTCCAATACTAACGTGAGTGTTTCTCGTGTTCCAACTTGTCCTTCCTAATTATATGACACTTGTGTATATCATACTTGGATCGCACAATAAGCAATAATGGGCAAGCAGGCAACATTTTGATTCCACATCCCCCTGAAAAATTGGCCACCATAGGAAGCAGGTTGTCCACACACTTCTACCAATCAGGCATCTAGCACCTGTTTTTAACAGTAACATCCATGCACTAACTGAGACAACAAGAATACTTGAGAATCTGCTTAAATATACCCTGAATGTGACTGAGAATATCATAGCAGTGTGTGACTCTCCAAATATGCAGTGACCGCAATGATCCGAATTTTAGCCATAACAATTAAAACTGGTCACCTAACAGAAGGGCCATATGTTGAAATTGTGTACATGAACTGGCATGCTATCATTGTTGACGGTCATGCACTTTTCAGCTGTAATATAACCGAATTATACCGACGTTTGCACAAGGCAAGGCAGCTTAAACTAATTGTAGGCTGACGTCATCTAGTCTGACAAGAAGCTGTTTTTATCACTGGTATTTTGTAATTTATATCCATATATATTTAACATCGGAAATGTTTTAGTACCCTTGTAAGAATTTTGTGATGTTTGAATAAAACATGATTAGGACAATGGACTCGTTGATGTACTTGGAGAAATACTGGGTGCCACAACTGTCAACAACCTTTATCACGTGTCTTGGATGTCCCTGTCAAACGTTTGTTTCTTTCTGAAATTATCTATCTTGCCAGCTGTACCTCTTGTTTCCAATAATGTGTGTACATTAGCGAAATATATAGTGGCCGAGTAATTGACATGTGGTGATTTTTAGACACTCTGTATCAAACAGAGATCTGCGCCTGTGTTAAAGTATGATTATTTTAAGAGGGGTTAGGATGACAATTTGTGTGACGCAAGATATACGTTCTACTAGGCATCCCATTTTTTGTTTCATAATGTACTATGTATATACATCAACTTATACCCAGCGTTTAAGCGCGTTATCTACAATATAATTGTAGTTACCATCAAAAGACGCCTCTGTGCCTTTCAATATTGTGAATATTGTTGAAATGCCTGGATTATGCTTTTGTTACCTACTGGTGTCGTACACGAGTGACACACAGTTCATGATTGCATCACATTTTTCAGCATAGTTTGTGGGCATTACAGTATACCAACATTAGTGAAGATGTGCAACTTGCATGTCCAACGAAATGCTGCTTAAAATAATGATTTAGTGTATGTTTTATTAAAAAAATAACAACATTTTATGGAAAATTACCAAAAAATATATGTCGTTAATATTCTATACATTGTTCTCCTATATCGGTAAGACACTGTTTTGGCTTGTAAGTTTTGCTCAGTACCATTCGTGTGAGGCAAATGTCGTATGTATAAGGTACCGAATAAGCATGTTTAAATCAACTCAAGGCGCTGTTTAGCTTGGAGGTGTGCACAGTTTGATGACGCATATTTTAATTGTTATTGAGATAATGTGAATTTCCCTTTGTGGTTAATCTAATTACATGCCTAGCTTAATATAAATCTAACTTTCGTGAAGAGTTGCAAGATTCAGGAGATCTATTTGGGGTAAGACCACATTAAGGATTCGTCCGCCATTACCGAAAGATTGCCCTTGAAAATACCGTTTTGGTGTGATGTGTCAATTTTTTCGAGCACTTTGCCATGGCACATGTTAGTCCAGTGAATACTTAATATACTACTGCATTAGATATTTCACGGGGTAGCAATACATATACGCTAGTCTCTCGCGTATTCGCACAGTGGCTATTTTGCAGCATGCACCAATACCTCAAAATCTGTCACCAGATTCGGGCGAAATTGAGGGGTGTCAGCTTTGGTTGGATTTTTTCTTAAATGAGGTATGCGAATTTCACGAGTTTTCCAACAGCACTTGTGTCAATAGAGGTTCCATTCGACCGCGAACGACTCTGAGACAGACATTGGCGACACTACACGTGTCGCGCTCCTCACAGACGTACATCTCTCGCAAGCTCATGTTCTACTGGGAAGAGAAGTTTGCCTCATAGCACTGGTGACATATTCGCGTAAACCCGTTGCAGTATTAAAAACAATTGCTGGGTCACTGTTTGTAAAATACATCCGACAGACGTCTTTGTGAAGCTGTCTTGGGGTTTCACCATTAACACCTTGTCTACGAGATCTTAGACCAGAGGTGGTAATAGCAGTTAACTTAATCAGTCGTACTTCGATGCTCTTGCGGTCTGGGGTGTGGGCATTGTCTGCCCCCCAGTAAATATGAGCGTGCATGTTTTTTTTGGTGGCGAACGTCAATGGCGGATGGCAATCAAGGTTTTATGAGAGGATTAATGTACGATGGCGACTGTGAAAGGTGGGTGCTAGACATGAGGGCAGCTAAATTGTTTTCTGCTACTCCTAGTAATAGGGGAGCGGCGGCGCTTTCCGATGTCACAGTCGAGCCAACCGACACAGCCGCAAGGTGAAGGAAGATGTGAAGATAACCGGCGGCGCGGCGGGGACAATTTTCAGTGGTCGTGAAGCTCCGGTAGCCCCTCCAATATAAATTTCTTTCCAGCGCCACTGGTGTGGGAACCTGCCAATTTCAGAGTTTCTTGCGGACAGGGCCGCTTGCCTTCTCATTGAGTGCCTGTAGAAAGTGTTTACCATTTTTAATATTTTCTTTACAATTTCAACGTTTCTTGAGAACAGCGCTAAAATTGCGAACACTGTTTGGGCGTAATAAAAGCAATTTATCCACGTAGGTATTCTTGTATGAAGAACATATTTTAAACTGTCGAAGTTAAACGGCCGAGCTTATCTGGTGATACTGGTTCCTGTCAATACGACGGTAACATTGGTGCCGTAATTCTCAATTGAATTACTTAGTGTTTGGCAGCCGCTATTGTTCTGTAGTGAACCGTGGAGCAGGTGAGACGGTCCGCATGTCTATTTGTGTAAGATTTGTCTTTGTTCTTCACCCATATTTGTTCTTCACCCATTTTTTAATCACGAGGAAATTATGGTGTCGGAATGGCACGCAGCCAACCTCCTTTCTTCTTACTCGCATGCCGCCAAGTTATACTCACATTGTGTATAAAGACATTGTGAAACGATCTGGTTTGCAGCAAAGAATCGTTGCTGAACGCAACGGATCTTAAACATCAACAATCGATATTATTTAGCATAATATCAGCAGTTGCGCTGAATTTTTTTTGTTTTTTGTTTGTTTTGTCTAAAGTCGTCTATTTTCAGAGGATATGATCGTGAACTACGTAATACAAGTGGTACGTTTTGGGATTTATTAACGTGGGTTGTGGGATATCACATCCATGTTTGTTTTCCTGTT
>OZ023206.1:53108788-53388343 GCA_963995525.1 Escarpia spicata
CGATCACAGGTACGCCTACATCAGACCCAGCAGTACAAATTATTATCATGGTCAACGTTGCATTGTCGCTGTAAATTGTTGAAATGGTACGTCAGAATTGAGCTGTTGTAGCATTATAGCTATTGTTGCAAGTGGGAATAATGAAGCCACTATACGAGCTGGCATATTATACCTCAATGAACCCGCCTGATAGCTTGCACGTCAATTCAGCCAAACCCAGCCCAAAATAACTACGAAAAGCTGTATTGTTTGGTGGCGCCATCTAGTGGATAGTATTTTTGAAAACACATTAGAAACGATGTCTTGAACGTGCGGCTATTGCGTTTTTATGTTACAGTTCAAATAACAAGGGAAACAAGGACTTTTCAAAGAACGGCTAAAGTATAAAATACCAATACACAAGTAGAGAAAAACGATCATTCGACGCGTCACAGCAGGTTCAACGTCAACGGCGTGTCTCAACATGTCAGCCGTCGGAAACTGTTAAATTTCCCTAGAATGTTCCAATGTTAAAATAAATTCCGAGTAAACCACTGGCAAGATATTAATGATTATATTTATAAAAGTTTATACTTTATAAGCTACTTTAGGTGTATAGGCCCGAACAATTGCAATTTGTTTCCAGTCAATACCACGAAAGTCAATTGACTGGTTACCCTGATCCAGGTACTGCGTGTAGCGACTAACAGTGTCGCCCCTTTTGTAATGAAGGGTAACGCAGAATAAAGTCCATGAATACGTAGATTACACAATCCAAAAAAACTGGCAAGAACTCTTAAATAATGCGGATTTAAAAATACAGATGAAGGCGATACTTTGCTTCTAAGAGTTCGTCGATTAATCCAAGAACGTTTGACGCCTGATAATCAAACCAACAACACAGCCCCAGACAAAAAATACACAAACATTCACACACACACACACACACACACACACACACACACACACACACACACACACACACACACACACACACAAACACACACACAAACATACACATCAACACACACACAAACACACACACACACACACACACACACACACACACACACACACACACACACACACACACACACACACACACACACACACACATACACACATAGACGTACACAGAGCCCAAAGCCATAATATAATAATAGATACATAAATTAGTAGTCCGTGCCGCAAGTATGTCCACGATTAATTAAATACAAAATCATTGTGGACACCGCGATACGTCACTGCGACGAGGATACGCGTAGGTGCTTAACGTCAAATTAATAACCATCGCCCACTAACACTGATTGCGACATAATTATTGCTCGTCAGAATTTCATCACACCACGCTATAACATGAAATAAACAGATTGCGTTATTTCATATGTTGCGTCTTCTCGATTCGAACAAATAACGACGCCGTCAAGTTAACCAGATAGCATATTAAGAAATGCAAACAGGCTTGCGGGAATTCGCTGAATACAAATATTGTTAGTCGTGGAGACGTCATGACATCTTCAGTCATTTGTAAACAAAAGAAACTATCACCCCATTGCCTCAAGGTCGTTCGCCATAATAAATGGTCAATTAATTAATAAATTAATTTGAGCTGTCATGCAGTGACAAAACTCAGTATGTTTGCTATTAGCGACGTTCCTGTTCGACAAGACATACACAGACATTCTATTATAACCATTCACATGTACACTGAAGCAATAGGCTTACACACGATGAACATTACGGGGACGTGAACAAAATCACAAACAAGATTCCCATAAGGTGGATACAACTAGCTCGTCACAGCTATCGTAGGACAGACACAACACTATCAATATTTATGTTGTGGACACACAACGATGGCAAGAAAAAGAGATGGAAACACAAGAAAACATACGTAACGCTTATCTACGAAAACGGTGATGTTGATCGGTCGAACAATATGGAAACGGCTCAGTTATGCCTCGACCCCGGCCGACTAATGATGACGAAGATAATTCGCAATTGCGTGAACAATCAGTATTTTCAATTGTATTTCATACAGATATACAGGCATCCGCGTTTTTATGAAATCTGATCCCATGAAACATACCTGCGAGAGACGAAATAAACTTCATAAAGTTGATCAGCCAAGAGTAATACGAAAGAGCTCACAGTACAACAACGTAGCGCAATGTCGTAGCCAGCACCTAGCTGTTGTGATGTCGTTGTAGCAACTTATTCATATGCAATGAATGATCACGCTACTATTGTACGTTCCCCTGCAATCACGTGATTTCGTGTTTCTAACCTAGATTACGTGATGCAGCTATTTAAAGAAACCAGGTGATTCGGCTTTATATTATTTTATTATGCTATTGTGGTCTGCGAGAGTGGGATTCATAGAGAGTATAATAAATTAACAGTGATCGATGTATGTTCTCAAGTAGCGTCGTCACCAAATTGGATATAAATAATAAAGTATCGTACATCTCCAAAGTTAGGTCTGGGTCACCTACGGCGTGGGGTCATATCACTCATATGGATATAAATTATAATTTCTGCATATATGCGTCTACCAAACGTTGTCGTGTCTGTATGTGTGTTTGTGTGAGTGTGTTTCTGTGTCTGTCTGTGTTCATGCGTTTATAGTTGTGTATTTGCATGTCTGTGTATGCGCGTGTATATGATATGTTGTGTGTGTTTATGTGCAGGGGTGTGCATGCACCTGCGCGTGAGCATTCACTTGCGAGTGCGTTTACGTTTGCATGTGTCACTGTGTATGTGGGTATGTACAGTTTCCCAAAATCTCGACATTTATATACACAGGCTACATTTTCAAACCATTACATTCTCGTGTAATGATCAAAATGCACAACATATTTATTTGCCGTTATAGAACACAAGTGATCAATTTAATGCGTTGTTTGTGTTGGCCTTATGTTTTAACCGACACGAATAGGATTAAGTAAGTAACTAAGTTTGTGGATTTCCTTCTAGCGAAATTCACACCCATTTTATTGTTTCCTAAGCTGTTCGAATACTGACAACGTGTTTCTCTTGTATGGTGTGGCAATGTCATAATGGTATTAACTAGACTTTACGTCAAAAAATGCGATTTTATTGACCTAAACAATAACGATGTTGTGTAAATTGTAACGCGATACCAAATAACATTTACGACTTGTTCAGTGACTGTTTTACCGTAGCTTATTATCCTGCATAATTGCACACTTGTTGTCTCTCCGGGACCCCGGTGCACTTGCACGTATTTATAAAATCTATCCTTCTGCTGCCTTCTGATTTGTGTGGATCGTGATTCGTGAGTCGTGAATTTGAATGCACACACAATGACGGTGTTGGAATCTCGCCAACTAAGCAATTACGGGTGTTTGTCAAACGCTTTTGAAAACGCGTTATGTCGTATACAGAGTTAACACGAGCACATGGACAAAAATTATGAATATTCTAGAACGACGTCAAATAGATCGGGTGGCACTGCACACAGTCTTGCTTTGTCACGCGAAAACATTTCATATTCAATAAATTATAAATTATGATAATCTCCATTTATATTCCTAGTTTATTGAAGCATGTGAAAAGCAATGATTGGAAGGTCAGGAGGCACAGATGTAAAATGCAATACGTATGTCTACTATTTATTCTAGGCGATTTGTTAGAGACTACAAACAGCGGGCCTGCTATTGGATTGATGAGTTCTAGAACTACAATCTGACATCCATATTATCAGTCGACGTTTTGAAGAGACCCGACATATCCTTGCTTTCGTACTGTCGGTTATTGTTTGGTGATGCCACGAATCTGTACAGTGTGTTCGATGAGTCATCTGAATACCTAAAGGTTGGCTGACTGGCAGAGTTTTCGGTCATACAATGATCGTGACGTTGGACATCGAGCTTGAACGAGCTGCCTGTTGTCGTGGTGTAGCTGTTTCTCACTAACATTTATATATTGGTTGTTAAGGTCGACAATGTCAACTGGGAATGTAACCACAAACACATTTTGAAAATATGCACATTAATATCCATTTAATGAATTCACAACATTTGCCATGGGATGGTATATCATTATCAGATTTCAGGAGTATTGAGATGTAATGAAGATAACTTATCAGGTAAGACAACGCATTAATGATTGTATCGGGTGTAGGTTAACTAAAAGTGAAGGTAAGTTCTTATATAGAGCAGTACCCAATCCTCAGGACTAAAAACCTGTTCCAATTTACTCCATATAAGACCTGTTCAAGGTACACATATTCACCATCGCTGGATGGAAACAACTCAAAATTAATCCATGGTTCAACAAACAAACAAATGCACCCCAAAATGTAGGGGTAGGTAGAGTAAGACTTTCTATCTAACACTAAAAGGGTATAGGACAAAACTATCACTTGTATGGAACCAAATAAAGGTCGACATTAAAGGCATTGTCTTTAGTAAGAAGATATGCAGTAATTATTGATGAATCCATTGCTTCGTCATCACAAAAACAACATTCTCATTAGGGGCCGTTTTACCCGCACCCTAAGTGTAAAATGGCCCTCAGCAATATTAAACTAAAATAGTGCATGGTAAAAGAAATACCTCTATAACTGGTGTAAAACGGACCCCACATCAGACTACGTCAGACTGCCGTATCCACTACACCGACCGGAACCGACCATGCCATACTTGAAGCCGGTGTGACGTCATAATGACGTAAACTTGAAAACTATCCACTACATCGACTGTAGTCGGAGTCGGGCAGGCATATTCCGGCATATTCGAAAGTTTTCAAGTTTACGTGATTCTGACGTTACGCCGGCTTCACGTATAGCAAAATCGGTGATGGTCGGTTTAGGTGCATCTACATGGTGAACACTGAGCCATGAAATATAAGACGAAGGAGTGATTAACAGAAGACGCCCAGAATGATACTGGAATGAATTGAGTAATATGAACTTCTTTAAAAGATTGAAAGCATTTGACATCACTACTCGAGTCAATTGAGACAAGGTATACTTGAACATAAAAACTTGAACAAAAATTAATAGTTCCGTATCAATGTAGCAATATTCTAAATCTATAATACAATGCTGTGAAAACAAACTGTTAGAACAATCGTTTTGAGTGAAGTTCTTACGAAAATAGACAGGCGGAATACAAATATCGTAATTTAAAGTCACAAACTGACAAAGACGCGTAGGACTAGGCCAAAAATCGTGCGTCCTATCTGCGCTGTATCAATCGCTCTTTGGCCAGAACGTGTCACTTGAACCAGTGAACAAAAAGGACACATGGACATATACCTCAGGAATAGGGAGAGGAGTACGCGAATCAATGTCTGACTCCCTTCCTTGTTATATCCAGGATTACGTCAAACATGAGGGTAAACGTAAAATCAGGGTAAATAATATGACGCTCAGAAGCTCCGTTACCCGGAAGGAAGTAACGGGAGGTGCCCGCGCTCTTCGCAAAACTTTTTGGGTTTTCCGGGATCCCCTCGTCTAAAATTAGCCCAATACCAAACGTCGGGACAATCACGTTAAAGTCTCTGACTTTATTGTCTCGGCCTAACGTCCGGTCCGTGCACAGCAACTTCGCGACAGCAGAAGTCCCGACGTTTATTATTTCGGACAATGGCATTGTCTCAGACTATTAGTTGTCTCGGTTCATGCAAAAGACCCCAGTATACAGTATATCGACCGGAACCGATCATGCCATACTTGAAGCCGGTGTGACGTCAAAATGACGCAAACTTGAAAACTATCCACTACGTCGACTGTAGTCGGTGTCGGTCTGGCGTATTCGGAAGTTTTCAAGTTTACGTGATTCTGGCGTCATGCCGACTTCATGTATGGCATCGGTTTAGTGGATGCACTGCAGTCTGGCGTAGTCTGATGTGGTCTGACGTGGATTGGTCTGGTCTTGTCAAAGCGGTTCGCACGAAAAGTGTCAGTATATCCAGGCCTTAACGACCAAGATACAATTTAAGATGAGCTATTTTTTATGTCAACTGAGAAATATGTCTTGTGATAGAACCCACATGATTACATAATAAAAAACCTGCGATAAAACAGCAGATAAATAAAGAATAAACATTATGTACATGTAAGGGGTTACCGTCTTAGATGATGGGCAGTCTTACCTCATATTTCCCTACGTTAAATCACGAAAATGTTAATCTAATGTAAACGTTATTATACAATTATTGCAAACTTGAAAATTTAGATATAATTTACCTTACTTTGTGTGTAGAAACCAGCTGTACGGACCTTATTTACATTCGCACGTTTCCAGAAAGCTATCCGTTTGGGCATGTTCCCATTGACGGTGATTTATATGAGTCGTGAGTTCCAAAGCGAAACGGTTTGCCGGAATGGTGACTCACCGTCTTTATGCATACCGTTGGCGTAGTTTGCTGAACCCTATTGATCAAACACGTGTTCTTTTGTGCACGGTAAACAGGAGCACACTGGTACGCATTATTGATCTTCTAGTGTGGTTTTGGGTGTCTTTCACCGGGGGGAATGCTGTATTGTCTTCCTTTGTCCCCCGTCGAACATTAATCAGATTTAATATTGAATACATATTTATATGACTACTTTTGTGTGTTGACCAGACAAACTTTGGTGAAAAGGTGACCTATAATCTGCAAGTTTGCGTATTGACAGCACGCGATTATTAATGCAGACACAATATGTGTTGCATTGAGAAATCGTTGTACGTGACACGAAACAAAGAATAACATTCATGAGTTTGCGAAACTGAATGGTGGTATGTGTTGAAACAGGTGAATCGTGGAGCCGAGACGACCATCCTAGATTTATATACATCAGTACAACGTAATAGACAAGCCACATTACTGCACATAATTCTCTAATGCGTACAGTCAGTTTTTTTTTTGGCCATGGTAATTTGAAAGCCTGACAAATTGACTGCATACAAAATAAGGTATTCGAGAGGATTTGTAGCGTATCCTTTAACAAAGCAGGAATGATATCAACGGAGATCATCATCAAATTCAAACATTTAACGACAAGTAACATTAACACAAGTTGCCAGCAATACCACGGTTGTGACGTTGTACATCGAACTTCAACATTTAGTGTACAGTGGTTGTGCTGATGTGTCCGGCCAACTCAAGCCATTATTGTTTAAATTGTAATCTATACGAACTTGGACAGCAGTGTTTCTGGGAATTCATCCTAACGGGTAATGCTTGACTGAGCACTGCATATATCCTAGTCGAAGAGATTAAGTTATTGATCTAGCAGGTGAACGCAATCTTAGCTAATTTGCAGGAAATCGACGAGGATCGAGGTCTCGCAAGTTTCCAGGAGCTCCTTATATACTTCAAAAATACAATAAATATGTTATAATTCAATTGGCTGCGAGCCAGATATTTTAGAAAGCAGTAATGGCACCCTTGGCTGAACTACAATACGAATAAATGCAATACAAAATGGTGACGGACAATTGTGTGTGTAGTATAATAAATTTATCCCGAATTAATCTGCAACTGGGTCAAGTTAAGTATTCTGACTCCGGCGTCAAAATAATAAAATATGTTTCTGAAATTTATGTGCTACTGTGAGGCATTTAGGGTAAACTATATAGGGTAACATTATCGCAGGGAGTTAATATTCTATGATCGCAGTTTGACCCTCCGGTCCAAACAGGACTGGACAGCAGTAATTTGAAATGTAGATAAGTGCGAATACTAGGAATGCTAGAATCTTGGGCTGCCCTCCTGGTAGTCGCTCTCCAGTTGTTTATGTTTGCTATCAGCTGTTCCCAACCTTTATGGTCAATATTTGCCTTGGTGAGTTGCGGCTTCAGCTGGTCCTTGTAGCGCCAGCGGGGGCTCAACTGTCTCGCTGGCCCTAACGAAGCTCATCATAAAATACAGTTTTTGGCTATCGTCAATGCGAGAGATGAGGCCTGCCCAGCGGAGCTGCCTGAGTATCAACATGGCATCGATGTTGTGGGTTTGCCTTTTCCAGGGCCTTTTTTGTTGTTGGAGATATAGTCCTGCCAATGGATTTCCATGATGGAGTGCAGACATCGCTGGTGAAATCGGTCAAATAGTTGTCCTTGCTTTCTGTAGATACCTTATGCCTCAGCCCCATACAGCTGGGTAGTGACGATGATAGCCTTGTATACTTGTATCCTAGCTGACAGACGCAGAGAGTGGTTCTGCCATACACGTTTCTGCAGGCACCCGAATGAGCTGTTAGCTTTGCATGGCGGTTGTCACCATTGTTGCATCATATAAGATGACACTTCCAAGGTATGTGAACTGGTCACCTGTGTTAGGGGATGTTCATCAATATTGATCTGGTGTGGGTTGTAAGCACCGTGAGTTGGTTTCTGGTGCAGAAGCTCTGATTTGATGGGGCTGATGATTAGGCCAAAAGTTGTAGGTGCTTCAGCGAAGAGTTTGACCACTGCCAAAAGAGCTTATTCAGTGTTTGCCAGGAGTGCAAAGTCGTCTGCAAACAGCAGCTACAAAATAATTTCTTCAGTGGTCTTGGTTTGCGAGGCTGCAGATATTGACTGCATTCCCATCCGTTCGGAACCTGGTTTAGATGCCCTGTGTAAGGTCCTCCTTGGCTTCACGTTGCATTAAGTTGAACAAGATCGCAAAGAGTGTTGGGGCAACACATATCTTTATTTGACACCGTTCACAATGTAGAAGGGTTCGGATAAATCACCTTGATATTTCAGTTGTCCGTACTTGAAATTGCTGTATGGTGTTAATAATATTTGGGGGTATCCAAGTTTTGACAGGATTCTCTATAGTCCATCGCGGCTGATGTATCAAAGGCTTTGGTCAAGTTAATGAAAGCAAGATACGCACAGTCCCATGTTCTGCTCCCTGTACTTCTCTTGGCCTTACACGAAGATCATATTTGCAATTGCAAAGCTGAAGTGCTATAAAAACCCGAACATCGTCGGTCTTCCAGCAGAGATGTACAAGCTAGGAGGAGACATTCTTCTGGAGAAGCTCACAGACCTGTCCTGGCTATGTTGGGAAAAGGGAGTAGTACCGGTGGACATACGGAATGCTGTGATATTCCCCCTATACAAGAATAAAGTAGAAAAGTCTGTTCGACGCACTGAGGCATTATTACAACATATTATGTTTTAAGCATATTCTCTAAGTGTCTTTGTAAAGTCAACACCGTCAATATACATATTGTAGACACCCAACGATGGCAGATAAACAGACGGAGATAAGATAAAACATACGTAACGCTGGTCTACGAAAACGATTATGTTGAAGTGACATATCTTTCATCTCTAACAAACAGTCGAACAATGTGGAAACGGCTCAGTTATGCTGCGACACCGGCCGACCAATTATGACGATGATAATTCGCATTTGCGTGAACAATTATTCTTTTCAACAGTATTTCAAACAGATATGCAGGCACCCACATTTGTATTAAATCTCATCACATGAAACATACCTGGGAGAGACGAAATAAACTTCATAAAGTTGATCAGCCAAGAGTAATACGAAAGAGCTCACAGTAAGCAGTTTATATACGTGAACAAACAACGTTGCGCAATGTCGTAGCCAGCACCTCGCTGTTGTAATGTCGTTGTAGCAACTTATTCATATGCAATGAATGATCACGCTACTATTGTACGTTCCCCTGCAATCACGTCATTTCGTGTTTTTAACCTAGATTACGTGATGCAGCTATTTAAAGAAACCAGGTGATTCGGCTTTATATTATATACTTGTTATTTTATTATGTTATTGTGGTCTGCGAGTGTGGGATTCATAGAGAGTATAATAAATTAATAGTGATCGATGTATTTTCTCAAGGAGCGTCGTCACCAAATTTGATATAAATAATAAAGTATCGTATATCTCCAAAGTTAGGTCTGGGTCACCTACGGCGTGGGGTCATATCACTCATATGGATATAAACTATCTAATAATTTCTGCATATATGCGTCTACCAAACGTTGTCGCGTCTGTGTGTGTGTTTGTGTGAGTGTGTGTCTGTGTCTGTGTCTGTCTGTGTGCATATGTGTGTGTGTGTGTGTGTGTGTGTGTGTGTGTGTGTGTGTGTGTGTGTGTGTGTGTGTGTGTGTGTGTGTGTGTGTGTGTGTGTGTGTGTGTGTGTGTGTGTGTGTGTGTGTGTGTGTGTGTGTGTGTGTGTGTGTGTGTGTGTGTGTGTGTGTGTGTGTGTGTGTGTGTGTGTGTGTCTGACTGTGTGTTTATATCCATGTGTGTGTGTGTGTCTGTTCGCGCGCACGCGATTGTGAGTTTCAAGGTGTGTGTATGCGTGTGCGAATAGGTGTACGTGCATGTGTACGGGAGTATATATGATATATTGTTAGTGCTCATGTCCAGGAGTGTGCGTGCACCTGCGCGTGAGCATTCACTTGCGAGTGCGTTTGCGTGTGCATGTGTCACTCTGTATGTGGGTATGTACAGTTTCCCAACATTTCGACATTTACATACATTTTCAAACCATTACACTCTCGTGTAATTATGAAAATGCACAACATATTTAGTTGCAGTTATAGAACACAAGTGATCAATTTAATGCGTTGTTTGTGTCGGCCTTATGTGTGAACCCACACGAAGAGGATTAAGTAACTAAGTTTGTGGATTTCCTTCTTGTGAAATTCACACCCATTTTATTGTTTGCTAAGCTGTTCGAATACTGTTTCTATTGTATGCTGTGGTGATGTCATAATGGTATCAACTAGACTTTACGTCTAAAAAAGCGATTTTATTGACCAAAGCAATAACGACGCGATACCAAGTACAATATATGACCTGTTCAGTGATTGAAATCCACACTCATTTTATTGTTTCCTAAGCTGTTCGAATACTGTCAACGTGTTTCTCTTGTATGTTGTGGTGATGTCATAATAGTATTAGCTAGACTTTTCGTCTAAAATGCGATTTTATTGACCTAAACATTAACGAGGTTGTGTAAATTGCGACGCGATAACAAATAACACTTACGACCTGTTCAGTGACTTTACTACCGTAGCATATTATCCCGCATAATTGAACACTTGTTGTCTCTCCGGCTCCCCGATGCACTCGCACGTATTTATAAAAAAATTCCGTCCAATCAGTGTCTGCTGCTTTCTAATTTGTGTGGATCGTGATGCGAGTCGTGAATTTGAATGCACACACAATAGCTGTGTTGGCAACTCGCCAATCATGCAACTACGGCTGTTTGTCAAACGCTATTCATAACTCGTTATGTCGTATAAACAGTTAACACGAGCACATGAACAAGAATTATGAATCTTTTAGAACAACGTCAAGGAGATTGGGGGGTACTGCACACAGTCTTGCTTTGTCACGTGACAACGTTTCATATTTAATAAATTAGAAATTATAAGAATCTCTATTTATATACCTAGTTTATGGAAGCAACAGAAACGCAATGATTGGAAGGTCAGGAGGCAGTGATGTAAAATGCAATACGTAAGTCTAGTATTTATTCTAGGCGATTTGTTAGTAACGACAAAATATGTAATCGTGAACTCTTTCAAGATGACAGCGGCCCTGCTTTTGGACTGATGAGTTTCAGAACTACAATATGACATCCATATTTAGTTGCTCCACGAAAAGAACACTGCATTTAATTATATTCGTCAGTCCGACGTATTGAAGAGACCGAACATGTCCATGCATGAGAACTGTCGGTTATTGTTTGGTGATGCCACGAATCTGTATAGTGTATTCGATGAGTCATCTGAATACCTCAAAGTTGGCTGACTGGCAGAGTTACCGGTCATGCAATGGTCGTGACGTTGGACACCGAACTTGAACGATCTTCCTGTTGTCGTGGTGTAGCTGTTTCTCACTAACAATTATAGATTGGTCGTTAAGTTCGACAATGTCAACTGGGAATGTAATCACAAACTCATTTTTTTAATATGCACATTAGTGTCCATTTAATGAACTCACAACATTTTACATGGAATAGGATATAATCCTCAGATTTGAGGAGTATTGAGATGTAATGAAGATAACTTAACAGGTAAGACAACGCATTACAGCTTGTATCGGGTGTAGGTAAAGTAAAAGTGAAGGTAAGTTCTTATATAGAGTAGTATCCACTTCGCAGGACTAAAGACGTTTTACAATTTACTTCCTGGTAGCCCTGTTCAAGGTACATATCTTCACCATCGCTGGATGGAAACAACTCAAAATTAATACATGGTTCAACAAACAAACACATACATCCCCAACAAGTAGAGGTAGGTGGAATAATACTTTCTAGCTAACAAAAGAAGGGCATAGGACAACACTGTGTACTTGTATGGAACCAAATAATGATCGACATTAAAGGCATGGTCTTCAGTAAGAAGATATGCAATATTGAATGTTATTGAGGAATTCATTGCTTCGTCATCACAAAAAGAAAATTTTCATTAGGGGCCGTTTTACCCGCCCCTAAGGGTAAAATGGCCCACAGCAATATTAAAAAGAGAACCAATTTCTTTCACAAAACTAAAATAGTGCATGGTAAAAGAAATACCTCTACGATTGGGGTAAAACGGACCCCACATCAGACTACGTCAGACTGCCGTATCCACTACACCGACCGTAACCGATCATGCCATACTTGAAGCCGGTGTGATGTCACAATGACGTGAGCTTGAAAACTTTCCACTAAGTCGACTGCAGTCGGTGTCGGTGTGGCGTATTCGGAAGTTGTCAGGTTTACGTGATTCTGACATCACGCCGGCTTCAAGTATGGCAAAATCGGTGCCGGTCGGATTAGTGGATACACTGCAGTCTGGCATAGTCTGATGTGTTCTGACGTGGTTTGGTCTGGTCTAGTCAGGGCGGTTCGGACGAAAAGTACCAGTATATCCCGACCTTTAAGGCCATGATACAAGTTAAAATAAGCTCTTGTTTTTGTGTAAACTGAGAAATATGTCTTGTAGTAGAACATACATGATTGCATAACAAAATACCTGCGAAAAAACAGCAGAAAAATAAAGAATAAACATTATGTCCATGAAAAGGGTGACCGTCTTAGACGATGGGCAGTCTTATCTCATATTTTCCTACGTTAAATCATGAAAATGTTAAGCTAATGTAAACGTTATTATAAAATTGTTCCAACCTTGAAGCTATCAATATAATTTACCTTAGTTTGTATGTAGAATCCAGCTGTACGGACCTTCTTTACTTTGGCACGTTTCCAGAAAACTACCCGTTTGGGTAAGTTCCCATTGGCGGTGATTTATATGAATCGGTTTGTTGGATTGGTGACTCACCGTCTGTGTAAATACGGTTGGCGTTGTTTGCCGAACCTTATTGAAGAACAGGTGTTCTTGTGTGCACGGTCAACAGGTGCACACTGGTACGCATTATTGATCTTCTATTGTGGTTTTGGGACCCCTTCACCGGGAGCAATGCTGTATTGTCTTCCTTTGTCCCACGTCGAACATTAATCAGATTTAATATTTAATAAATATTTATATGACTACTTTTATATATTGACCAGACAAACTTTGATGAATAGGTGACCTGTATAATCTGGAAGTATGCGTATTGACAGTACGCGATTGTTAATGCAGATGCAAGACATGTTGCATTGAGAAATCATTGTACATGACACCAAACAGCAGTGTTTCTGGGAATTCATCCTAACGAGTAATAGTTGACCGAGAACTCCATATATCTTAGTCGAAGAGGTATTGATAGAGCTGGTGAACGCAAACAAATTTTCAGGAAATCGACGTACACGCACGCCCCGAGAATTAAACACAAAACCAGAGTGGATCGAGATTTCGCAACTTTCCAGGAGCTCCTTATATATGTAAAAAGACACTAACTATGTTCTAAGTCAACTGGCTGCGGGCGAGATATTTTAGAAAGCAGTAATGGCACACTTGGCTGAACTACAATATGAAAAAAACGATTCCATGTGGGCGCACAACGACCCGCATCGATTAAAACAGTCTGTGTAGTATAATACATTTACCCCGAATTAATCTGCCCCTGGGTTAGATTAAGTATTCTGACTCCGGCGTGAAAATAATAAAATATGTTTCTGACATTTATGTGCTATTGCGTGGCATTGAGGCTAAAACTATATAGGGTCACATTATCGCAGGGCGTTCATATACTCTGATGGCAGTTTGACCCTGCGGTCCAAACAGGACTGGACAGCAGTAACTTGACTTGTAGATAAGTGCGAGTACTGGTACTTGTCATTGACAACTGTCTTACGCATAATTATATGATGGCATCAGAGGGGTGTTTTAGTCTCGCTTAACCGACTCTTGCCTGGCTTCGTGACTTTACCAGGAGGATAGTCTGGCTCAGAGTCGCGTTTTGACTGCCCACTCGTTGACAGCCATGAGAGCTGCCGCATGGTGAATATGTATGTGATTAAAAGGCACTAAACTAGGAAAAAATGGCGGTTTATTTTCTGTGTGACATGTTTCAATATAAGTTTAATGTTGAATAGTTGTTATAGTATAATATTGTCTGATAAAAGTGTATCCTTATTTGATGTGTTACTTCATAGTTCTCCTGAGAGCCAATCATCGTCTCTACCCGAACCTGGGGTAATGCTCCCTACCGGTAACATTGGCAGGAAAAATAGGCGGTGATGACAAATTATTCGCTTCCGAAGATCAGTACGAAGATATCTGTCCTTGGGGACGGCGACACGCCTTCTGGTGCATGGCTGATGGCAATAGAGGCCTGTTCTGGATTTGCAGGCTCTGGAGCAGGTTGGACAAATGTATAGTTGGCCTGATGTTGCCTGAACTGCATATTCTATCCTCGGCCTACGCTTCTCCTCATTTGCTTCTCTTCAGGAATGTTCAAAGTCTTAGGCTGCTCTCCCGGTAGTCGCTCTCAAGTTCTTTCTGTTTGCTATTAGCTGTTCCCAACCTTTGTGGTCAATATTTGCCTGGGTGAGTTGCCGCTTCAGCTAGCGGGGGCTCACCTGTCTCGCAAGCTCTAACGAAGCTCATCAGAAACATACATACATACAGCGTTTGGCATCCTGCCCACCGGAGCTGCCTGGGTATCAACATGGCATTGGTGCTCTGGGGTTTGCCTTTTCCAGGGCTTCTTTGATGGAGACATAATCCTGCCAATGGATTCCCATGATGGAGCGCAGACATCGCTTGTGGAATTGGTCAAGCAGTTGTCTTTGCTTTATGTAGAGAACATATGCCTCAACCCCATACAGTTGGGTAGTGACGACGACAGCATTGTATACATGTTTCCTAGCTGACAGACGCAGAGAGTGGTTTTGCCATACAAGTTTCTGCAGGCAACCGAATGAGCTGTTGGCCTTGGATGGCGGTTGTCACCATTGTTGAATCATTTTAGACACTTCCAAGGTATGTGAACTGTTCACCTGTATTGAGGGGATGTTCATCAATCTTGATCTCGGGTGGGTTGAAGGCTCCATGACGTGGTTTCTGGTGCAGAAGCTCTGATTTCATGAAGCTGATGATCAGGCCAAATGCTGTAGCTGCTTCAGCGAAGAGTTTGACCAGTGCCTGAAGAGCTTATTCAGTGTTTGCCAGCAGTTCAATGTTATCAGCAAACAGCAGCTACAAAATAATTTCTTCAGTGGCTTTGTTTGCGCAACAAATCTGCAGAGACAGATACATTCCCATTCGTTTGGAACCTGGTTTAGACGCCCTGTGTAAGGTCCTCCTTGTCTTCACGTTGCTTTAAGCTGAAGAAGATCGCAAAGGGCGTTGCATCCAGCACATATCTTTATTTGACACCGTTCTCGATGGGGGAGGGATTGGATAGATCACCTTGACATAACTGCTGTATGGTGTTAATAAACTTTGAAGGGCATCCAAGCTTTGATAGGGTTTTCTATGGTCCATCGCGGCTGAATGTTTCAAAGGCTTTGGTCAAGTCAATGATTGCAAGACACGCACAGGCCCATTTTCTGCTCCATGTACTTCTCTTGGTCTTAGCACAAAGATCATATCTGCAAATGCAAATTGAAGTGCTACCAAAAACCCGAGCATCGTCGGTCTTCCAGCAGAGGTGTACAAGCTAGCAGGAGACATTCTTCTGAAGAAGCTCACAGACCTGCTCTCGCTGTGTTGGAAAAAGGTAGTAGTACCAATTGACATGCGAAATGCCGAGATTGTCCCCCTAAACAAGAATAAAGTGGAAAAGTCCGACTGTTCGACTAACTGAGGCACTAATACAACGTATTATGATTTAAAGATATTCTCTAATTGTCTTTGTGAAATCAACTCTGTCAACACTCATCTTGTGGGCACCCAACGATGGCAAGAAAAACAGACGGAAACACACGAAAACATACGTAACGCTGATCTACCGAAACGGTGATGTTGAAGTGACAGATCTTTCATCTCTAATAAACGGTTGAACAATATGAAAACGTCTCAGTTATGCTGCAACCCCAGCCGACTAATGGTGACGATGATAATACTCCTTTGCATGAACAATCATTACTTTCGATTGTATTTCATACATATATACAGGCATCCAGGTTTGTATGAAATCTTATTCCATGAAACATACCTGCGAGAAACGAAATAAACTTCATAAAGTTGATCAGCCAAGAGTAATACGAAAGAGCTCACAGTAAGCTGTTTATATACATCAGCAACCTTGCGCAATGTCGTAGTGTACATTTCGCAGTTTGTATGACGTTGTAGCAACTTATTCATATGCACACTATGATCACGCTACTATCCTACGTTCCTCTGCAATCAAGTAATTTCGTTTTTTATCCTAGATTACGTGATGCAGTTATTTAAAGAATCCCGATGTTTCGGCGAACTACAACCATTATATATATGTTATTTTCTTATTCAGGCAGCTTACTGAGTGTAATTGTATATAACACTGGATGATGATCAGACAGAATACATGCATAACTTTTATATCAGTAATGCAGTCTTTTGCATCATAAGTACATATAATATGATCTAACCAAGAGGTAGTGCTCCACGCTGGACTTACATATGTATATGTATCTCCGGGGAGGTGCTCCACATCTACAATTATGAGGCTATTGTCAGTGCTGTAGCTCTGTAGAATTTCACCAAACATAGTTTGTTTAGCAAGATTAGCATTGACGTCCCCCACAACAGTAATACAGGTACTATTGATACTGTCAATGAAAACATTAAGTTTAGCTAAACAGTCATTACAGTTATCCCTATTTTCATAGCTTTCAAATGGTAAATATACATTGATAAGAAAGTATTCTTTCATACCATCACTGATTTTTATACAACATAGCCAGTCATAAACCGAATCAATCATTGATATACTGGAATCTAACGATTTTTTCCATAGAAAACCTACTCCACCATAAGGGCGACCTGTTATGACACCCCTAGTGGCATCCTCAGGAGACACACCATGACCATAGAAATCTGGACGACAACTATTCAATAATATGCATTCCTGTTTCAATAGCATCAACTCCTGTAAACACAGTATATCACACCTGCTGAGAAGTTCGTGAAAATTTGGTTCAAAGCTCTTGAACCCATTACAGTTCAAACTTGCCAGTTGGATAGCCATTGTTTACGATTTACGAAAGAAGAATTTCCTGATGTATACACCAGCAGGCCATCTTTGGGGGGTCGTAGAAGTTAGAAGTGTTATCGCGCATTGCTTCCACCTTAAAGGAGGCGTAGGTGTCATGTTTGGTTTCCAGCTGGGTGCATTTTGCTGTTACATTAAGAGTGCACTTAATGTATTGTTCAAGCTCACTAGGTGACGTGCATGGATCCAACCTCGATACGAACATGGTCAGGAATCGACCGGGTCTTGCTTTCAACGTAGAGTCATTTCTGGTGCCAATCACGGTACTGTGTTTGTTCCGAGCTGAACGTTTCTTCTTCTCCACCACCGTGAAGCCTTCATTCAGTCTGCTGACAGCTGTCGACGATGCGACAAGAAAGGAACCACTGGTCTTGCTCTCTTCAGCACCACATGGAGAATCACCAGTTACACCATTCATCGATGTGGTTACTGTCGCCCCTGCAGATGGCGCCTTAGGTGATAGGTCCTTCTTCCTTCGGTGTGGGAGAGCCGGTTTCACGGCTTCATCAGTCGGCACTGGAGGCAAATCTACCACCAACGGCACTGGCTTTGTCACATTGGTGCTGCGGTTGGCCCATACAGACTGTGAGATGTTGCTTTGCTTACAAAGCTTGATCTCCTCTCTCATTGAGGACATTTCGGCACGCATTCCCTGAAACTCGTGTACCAGGTATGCAAAGTCAATGTTACACATATCTAGTGGAGGCAGGCGGGATAAGTCACAAGCCACAAACTTAGGTAGCATGCTGGACTGCGGGACACATTTATGTAGTATGTGAAGGATGTCTACCATGTTTGCTTTGTCTTTGCTGGGCCCTTGGCGCTTGATCATCCTTACCCCAGTTTCACTGATTGCAGAGCAGCTAATGATCTTCACCTTCGCAGCTTAAATTTCCCTTGACCCGTAAAAGTCTGTACATAACTTCACTAGAGTGTCATGTACGAGCAAGTCCATTTTGTTAAATACATAGCACAACAGCTCATTGCACACTATCGGCGTATGCGTCTCATGGTCAGGGCAACTGGCATCATCGGTGAGATCGCCGGCATCTCTCGTGTTGGCGGCAACATCCTGGACTTGGCCAACGTTACCAGCCTCTTTCCTGCCCATTCCGCTGGTGAGCGATAATGGGTGAAGTGGCAAATTGATCTCAGTAGCAGACACAATTTGACAACTTTCGTATGTTAAAGTTTCTTGGCGGAAGTTTCTTGCTAGTCACCGACATCTTACTATCAATCGTGCCGACATCTTTCTCGATTACACTGCCCAACACAACACAATAAATCAGCCCTATGGTAATAAGTTATCGGACAAAAATAGAAAGAATATTCATGTATTACGATATGACAGTCTTCCACAAATACATCAACACAGTGCTGTCACTGTTGGTGCACCCGTTAGATGAAACAGTTAAAGAGACAAAGTGTGGGGTGGTGAATGACATCCAATACCCATAATATAATGATCATCTATATTGTCACCAGTGAGCGCAAGCAAAACACATACCACTAATATGATACAAAACACTTGAAATACTTAACAAATATTGTATACGAATACAACTGGCACAGGAGAGAGCACAAATAAAACATCATATCTCAACCGGCTTTGAACCGATACATCGGTCTCGTGCTCCCGCCCTTCCTTCTATATCTCGTATCATATGACACTAGTGGTGTGAGACACCGTAGCGTGGAATAACACTACGCCGACGAAGTCTGCAACGCGCAGTCAATTAACATATTCGAACACATAAAGAGTACGTTTATTGAAAGACACTGTCGACAGATATGTATCAGTATGTTTATAATTGTTGTAGTCTACCATGAAGAATAAACATCAAACAGCATCTACGAATCAATGTAATCTTAATTGGGTCCACTTTAAACTCCATAATATTTAAAATTGTATTATCTGCGATACGACGCCTTCATCACAGTGTACCAATCTGACAGTTTGAACTATGATAATAAATTAATTAACTCAATTAAGTGGGTTGTTTCCGACAGTGCACGTATGTCTGAAGAACAAATGAATAATACGACTACAAAGTACTGATCGATGCAATTGTTCACATCTGGTCAAAGCAGAGTATAGAACGAGTATTTAGTTAACTAAATTAATTATATATACTGACAATGCAGTTTTTTCAATTGTACTAGTAATAACTAAATATGTAACTAAAGGCAAATACTGTTTTCATTGTAATGCTTTAATCGGAAACTATAGTTTTTCAATATTTCACAGTTTGCTCATGATTCATGGTTCCAGTCTCTTTTTGAATCGACTAATAGCCATTTACTTACTAAAAGAAGAACCGAAGCAGCAAATACAACAACTGTGTCTTGAAGGAAGGTCTCTCCTCCTCATCTAACAGTAACGAATGTCTAATCTTATGACATATAGCTACGAGAGACGACATGAGTGATGTAAAATAGATTGATCAGCCAATCTGTCATACGAAACTTCTCGCACTAAGCTGTTTATAGTTCATGAACCTTGCACAATGCTGCCGGAAGGACATACATTTTTTGTATATACAAAATGTCATTTTGACACAACCAAACGTTCGTCTGCTGTATGGCAGACGTGTTCGAGCAAGTCCTACTGTCAGCTTAACTAAATACGTAAATAATTAACAACCATGCCCTTCTTTTCCTCAAATTGGGGCGACACAAACTCGCGCGAACGCATGCACTTACGACATCACGCGCGCGAGCGCGCACACACACGCACACACAGACGAGAGAGAGACACGCACATACAGACGCACAGACAACCGCGCATGCACACACACACACACATGGGCACCCGCATACACATAATTTTGTTAGCTCATACAAAATATTATAATACAAAAATCAATTCCAAAACATAAAATCAACTAAAAGAATACAGTCAAATACATAGACAACACAAATTGGAACTTCTTATTTTGAATTGTGAGATGAGTTGATCAACGTTGCATTCTGAGATTGTACATCTTTTAAAATACAAACGTTCTGTGAATCAACATGTCACGTACAATAATACGTTTCTCAACACCATTATAAACGTTTTTTTTACATAATTATCACATACAACTTATATCTGCATGTCTTAGGTTTATTATTCTGCTAGCCAGACATGGCGACTGGTCACTTTGCAAAAGCATAATTTATCGAATAACATAAAATGCAAGTCTGATTAAATATTATGTAAATATTGTTCAGGTTTTACGTACAGTTTCTTCAAAAAGTTAAAATGGTAGATTAACTCATTCAGAATGCAGTTATATAAAAACATTTTTTTCTCGCCATGTTTTTCCCATAAATATGCGGGTGTAAATGTGATGGTGCCCGTCAGGTGTCGCCATCTACGGATACATTAGTTATGCCAAGTGCTGGGCTTGGGGGGCTGGCAGGCGGGGCAGTTTTCCGCAAAATAATTCTTAAGGGGGCCTCCTCGAAACTGTTTTGGGTCTTGGCCCGCAAGATTTTGAAGGTCAAATAAATGCAGGTGATGAAAAACACGGAAGCAACTAACCAACTAGTGGGTGACTATACAAGGTTTATGTTGTGAAACAGAACTGTTTTGATGCAGATTTGTGTTCTAAATGAAAACGTGGTGTTGTGCTGTGAAGTTATCTTTGTACTAAAATATCTCAGTTACAAAATACGCCTTAAAGAATGTGGTTTGACAACATTAGAGATCAGGAGATTGAGAAGAGATCAGATGGAAGTTTTTAAAATATTGAAAGTTATGAACATATTGATAGAAATATGCTTTGTCAATTAAGACATATAGTTACATTAATAAAGGGGCAGTGTAGATTAGATATAAGAAAGATCTCATTTTCACACAGGAGTATAAATGATTGGAACATATTATCGCTGATTGTGTGGGTGCTAGTAGCGTGTATTTGTTTACAATTGACGCGTTCCTCAGAAGGGCGGGATACATGTAGGCCCTAGATATAACGGTTGGACTCTCGATAAATCAATCGGCTTCATTGTCTACCTGCCATCTAGAGTTTTTAATCTGGGTGGTAATCTTGTTAAATACCTTGTTAACTGTCTAATACGTATGGATGAGGTGGGTCTATCATGCTAGGATGACCGGTCACCACAGCCCATGCAGTCTTAAATCCGGCGCTGGTTATGTTACAGGGCAGACCGCGCGGGCCAGGCGCCATCCACTTAGCAGCGCAATGGAAGCTCACGGACGTGCTGCAGACGTTCATCGTGGCGCACGGCAACGTGAACATCGCCTACAACAAGCGCCGTATGCCGCTCTACATCTGCGTGCGCTCACTCAACATGTACATGGAGGACAGCGCCACCAGCTGCCGTGCTCTTCATCCTGTTCCGGACCGGCGCCGACATGCTCAACTTCACCGAGTGGCTGCACTACAAGGGACCCAGCATTCCCGACATCATGATGGTGAGCGCAGTAGACTTCCGCAACTGGTACGTGATGCAGATCATGCGGCCGCAGACGCTCAAGAACCTCTACCGCAAGGTCATACAGAAGACATGCTGCACGGCGAATCTGAGACAGATATTGGCGACGCTACCTGTGCCCCGCTCCCTACAGATGTACACTTCTCGCAAGCTCATGTTCTACCGGAAAGAGAAGCTTGCATCATAGCACTGGAGACATATTCGCGTAAACCCCGTGCAGTATTTAAAGACAGAGCTGGATCACTGTTTGTAAAATACATCCGACAGACGTATTTATGAAGCCATCCTCCGGTTTCTCCAGTTAAAGCGACCTTGTATACGGGATCTTAAGCCAGAGGTGGTAATAGCAGTTCACATAATCAGTTCTACTTCGACGTTCTTGCGGTCTGGGGTGTGGGACATTGTCTCCCCCAGTAAATGTGAGCGTGAATGTTTTTGTGGCGAGCGTCAATGGCTCGTGGAAATGGATGTTTTATGAGAGGAGTAATGTGTTTTGGCGATTGTGAAAGGTGGGTGCAAAGTATGAGGGCAGAACAATTGTTTTCTGCCACTCCTAGTAGTTGGGGAGAGGCGGCGGAAAATTTCAACAGCACACCCACTACCACACCCCACCCATACCCCCGCTTTCCGATGTCACAGTCGAGTCAACCGAGACAGCCCAGCGGTGAAGGAAGATGTGAAGATATGCGGTAGTGCTGAAGCTCCAATAGCCCCCCCCCAAAAAACCATCAATTTCGTTCCAGCGCCACCGGTGTGAAACCTGCCAATTTCAGTGTGTCATGCTGGCAGGGACACTTGTCTTCGCATCGAGTGCTTGTAGAGAGTGTTTACTATTTTTTTTGTTTTTTTCAAAGTTTTTGTGATAAATATCTTTTGAACATATTGGTTTTTAATTTGGTAATGAATGTGTAAAATGTTGGCATCATTGTAGTATGGGCTGGTGGTGAATTCAAGCACTTGTTCGAGAAGGACGTAAACTACTTTGCTTCACAAAGAGGCACTGAACGTTGATAGGTACTGGCATATTAGTGTATGTTTTATATATTATTGAGCCAATTTTCACATCTACTAAGTCTTTAAATTTAAGTACCTTATACCAATAAAACAGTGGGTTTGTGTGATGTAGTCTACCAACACCACATATCAGTCTGACCACCTTTTTCTGTACCACTATAACACAGCATACATTAGTAACACATGCACTTCCCCAATGTTCACAGCAGTAGCACAATATATGTAAGAACTGTGAGTAATATAGGGTAAGTAACCATGAGTTCCTAGGACATGACGTGCCCTGTACATCACACCATTTAATATAGACACGTTTGTATTGACATCATTTATATGATCTTTCCAAGTCAGCTTTTCATCAATGAGAACTCCAAGGAATTTGGATTTACTGACTGTAGTAATTTGGTTATCGTGCATGCTTATGTTCATATCATACTTTATTTTGCGGTTGCCAAAGAACTTGTTTTTGATGCATTCAATTAAATTTTTTTTACACTGAACCATGTGTACCGTTTCTCAAGTTCACTGTTCACTACACTTATAAGGCAATGTATATCTGTATCTGAATACAAAATATTGGTGTCGTCAGCAAATAGAACAAATTTGAGGACTCGCCTATCATTAAAATACAGGATAAGTTGTTTAAGTCGTAGCACTGCATCTTGCGGAACACCGCTTGAGACATTTATTAAATTAGATGAACATTCACATATTTTGACAAATTGCATTATTTCACATAGATAGCTCTTGATCCATTTCTCTGCCACACCAGGAACACCATAGTAATTGAGTTTGTCTATTAGTACAGAATGCTTTACTGTATCAAAAGCTGTTTTATGTCGATCAAGACAACCAATGTATATTTCTATCTATCCAAAGATGCATTAATTTTGTTTACCAAGTCAAGCAGTGCATGTGAGGTAGACATTGAGGAACGAAACCCATACCGGCTGTTTGACAGGACATTGTTTTTATCAATACATTGTTCTAGTCTTTTATTATAGAGCTTTTCAAGTATTTTGGAGAACTGTCATTGTAGAGATATTGGTCTATAGTTATTAGAATCTGCTTTTGACCCTATTTTAAATATGGGGATAGTTTTTGATACTTTCATGCTGGATGGAAAAATTCCACTTTCAAAGGACATGTTAAATATTGCTGTCACAATGATTTAGTAATAGTTTGTATGGTTTTCTTAACAATATTCATGCTTATTCCATTAATATATGTAAAAAAAATATTTCAGGTTCTGACAATGCCAATGATTTCTTCTTCACTTGTTGGGCTCAAGAACATACTATTTGTATGTCTGTTCTCGAGATAATCATGAATTGCGGTGCCATTTAATGGTAGATCTATTTTTCAAATAATTCTTGACCAATATTTGCGAAGAAGATATTGAATGCATATGCTCTGTGTCGTTCTTATTAGTACATTTTGCACCATCCGTTTCAAAACAATCAGGGAAAGAAGACACACTCCGTTGTTGAATTATTATTGTTTTCAATATATTCCATATTCCTTTACTACTTTGTTTTTGGTCTTCCAACAAATTCCTGTTCTACATTTCTTAGGATTGTGGTTAACTTATATATATATATAATATATATAAGTGGAGTCAGGGAACACACATATATGTCAGAAATCATACAACTGATAAAATCAATTCTTTTGTAGAAGATTTAAGTTGTGAAAAGTGGGAGAATGTTACTAACACAATGTGGAACGCAGTAGCGCAGCGGTAAGAGCTCCGGACTCTCGACTGAGAGAACGCGGGTTTGAATCCTGTGCGGCGGTGTCGAACCTTGGGCAAGTTCGTTTAGTGTACATTGCTTCAGTTAACTCAGCTGTATGAATTAGTACCTGGCTATAGCCATTTGTGGATATTTGTGTACGAATAGTCTTCGCCCATTAATTGCAGCGTGACTGAATGCTTCTCTGATAAGTCGAGATGGTGTTCGATCGAACAGGTCTACCAGGGAGTAAAGTGTAAAGCGCCTTGAGCAGTCCTGAGGACTGGATACTGCGCAATATAAGAACTTTCCTGTTTACCTTTACAACCAATTTTAATACGGCTTATGATACTTTTCTTAATGCATTCATTAAACAAAATGACAAACACTGCCCGGTCAGGAAAATAAACACAACACATGTAAATTCTGAATAACCTTGGTTCAAACAGCCTTGAAAAATACTTGCCACAAGAAAAACGAATTGTATAGAAGATTTCTGAAAATAGATCAAATGAAGCGGAACACTGTTACAATATACATATTGATCATATGAGGGTTATTGGTCTCCTATTCAAAATTCAAATATGTGAACAGTTTTAGCCCGTATGTCATTAATTAATACCTGTACTATATAAAATTGGATAAAAAAACAATACCAAGTTCAGACACGTATGCCTTGGTGTCATATTAGCGTCACGTGTATATATTTCACCATATAGTTCATGCAACACAATCATTCCACATATTTTTTTAAATCAAATTGTAGGCATACTTCAATATTTTACCCAGTTAAACACACATTCAGATAGTAGTTTATAAGAAAACAAAAATATATAATTTATTCCAAACATAGTTTTGTTTTAAGTTGCTTGAATCACTTTATTACCAAAATAATAGTTGTCCTAGCAACGTAATAATACTACACGGTTATCCATAACTTGTACATGTCCACGCTTTACCCTGCAAACTGGCACAGGGAGGATTTAAAGCCTACACACACACACCCACACACACCCACACACACCCACAAACACCCATACACACACACCAACACACACCCGCACACACCCACACCCACACCCCCCCCCCCCACACACACACACTCACACACACACACCGACACACTACAATCTAAAATACTATCCTAGTAATTTACTAAAATTATTAACTCATTCAAGACACATAATTTCAAGTGTGACAGCGCCACGTCACCAATGCATAGTGTTTCCAATTTGCCAGTAGCCGAACTGAGAACATTACTCTAGTTTACATCGCTCAGTAATCCATGTATTTCGACTGGCCTTTTACTTGCGTTTTCATTTTCTCAGCCTGTTATGCCGCTTTCAATGAAATACATTTTGTCCATGCGTATTGCGACATGTTTATATCGATGACAGGTGCGCCTACGTCAGACCCAGCAGTACAGATTATTATCATGGTCAACGTTGCATTGTCGCTGTAAATTGTTGAAATGGTACGTCAGAATTGAGCTGTTGTAGCATTACAGCTATTGTTGCAAGTGGGAATAATGAAGCCACTATACGAGCTGGCATATTATACCTCAATGAACCCGCCTGATGGCTTGCACGTCAATTCAGCCAAACCCAGCCCAAAATAACTACGAAAAGCTGTATTGTTTGGTGGCGCCATCTAGTGGATAGTATTTTTGAAAACACATTAGAAACGATGTCTTGAATGTGCGGCTATTACGTTTTTATGTTACAGTTCAAATAACAGGGGAAACAAAGACTTTTCAAAGAACGGCTAAAGTCTAAAATACCAATACACAAGTAGAGAAAAACGATCATTCGAAGCGTCACAGCAGGTTCAACGTCAACAGCGTGTCTCAACATGTCAGCCGTCGGAAACTGTGAAATTTCCCTTGAATGTTCCAATGTTAAAATAAATTCCGAGTAAACCACTGGCAAGATATTAATGATTATATTTATAAAAGTTTATACTTTATAAGCTACTTTAGGTGTATAGGCCCGAACAATTGCAATTTGTTTCCAGTCAATACCACGAAAGTCAATTGACTGGTTACCCTGATTCAGGTACTGCGTGTAGCGACTAACAGTGTCGCCCCTTTTGTAATGAAGGGCAACGCAGAATAAAGTCCATGAATACGTAGATTACACAATCCAAAAAAACTGGCAAGAACTCTTAAATAATGCGGATTTAAAAATACAGATGAAGGCGATACTTTGCTTCTAAGAGTTCGTCGATTAATCCAAGAACGTTTGACGCCTGATAATCAAACCAACAACACAGCCCCAGACAAAATATACACAAACATTCACACACACACACACACACACACACACACACACACACACACACACACACACACACACACACACACACACACACACACACACACACACACACACACACACACAAACACACACACAAACATACACATCAACATACACAAACACACACACACACACACACACACACACACACACACACACACACACACACACACACACACACACATAGACGTACACAGAACACAAAGCCATAATATAATACTAGATACATAAATTAGTAGTCGGTGCCGCAAGTATGTCCACGATTAATTAAATACAAAATCATTGTGGACACCGCGATACGTCACTGCGACGAGGATACGCGTAGGTGCTTAACGTCAAATTAATAACCATCGCCCACTAACACGGATTGCGACATAATTATTGCTCGTCAGAATTTTATCCCACCACGCTATAATATGAAATAAACAGATTGCGTTATTTCGTATGTTGCGTCTTCTCGATTCGAACAATTAACGACGCCGTCAAGTTAACCAGATAGCAGATTAAGAAATGCAAACAGGCTTGCGGGAATTCGCTGAATACAAATATTGTTAGTCGTGGAGACGTCATGACATCTTCAGTCATTTGTAAACAAAAGAAACTATCACCCCATTGCCTCAAGGTCGTTCGCCATAATAAGTGGTCAATTAATTAATTAATTAATTTGAGCTGTCATGCAGTGACAAAACTCAGTATGTTTGCTATTAGCGACGTTCCTATTCGACAGGACATACACTGACATTCTATTATAACCATTCACATGTACACTGAAGCAATAGGCTTACACACGATGAACATTACGGGGACGTGAAAAAAATCACAAACAAGATTCCCATAAGGTGGATACAACTAGCTCTCACAGCTATCGTAGGACAGACACAACACTATCAATATTTATGTTGTGGACACACAACGATGGCAAGAAAAAGAGACGGAAACACAAGAAAACATACGTAATGCTTATCTACGAAAACGGTGATGTTGATCGGTCGAACAATATGGAAACGGCTCAGTTATGCCTCGACCCCGGCCGACTAATGATGACGAAGATAATTCGCAATTGCGTGAACAATCATTATTTTCAATTGTATTTCATACAGATATACAGGCATCCGCGTTTTTATGAAATCTGATCCCATGAAACATACCTGCGAGAGACGAAATAAACTTCATAAAGTTGATCAGCCAAGAGTAATACGAAAGAGCTCACAGTACAACAACGTAGCGCAATGTCGTAGCCAGCACCTAGCTGTTGTGATGTCGTTGTAGCAACTTATTCATATGCAATGAATGATCACGCTACTATTGTACGTTCCCCTGCAATCACGTGATTTCGTGTTTCTAACCTAGATTACGTGATGCAGCTATTTAAAGAAACCAGGTGATTCGGCTTTATATTATTTTATTATGCTATTGTGGTCTGCGAGTGTGGGATTCATAGAGAGTATAATAAATTAACAGTGATCGATGTATTTTTTCAAGTAGCGTCGTCACCAAATTGGATATAAATAATAAAGTATCGTACATCTCCAAAGTTAGGTCTGGGTCACCTACGGCGTGGGGTCATATCACGCATATGGATATAAACTATAATTTCTGCATATATGCGTCTACCAAACGTTGTCGTGTCTGTGTGTGTGTTTGTGTGAGTGTGTTTCTGTGTCTGTCTGTGTGCATGTGTGCGTGTGTGCGTGTGTGCGTGTGTGCGTGCGTGTGTGTGTGTGTGCGTGTGCATGTGTGTGTCTATTCATGCATGGGTGCATGTGTGCGTGCGTGTGTGTATGTGTGTATGTATGTGTGTATGTGTGTGTGTGTGTGTGTGTGTGTGTGTGTGTGTGTGTGTGTGTGTGTGTGTGTGTGTGTGTGTGTGTGTGTGTGTGTGTGTGTGTGTGTGTGTGTGTGTGTGTGTGTGTGTGTGTGTGTTTGTGTTCATGCGTTTATAGTTGTGTATTTGCATGTGCGAGTAGATTACGTGTCTGTGTATGCGCGTGTATATGATATGTTGTGTGTGTTTATGTGCAGGGGTGTGCATGCACCTGCGCGTGAGCATTCACTTGCGAGTGCGTTTACGTTTGCATGTGTCACTGTGTATGTGGGTATGTACAGTTTCCCAAAATCTCGACATTTATATACACAGGCTACATTTTCAAACCATTACATTCTCGTGTAATGATCAAAATGCACAACATATTTATTTGCCGTTATAGAACACAAGTGATCAATTTAATGTGTTGTTTGTGTCGGCCTTATGTGTGAACCGACACGAATAGGATTAAGTAAGTAACTAAGTTTGTGGATTTCCTTCTAGTGAAATTCACACCCATTTTATTGTTTCCTAAGCTGTTCGAATACTGACAACGTGTTTCTCTTGTATGGTGTGGCAATGTCATAATGGTATTAACTAGACTTTACGTCAAAAAATGCGATTTTATTGACCTAAACAATAACGAGGTTGTGTAAATTGTAACGCGATACCAAATAACATTTACGACTTGTTCAGTGACTGTTTTACCGTAGCTTATTATCCTGCATAATTGCACACTTGTTGTCTCTCCGGGACCCCGGTGCACTTGCACGTATTTATAAAATCTATCCTTCTGCTGCCTTCTGATTTGTGTGGATTTGAATGCACACGCAATGACGGTGTTGGAATCTCGCCAACTAAGCAATTACGGGTGTTTGTCAAACGCTTTTGAAAACGCGTTATGTCGTATACAGAGTTAACACGAGCAAATGGACAAAAATTATGAATATTCTAGAACGACGTCAAATAGATCGGGTGGCACTGCACACAGTCTTGCTTTGTCACGCGAAAACATTTCATATTCAATAAATTATAAATTATGATAATCTCCATTTATATTCCTAGTTTATTGAAGCATGTGAAAAGCAATGATTGGAAGGTCAGGAGGCACAGATGTAAAATGCAATACGTATGTCTACTATTTATTCTAGGCGATTTGTTAGAGACTACAAACAGCGGGCCTGCTATTGGATTGATGAGTTTCAGAACTACAATCTGACATCCATATTATCAGTCGACGTTTTGAAGAGACCCGACATATCCGTGCTTTCGTACTGTCGGTTATTGTTTGGTGATGCCACGAATCTGTACAGTGTGTTCGATGAGTCATCTGAATACCTAAAGGTTGGCTGACTGGCAGAGTTTTCGGTCATACAATGATCGTGACGTTGGACATCGAGCTTGAACGAGCTGCCTGTTGTCGTGGTGTAGCTGTTTCTCACTAACACTTATAGATTGGTTGTTAAGGTCGACAATGTCAACTGGGAATGTAATCACAAACACATTTTGAAAATATGCACATTAATATCCATTTAATGAATTCACAACATTTGCCATGGCATGTTATATCATTATCAGATTTCAGGAGTATTGAGATGTAATGAAGATAACTTATCAGGTAAGACAACGCATTTGTGATTGTATCGGGTGTAGGTTAACTAAAAGTGAAGGTAAGTTCTTATATAGAGCAGTACCCAATCCTCAGGACTAAAAACCTGTTCCAATTTACTCCATATAAGACCTGTTCAAGGTACACATATTCAACATCGCTGGATGGAATCAACTCAAAATTAATCCATGGTTCAACAAACAAACAAATGCACCCCAAAATGTAGGGGTAGGTAGAGTAAGACTTTCTATCTAACACTAAAAGGGTATAGGACAAAACTATCACTTGTATGGAACCAAATAAAGGTCGACATTAAAGGCATTGTCTTTAGTAAGAAGATATGCAGTAATTATTGATGAATCCATTGCTTCGTCATCACAAAAACAACATTCTCATTAGGGGCCGTTTTACCCGCACCCTAAGTGTAAAATGGCCCTCAGCAATATTAAACTAAAATAGTGCATGGTAAAAGAAATACCTCTATAACTGGTGTAAAACGGACCCCACATCAGACTACGTCAGACTGCCGTATCCACTACACCGACCGGAACCGACCATGCCATACTTGAAGCCGGTGTGACGTCATAATGACGTAAACTTGAAAACTTTACACTACATCGACTGTAGTCGGAGTCGGGCAGGCGTATTCGGAAGTGTTCAAGTTTACGTGATTCTGACGTTACGCCGGCTTCACGTATAGCAAAATCGGTGATGGTCGGTTTAGTCGATACACTGCAGTCTAGCGTAGTCTGATATGGTCTGGTGTAGTCAGGGCGGTTCGGACGAAATGTACTAGTATATCCCGGCCTTTACGGCCAAGATACAATTTAAGATAAGCAATTGTTTTTTTGTGTCAACTGAGAAATGTGTCTTGTGTTACAACAGTCATGATTGCATTATAAAAAAAAATGCGTTAAAACAGCACATCAATAAAAAAACATTATGTACATGAAAGGGGTGACCGTCTTAGACGATGGGCAGTCTTACCTCATATTTTCCTATGTTGAATCACGAAAATGTTAAGCTAATGTAAACGTTATTATCATTTTTTTTCCAAATTTGAAAATATATATATAATTTACCTTTGTCTGTGGGTAGAATCCAGTTGTACAGACCTTTTTTTACATTCGCACATTTCAAGAAAGCTACCCGTTTGGGTATGTTCCCATTGACGGTGATTTATATGAGTCGTGAATTTGAAAGAAATTCGGTTTGTCGGATTGTTGACTCACCGTCTGTGTAAATACGGGTGGCGTTGTTTGCCGAACCTTATTGAAGAATAGGTGTTCTCGTGTGCACGGTCAACAGGTGCACACTGGTACGCATTATTGATCTTCTATTGCAGTTTTGGGACCCGTTCACCGGGAGGAATGCTGTATTGTCTTCCTTTTTCCCACATCAAACATTAATCAGATATAATATTTAATAAACATTTATATGACTACTTTTTATATATTGACCAGACAAACTTTGGTGAAAAGGTGACCTATATAATCTGTATGTATGCGTATTGACAGTACGCGATTGTTAGTGCAGACGCAAGACATATTGCATTAAGAAATTATTGTACGTGACACCGAACAAGGAATAACATTGATGATTTTGCGAAACTGAATGGTGGGCGGTGTTGATACAGGTGAACCATAGAACCGAGAAGACAATATTAGATTTATAAAAGAAATTAGTACTAGTTTCTCAACTTTTATTGAACTTAGTACATTTGTAATAGGGAGTACGCGATGATGACATATTATTCGCTTCCGAAGATCAGTACGAAGATCTATGTCCTTGGGACGGCGAAACGCCTTCTGGTGGCTGGTGGCTGTAGATGTCTATTCTGGACTTGCAGGCTCTGAGGCAGGTTGGACAAATGTATAGTTGGCCTGATGCTGTCATTTGCTTCTCTTCAGGAATGTTTAAAATGTTTGGATGCTCTCCAGGTAGTCACTCTACAGTTCTTTCTGTTTGCTATTCGCTGTTCCCAACCTTTGTGGTCAATATTTGCCTTGGTGAGTTGCCGCTTCAGCTGGTCCTGGTAGCGCCAGTGGGGGCTCCTCTGTCTCGCTGGCCCTAACGAAGCTCATCAGAAAATACAGCTTTTGGCATTCGTCTGTCGTCAATGCGAGAGATGAGGCCTGCCCAGCGGAACTGCTTGAGTATCAACATGGCATCGATGCTCTGGAGTTTGCCTTTTCCAGGGCCTCATTGTTGGAGACATAATCCTGCCAATGGATTCCCATGATGGAGCGCAACCATCGCTGGTGGAATCGGTCAAGCAGTTGTCTTTGCTTTCTGTAGAGAACACATGCCTCAGCCCCATACAGTTGGGTAGTGACGACGACAGCCTTGTATACATGTGTCCTAGCTGACAGACGCAGAGAGTGGTTCTGCCATACATGTTTCTGCAGACGACCGAATGAGCTGTTGGCCTTGGATGGCGGTTGTCACCATTGTTAAATAATTTAAGTTGACACTTCCAATGTATGTGAACTGTTCACCTGTGTTGATGGGATGTTCATCAATCTTGATCTGGGTTGCAGGCTCTGTGAGGTGGTTTCTGGTGCAGAAGCTCTGATTTCATGAGGCTGACGATTAGGCCAAAGCCTGTAGCTGCTTCAGCGAAGAGTTTGACAACTGCCTGAAGAGCTTATTCAGTGTTTGCCAGGAGTGCAAAGTCATCTGCAAACTGCAGCTACAAAGTCATTTCGTCAGTGGTCTTGGTTTCCGAAACGAGTCTGCAGAGATTGAATGCATTCCTATCCGTTCGGAACCTGGTGTAGATGCCTGTGTAAGGTCCTCCTTGGCTTCACGTTGCTTTAAGCTGAAGAAGATCGCAAAGAGCGTTGGGGCCAGTACATAACTTTATTTGGCACCGTTCTCGATGGGGAAGTGATCGGATAGATCACCTTGACATTTCACTTGTCCATTCGTGAAGCTGCTGGATGGTGTTAATAATATGTGGGGGGCATTCAAGCGTTGACAGAATTTCTCTATAGTCCATCACGGCTGAAAGTATCAAAGGCTTTGGTCAAGCCAACGAAAGCAAGACACGCACAGGCCGATGTTCTGCTCCTTGTATTTCACTTGGCCTGAGCATGAAGATCATATTTGCAATTGCAAAGCTGAAGTGCCACAAAAACCAGAGCATCGTCGGACTTCCAGCAGAGGTGTGCAAGCTAGGAGGAAACGTTCTTCTGGAGTAGGTCACATACCTGTTCTCGCTGTGTTGGGAAAAGGGAGTAGTACCGATGGACATGCAGAATGCTGTGATTGCCCCCCTATACTGTCTTTGTAAAGTAAAAACTGTCAATATTCATGTTGTGGACACCCAAAAATGGCAAGAAAAACAGACGGAAACACAAGAAAACATACATAACGCTGATCTACGAAAACGGTAATGTTGAACTGACGGATCTTTCATCTATAATGAATGGTCGAACAATGGAAACGGCTCTGTTATGCCGCGACCGCAGCCGACTACTGATGACGATGACAACCGTTATTTTCAACTGTATTTCATATAGATGTACAGGTACCCTCGTTTGTATGAAATCTTATCCCATGAAACCTTCCGGCGAGCGACGAAATAAACTTGATACAGTTGATCAGACAAGAGTAATACGAAAGAGCTCACAGTAATCTGTTTACATATACGTAAACAACCTTCCGCAATGTCGTAGCCAACACTATGACTGCTGCCGTCTAATTTATGTGGATCATGATTCATACGAGTCGTGAATTCGAAAGCACACACAATAAAAGTTTTGGAAACTCGCCAACCATGTTTGTCAAACGCTATTGAAAACTCGTTATGTCGTATATACAGCTAACACGAGCAAATGTATAGGAATTATGCATCTTCTCGAACGGCGTCACAGAGATCTGGTGGCAGTGCACACGGTCTTGCTTTGTCACGCGACAAAATTTCATATTTAATAAATTAGAAATTATAATAATCTCTATTTGTATTCCTATTTCATGGAAGCATCTGAAAAGCAATGATTGGAAGGTCAGGAGGCAGAGATGTAAAATGCAATACATAAGTGTAGTATTTATTCTAGGCAATTTGTCAGTGACGACAAGATATGTATTCGTGAACTCGTTCACAACGACAGCGGGCCTGCACATTGGATTTATGAGTTTCAGAATGATAAGCTTACCAACATTAATATTTCGTTGCTCCACGAAAAGAACTCTGTATTTAATCAAATATGCCAGTCCGACGTTTTGGAGAGCCCCAACATGTATGTGCATGCGTCCTGTCGGTTATTGTTTGGTCATGCCACGAATCTGTATAGTGTGTTCGATGAGTCATATCAATACCTAAAAGTTGGCTGACTGGCAGATTTATCGGTCATGCAATGATCGTGACGTTGCACATCGAACTTGAACGACCTGCCTGTTGTCGGGGTGTACTGTTTCCCTCTAACACTTACAGATTGGTCGTTAAGGTCGACAATGTCAACTGGGAATGTAATCCTAAACACATTTTGGAAATATGTACATTAGTGTCCATTTAATGAACTCACAACGTTTTACATGGAAAAGTATGTAATCCTCAGATTTCAGAAGTATTGAGATGTAATGAAGGTAACCTATTAGGTAAGACAACGCATTACAGCTTGTATCGGGTGTAGGTAAACTAAAAGTGACGGTAATTTCTTATATAGCATAATATCCAGTCCTCAGGACTGCTAAAAACGTTTTACAATTTTCTCCCTGGTAGACCTGTTCAAGGTACACATATTCAACATCGCTGGGTGTAAACAACTCAAAATTAATACATGGTTCAACAAACAAACACATGCACCCCAACAGGTAGGGGTAGGTGGAGTAATACAAAAGAAGGGTATAGGACAAACCTGTGTACTTGTATGGAACCAGATAATGATCGACATTAAAGGCAAGGTCTTTAGTAAGAAGATATGCAATAATGAATGTTATTGATCAATTCATTGCTTCGTTATCACACACAAAATTGTCATTAGGGGCCGTCTTACCCGCCACTAAGAATAAAATGGCCTACAGCAATATTAACTAGAGAACCAATTCCTTTCTCGAAACTAAAATAGTGCATGGTAAAAGAAATAATTCTACGATTGGGGTAAAACGGATCCCACATAAGACTACGTCAGACTGCACGGGTCTTATGCATGAACCGAGACAATGAGCGTTGTCTCGGACTATTTACGAACGTCGGGACTTTGACGGGATAATCGCTATGCACGAACGCAGACAAACTAGAAGTCTCGGACTTTCCGCGGGACGAAACGACACGATTTTTAAAAACGCAGTTGTCTCTGACTATTTCGTAATTAATGGCTGCCATTGGCGTTGTGTTTATGTGATCGGATGAGTTAATGAGACCAAATACTGCATTCTAGCGCCACAACAGCAATACAAATGTCACAATGAATTCGTTAATTGAACAGAATCAAACCACTGTTCAGGTAAGTGAGGACTCAGAGTAATTATTATCGAACTTTACCATGCATATAGTGTCTGTGAATGTAACAGTAACGCGACTAACGTGTGTCCAATCGATAAACTTTATCAGATATACCGGGTATCACTGGATCTTTCATTAAATACGTTGTTAGTCGGATATAGTCATTGGAAGTATGATAGTCCGACCAAAGGTTATCATGTTCGACGAAATATTAGGCCCTTGGGAAACAGGATTTTCGGAAGACGTATTTTACTAGAACATCTATATAAGAAAAGGTGGTAGGTCTACTACCGGTCCCGCCTCGCCGTCGAGGCAAATCGGTGATAGTGACGAAAGCATATATTTCACCTTTTTGTCCGACTGTACTTGACTTGAGTTGTAATAGTCATAGGAAAGACAACGAACGGTCCCGTTGCATCTTTCAAACACACCTATACTATTATAGACCTTTCAATAAATAACATTTGTTGTCGTAGTTGCGTAGCATGTTTCTGTCGTTGAACTATCGTATGTCACTCTAAACATCTTTTCTAACAACTTGTTTGCATTTCATCGATGTAATATAACGGCTAGTTTTTTAGAATATTGATAATTTATGCGTGTGTATGTATAATTATAAGTGTGCTTTGACTGTTTACAAAACAGCATGTCAAACCTAGCATTCGATTCGACAAGCAATACTGTAGGCTAGCCAGTGCCAGTGCAGTGTAGCGATTATTTTGTCAAACAAGGGTAAAGGCCATTTTTAATATGAATAAATAATATTCGAATCACGATAAATTAAACTACGAGTATTCAAGAGCAGGACATGCTACGCATTTTCGAGTAACCAATATTTTATTAGATATGTATTGTGAGGTAAACAATGACGTTTACATAATTTATCAAACCAAGAATCTGGTAAGCCTACTAATTATGACCAGTTACTTATGTATAGTAAATTCAAGGAATTTAATTATACACAAATATAATTTATAAATGTTATCGAAACAAAAACAAATGACCGCATGTTCATATCATTAATATTGTTTGTCTGAGCTACTGGAATATTTACTAGCACTGATAACACTGTCTGTAATGTAGGCCAACTTTCATGTCACTGTACTGTGTACCTTCTTCATGACATCTTGTCACACTAAGAATATCAGAAGGAAGGAGCTTTTTAGTTTTTACAATTTTAAAATTAAGGATGCAGGATTTTGACCAATGACAAAGGACATGTGACAATCACATGTAATAAAATGTAGACATACAATTACAAATCATCCTTCATCACCAACGTTGAAGGTTTACACTAAAAATTGTATTTCCAGCAGAATACACAAACAATTGGTGTCTAATTAATGTGTTTAAATATATTTTATTACTTGTGTTAAAAAATACAAATGATAACAATAGCGTAGCTAATATTAAAATAGTTAATTCTGACACTTCAGCATGCCATTGCAGTACAATATCTTCTGTCGTACGCTTGCAGTCAAGTATATAAATGGTGCGTACTAATTGTCTTATTGCCAAAACTGGGTTGACATAGCACTTCAGTGCATTAATTCAGTAATTCCACACCATTTCAGGCATGTAATGTTTAACAACATTTTCGTCTAATAGCACATTTGAGGCCCAAATAGCGCTACGGTTTGTGCGAAACGCTTCACTGTATTACAATAAACACAACGCATTAAACGTGTAAAAGTCATCGGGCTATTTTTTAGATTTTTTTCATGATCAATTTCATTGTGAATTCTAATTATTATTATTTAACATTAACTGGGATAGTTGCTTTATGGTGCTGTTCTTTTAACACATATGGTTTGTGATGCAGACAACTGAGCCGAGATGAGTCGGCAGTCAACAAAACGGGTGATTGATGGAGCCGTGTCACTGCAACAGTCAAACGAAAGACGCGAAGACAAAATTACAGTTGACTACACAAAGTGTGTAATATGCCAAGAACTAAATTAATAACCAAAGGACTATTTAATGTGCAGGTCAAAACAACACCAACATTTGTTTTGGCAGTGGCAGCTAGGCATGACGTAACCTTCCGCAGGCTGCGCGATGACGTTACCGTAGAAACATGGATAGCCGAGAAATCACCAAATGTAAAAATGTGTACCTGAAAGAAAACAAGCAGGAAAAAAACATCAACGAGGGGTTACCTCAACCTCGGCAGAGAATGGGTGCAGCACTTCATCCGCAACAGCACACATTTCTACTAGGCAAAGCACACCAACATTTGATGAAAACATGAATGCAGCAAGATTCTCCAGTCACTGTTCAATGGAGACGGAACTATGAGGTATGCAGGTTGAAAGGCTAGCCTTGGTAAGACTCTAAAAGAAGAAACCAAGGTGGTCAGTGCTCTGGTCTACCCAAGGAGATGCGGAAGATGGCAGTGGTGTTGGATGCTATGTATGCTGTTCGCCGTTGGTCATTCCACAAAGACGAACCATTTGGAGCCGTTGCAACACGCTATAAGAGGAATCTTACTCAATATGTACCTGCTGGTACAAGTATCATATACTTCTGCTGTGATCGGTACAATGCCCAAAGCCTAAAGTCATCCATGCAGCAACATAGATATGATAAATGGTTGTTTAATTCGTACCTAACCTAGTGATGACAATATGTCTTTTGTTCTGTTAATTTGGAGGTAAATGTTTTCAGACTACTCATAAACTAGTGCTACCTAAAGCAATGTTATTTAATTAATATGTTAAAGTAAAATTTAAAAAACCGTTAACATTTGAACACGGCGATTTTCCTTGATTTTGCTCGACGGTTGTTTTTAGGGGGTAGGGGACGGAAATCGGCTACATTTTGGTTTTAAAGTCATGGATTCTAATACTTTTCGTTCCTCTGTAAAGTAGATTTATAGGAGAAACTAATTTAGTATACATGGGACGTATGGGCCTCATTTTAACCAACATGTGTGAATTACATTCGAAAAATACCAAAAAATTACCTGAAAAGCAATGCATTTTGAACCACTATTTCTTATCTGGCAAAGTCGATTTAATTTTCATTTGGCACAATTGAGCTGCATTACTAACACTGACTTAACTTTAAAATCACATCTTAGCATATAGAGGCATGTTGTTTAAGTGTTGTTTACATGTTTCCAGTAACTTTTTTTAAAAGGTTGTTCACCTACTTTACGATCCTAGATATATGTAGATATCATTTTTGGGGCAAACCTTTTATATGTCTACTTTCACAAAAAATTGCATTGGGCCCCCTGTTTAGTATCTTAATATGCAAATGTCTAGTAAATCAACATGTCACATATAGTATTACGTTTCTCAACACCATTATAAACGTTTTGTTATATCATTATAATATGCAATTGTAAGATAAAATGGTGTAAAAAATAAACACTTATATCTGCATGTCATACGTTTATTACTCCGCTAGCCAGACATGGTAACTTTGCAAAAGCATAATTTACCAAATAACATAAAATGCAAGTATGATTAAATAAGTAAATATTGTTCAGGTTTTACGTATACTTTGATTATTAAGTGAAATGGAAGACTAACTCATTCAGAATGCAACTCTATAAACATGGTTTTTTCCCGCCATGTTTTTCCCGTAAATATGCGGATGTAAATGTGAAAGTGCCCGCCAAGTATCGCCATCTACGAATACATTGGTTATGCTGAGTGCTGGGCTTAGGGGATGGCAGGCGGGGTAGCGGCCCAGCAACCTCCACAAAATAATTCATATGGCGGCCTCCACAAAACTGTTTTGGGTCATCGCCGCATGATTTTAAAAAACATCTTGTGGATCTATACGGAAGCAAGACAACTAACCAACTTGTGGATGACTATGCAAGGTTTATATTGTGAAACAGACCTTTTATGATGCAAAGTTGTGTTCTAAATAAAAAAGTGTTGTTGTGCTGTGAAGATCTTGTAATAAGAAAACTCAGTTACGAAATACGCCTAAAAATGTGGTTTGACAACATTAGAGACGAGGAGATTGAGAAGAGATCAGATCGAAGTTTTTAAAATATTGAATGGTTATGAAAATATTGATAGAAATATGTTTTGTCAGTTACGAAAGATAGAAGGGGACATAAAGTTACATTAATGAAGGGACAGTGTAGATTATATATAAGAAAGTTCTAATTTTAACAAAGGAGTTTAACTGATTGGAACATATTATCTGCTGATTGTGTGGGTGTTAGTAGCGTGAATGTGTTTACAATTGACGCGTTTCTCAGAAGGGCGGGATACATGTAGGCCTTAGCTATTACAGTTGGACTCTCGATAAGCCAATCGGCTTCCTTGTCTACCTGCCATCTAGAGTTCATAATCTGGGTAATGAAAATATTGATAAAAAATATGTGGTTTTTTTCAGTTGAGAAAAATAGAAGGATTAGGGGACATGAAGTACATTAATAATGGGGCAGCATAGATTAGATATAAGAAAGTTTTCATTTTCAAAAAAGATTGTAGATGATTGGAACAGATTATCTGCTGATTGTGTGGGTGCTAGTAGCGTGAATGTGTTTAAAATTGACAGATAACTCAGAATGGCGAAATACATGTAGGTCCTAGATATTAGGGTTTGACTCTCGATAAGCCAAAGGGCTTCCATGTCTACCTGCCATCAAGAGTTAATTAACTGGGTGGGCATCTTTATAAACATCTTGTTAACTACATAATACATATGTTCGCCGATTTTCCCTTCCGCTACTGCTCTTATTCTGCCATCCAGGATTCTTTCCAGCATCTTCAACATATGGCTTTGCAAAGTAATGGCTCTGTATTGTCCACGGTCATGCACCTCTCCGTTTCTTTTCTATACTGGAACAATCAGACCCGATCTCTACCACTCTTCTGGGATCTACCCCTCTCATGTAGGTATTCTGCAATCTTTTTGTCCATCATAATCGAACTCGTTCAGCCACCACCAACAACTCCACTTGTACTTCATCAATAACTGCCGCCGGACTTTTCTTCATCTTCTTCGTTGTTCTCTCTCTCTACTTCAGCATCCACAATCTCCTCCACCTTTACTTTTCCCTCAACTGCACTTGGTAGATCTAGTTCTCTGTTGTCCCTGTTGTTTAGCAATGCATTGAATACTCATCCCAGATATGTGGCATCTCTTTCCTGTCTGTAGCTAGCTTTCTGATCGTGCCTTTAATCACTGTTCCAGCTTTCACATCCCTGCTATCCTCATCCCTCTCTCGGGCCATCTTATAAGTCATCTTATTTCCGCAATCCTCATCAACCTTTCCATATAGCTCCTCTTCTATCTCTCTTTTTCCCTTACACAATATCAGATTTTATTGTACGGTCAGTTTTGTTGGAAACGTTATGAGACAAAACTATTTTGACAATGTGCATGTAGGAAAATTGTAAACACAAAAGTTATCTAATGATAAAAGACATTCACAAACACTGCTTCCTTTGTGTTTCTTTATCGTGTTTAACCTAGATGTTAACATGATATCCAAAACGCACTACAACACTTGTCTAGCATAAATTATGCATAATCAGTGCCACTGCTAAATATTTAATTTACTCAATAAAACGATGTATTTTGTATGGTATAAACTATGTGACACAAGCTAAGTGAACACCAAACTTCATCGATTGTCCTGTGTCAAGTATTTGTCTAGCGATAGACGTTAATCTTGCATAAACTGGTCACATTACCTGACTTCATTTAGACACACGGTTTATGTGTGAACCAAGAGCAGCCAAAGACTGTAACATATATTCGAATATGAATAAAGCTACACTATATCGGACCCGTGTAAAACATTCGTAAATAAAAACAAATTACGTTTCCTTTACCTTTGTCAAACGGGAGAACAAGTATGCTGGGTGAGTTCGTATGCACTCTGTATGTATAGTCATCATAGATGCATATGACACAATGACGGAACACAACAAGATCTAAGGTGAGTGTCATCATACATAATACATTTCATAGTATACATTAGCGTCCACCAAGCGCGTTGGAGCGTAAGGTCTTACAGCTCACTTGACGCGTCTATGCTACGACTGGAATCATCCAAGTAATTATCGCGGTTTTCTTTACGTTAGGCTAGTCATAATTCTGCGTCCCGCATACATTATGTATATACCGCATATTGTTATCAATTATATGCAAGTGATCATGAGTAATATTAACGAAACGAAACGCTTCACAGTAAAAACCGTACGCGTTGCCGTAGCCAAAACAAACGTTAATGCGAAGTAGAGACTTATTAATTTGCAAAAGTCGATCACGCCACAACCCGCCGTAGGTTTGTCATACAGCAGGCATGCTCGAACAAGTCCCACCGTCAGCTAAGCACTCGCATAAATATATGTAACTAACAGTCATGTCCATCATTCGTATGGTTCGACGTACAGGCACAGATGGCGGCTTCAAACAAGTAACGTGTATTATGTGGCGTCACGTTCCCAACTGATTGCCGGTGCTCGGATTAATCGTAGGATATACGCGTAATATTATGGGCAATTGAATTACGTCCGTCTAACGTCCGGATCGAACCCTATACCACTAAAGACAATCTTGAATGAATGGGACTTTTCAAAAAAGTAAAACCGTTACTGGTTTCAAAGAGGTTCTAGAGAATCCCTGATAGTGTGTTGCCCGAGGTATACTAGCTGTCTAAGAGGAAAAATTAACATACCCACATGCATGTGTTTCAGTTGTATCATATTTTAAAAAGGCATATCGTATGCTTAAATTGATAATTAATATCATAATCATTAGCTACTACATTCTAAAATACTATCCTAGTAATTTACGAAAATTAATAACTCATTCAAGACACACCATTTCAAGTGTGATAGCGCTACGTCACCAATGCATAGTGATTCCAATTTGCCAGTAGCCGAACTGAAAACATTACACTAGTTTACATCGTTCAGTAACCCATGTATTTCGACTGGCCTTTTATTTGCGTTTTCATTTTCTCAGCAGGTTATGCCGCTTTCAAAGATGTAAATTGTGTCAATGCGTTTTGCGACATGTTTATATCGACCACAGGTACGCCTACGTCAGACCCAGCAGTAAAAATGATTATCATGGTCAACGTTGCATTGCCGCTGTAAATTGCCATCTAGTGTATAGTATTTTTGAAAACACATTAGAAACGATGTCTTGAACGTACAGCTATTACATTTTTATGTTACAGTTCAAATAACTGGGGAAACCGGGACTTTTCAAAGAACGGCTAAAGTATAAAGTATTAATACACAAGTAGAGGAAAACGTGCATTCGACACGTCACAGCAGGGTCATCGTCAACGTCGTGTCTCAACATGACAACCGTCGGAAACTGTGAAATTTCCCTAGAATGTTCCAATGTTAAAATAAATTCCGAGTAAACCACTGGCAAGATATTAATTATTATATTGATAAAAGTTTATTATTTATATATTTAGGTGTATACGCCCGAACGATTGCAATTTGTTTCAAGTTAATACCACGAAAGTCAACTGACTTGTTACACTGATTCAGGTACTGCGTGTAGCGACAAACAGTGTCGCCTCTTTTGTAATGAAGATTAACGCAGCATATAGAGTCCATGAATATTCTCACGTAGTGTACACAAACCAAAAACCTGGCAAGAACTCTTAAATTACGCAGATTTTAAAATAAATATCAAGGCGATGGATTGCTTCCAAGAGGTCGTCAATTAATCCAAGAAAGATCAACGTCTGATAACCAAACCTTCTTGGAGGAAACCAACAACACAGCCCCAAACAAATAATGCACAGACGTACGCACACACGCACGCACCAACATATGCATACACAAACACACAGACACAAACATACACATCAACACACACACACACACACATACACACACACATACACATACACACACACACACACACACACACACACACACACACACACACACACATGCACGTACACAGAGGACAAAACAGCCCAAACAAAAAATGCACAGACGTATGCACACATGCATGCACCAACATATGCCTATACAAACACACAGACACAAACATACACATCAACACACACACACACACACACACACACACACACACACACACACACACACACACACACACACACACACACACAAACACACACACACACACACACACACACACATACACATACACATACACACACACACATACACACACACACACACACACACATACACACACACACACACACACACACACACACACACACACATGCACGTACACAGAGGACAAAACCATAATATAATAACATTTACATAAATGAGTAGTCCTTGCTGCAAGTATGTCCAGGATTAATGAAATACAAAATCATTGTGGATCCAGCGATACGTCATTGCGATGAGGATACGCGCAGGTGCTTAACGTCAAATTAGTAATCATCGCCCACTAACACGGATTGCAGACGTCGTGACTCCTTCAGTCATTTGTACACAAAAAAACGACCACCCCCATTGCCTCAATGTCGTTCGCCATAATAAGAGGTAAACCAATTAATAAATTAATTTAAACTGTCATGCAGTAAAACAAACTCAGTATGTTTGCTCTTAGCAACGTTCCTACACGACAGGACATACAAAGATATGTTGACATCAACACATCAAAGATATACCTTCACCCTGAACATATGTACATATATATATAATTTGACGAATTATCAAATATTCGCCCATATATCCATTACAGCCATTCCCATGTACACTGAAGCAGTAGGCTTACACACGATGAACATTACGGGGACGTAGACAAACTCACAAACAAGATTCACATAAGGTGGATACAATTAGCTCGTCACTGCTATCGTAAGACAGACACAACAGTGTCAATATTTATGTTGTGGACACACAACGATGGCAAGAAAAACAGACGGAAACACAAGAAAACACACTTAACGCTGATCTACGAAAACGGTGATGTTTATCGGTCGAACAATTTGGAAGCGGCTCAGTTATGCCGCGACCCCGGCCAACTATCGATGATAATGATAATTCGCATTTGCATGAACAATCATTATTTTCAACTGTATTTCATACATATATACAGGCATCCACGTTTGAATGAAATCTTACCTGCGAGAGACGAAATAAACTTCATAAAGTTGATCAGCCAAGAGTAATACGAAAGAGCTCACAGCAAGCTGTTTGCAAACGTGAACAAACAACTTTGCGCAATGTCGTAGCCAGCACCTCGCTGTTGTGATGTCGTTGTAGCAACTTATTCATATGCAAAATATGATCACGCCACAATCGTACGTTCGCCTGCAATCACGTGATTTCGTTTGTTATGTTAGATTACGAGATGCAGTTATTTAAAGAATGCAGATGATTCGGCGATATACATCCATTACATAATTGTAATATTATTATGTTATTGTAGTCTGTGTATGCGAGTGTGGTATTCATGGAGAGTGTAATCAAGTAATGTCCCAACACCACGCTACGTTGGTATATAAGTTGGGCAGTAACACCAGAGAGACCACCCGAAGACAACACATTAGATCAGCCCCATGTTAATAAGCTATCGTGAAAAAATATTCAAGTACTACGATATGTCAGTCTTCCACAAACCCATCAACACAGTGTTGTCACTGTTGGTGCACCCGTAAAACAAATCGGTTAAAGAGGCAAAGTGCGGGGAGGTGAATGACATGCAGCACCCATAATGTAATGATCACCTATATTGTCTCCAGTGAGAACAAACAAAACACATACCACCAATATGCTTTGAAATACTATAACACTTAACAAGACATGGATACGAATATAACTGGCACAGGAGAGAGAGCACAAATAAATCATCGTATCTCAACCGGCCTTGGACCGAGATATGAGACTCGTGCTCCCGCCCATCCTTCCACAGCTCGTGTCATATGACACTAGTCGCGTGAGCCACCGCAGCGCGCAATAACTCTAGGCCGACGAAAACTGCACGAAGCAGTCAATTAACAATTAACGAGTACGTTTATTGAAAGACACTGTCGAGAGATATGTATCAGTATGTTTATAATTGCTGTAGTCAACCATGAAGAATAAATATCAAATAACATTTACGAATCTAAGTAAGCATAGTGGAGTCCACTTATAATACATACTATTGAAAATGTGTTCTCAGTGATACGAGGCCGTCATCACAGTATAACAATGTCACAGTATGAACTATTATATTAAATTAAGTAGCTATAGTGAGTTGTCCGCGATAGCGCGTGTATGTCTGAAGAACACATGAATAATACGAGTATGAATTAACCACACTTGATTTGTTTGATGTCACCACATCAAAGGCTCGCATTCCCTTGGAACCTCTCCCGCTGAGACGAAATTACAAACAAACTGTATATATGCTGTCTTACTATTGGAAGATACGTTAACATTTGTATAGAGGGCGGCGGTTTTGTTTCGCACACGCTAACACATGCAATTAAATGTATTTATTATAATATCGCTGTTCCTACGAAGCTGTAACATTAGGTGAATAAGTTACAAAAATAGCATTCATGTCAATGACTTATTGATGTGTTTTATTGTGTCTGCCATCGGCCAACATTATACACTGTGTGATCAATGTATTTTCTCAAGTGGCGTCGTCACTAAATTTGATATAAATAATAAGGTACTACATTTGGTCGCGGAGCTACTTGAGAAAAGACATTGATCACCTACGGCATGGGGTCATATGGACTTAAATTATATAATAAATTCTGCATATATGCGTCCACCAAACGTTGTCGAAGCTAAAGCATTAGTGGCATAAAAGAACGTGACGAAGTAAATAATACATGTCTTTCAGTCATTTGGCGTGACGTACTCTTAGGAGCGTCGGACTTTCAATCGAAAGAAACAAGGTTCGAATCTGTGTTGTTGCCATTTCAAACCTAAGGCAAGTTCTTTCGTTCAACGTCTCCCCGGTGTAATCGCCTGTGTGAATAAGTATCTGTCAATAGGCAGTGATGGATATTTGTGTAGGATTAACCTTCGCACATTAATTTATGTGTGGCTGAATGCTTCCCATATTGTGTGATTGATCAGGTCTCCATGAAGTAAAGTTTAAGCGCTACCTTAAACTAAAGGTAGAAATGGATAATGCAAATTCGTTGAACTACACGAATCCTTAAACATAATTGAAATGCAATTGTTTGTTTAAAAAAAATTCGTCTTCAACAATTAGACAAAGCATACTTTAATTTAGCACACATTGTAATGTCACTGATAACATCGCCGGTCCAAACATAAATCACAGTTTGAATACTGCGACGACAAAGCACTACGATAATACACTAGAGAATACAGTTAAGTGACAGGGCGTGTATATTTGAAAAGCTAACGACTAATACGACTACAAAGTACTGGTCGATGCACCTTATGATGTTTTCTGACAACTCAATATACTGCCTGCACAATTGATGTCTTCAAATAACGTTAACACGTGACCAAAATAAATTAGTTTACAATAACATAATTATTTCAATATGATACTTGTTAACACACTACATTCACAGTGAGCGTTAAATTATCAATAAAACATGTATTTGTAAAGTTGCTTATAAAATCTAGAAGTAATTTTGTTTGAATTTTACATTGTCAGACATTTGTAAGCATTATCAACGTTCTCTACATGTCCTTCTAGCTATCTTGTTCGTTGTCAATCTTTGCACCATCGCTAGCAAATGGGCAATGTTGTTGTACACCCTTCATTAAAACGTATATCTTAGTGCGATAGACAGACAGTATTATATATTTGATTTGTGAGTTTAGCAACTGTTCTTTTTCCCGGTTAATATTTTGACCTGATGTAAAGAAAGGTGTGTTCGTATATATTGCAGCATCCAGTCCTTAAAACTGCTCAAAGCTCCTTCCTCGCACATAACGGTTGGTAGAGTTTGTCAATGCCAACCAGAATGATGGTTTGAGATAGCTGTTTTCGCAAGTTTTGCTGCTGTGTCAAACATTCGGCAAGTTCTTTCACTTCAAGTTTCTCTAGTTCACCCAGCTTTTGAATATTTAAACGAGTAACCATTTTTACACGAACGTCACAGTTTGTTCATGATTCATGGTACACCTCTCTTTTTAAATCGACTAATATCCATTCACTGGCTAAAAGGACCAGAAGCGGAAAATACAACAATTGTGGTTATGTTCTTGAATGAATGTCTTGTACTATGCTGTTCATGGTTCAACGACATTGCACAATGTCGTAAGAACGAGAGGGTACATTATTTATTCATATACAAAATGTGATCTCGACACAACCATGCGTTCGTCGGCCACACAGCAGACGTATTCGAGCAAGTCCCGCCGTCAGCTAAACTACACAAGTAAATCATTAGCAAGCATGCCATTCCTCCAGTTGGCTCGACACAAACACGCACAAAAGCACACACTTAAGCATGCAGCGCGCGCGCGCGCGCACACACAAACACACACACAGACAAGCACCAGAGACGTACACACACTCGTGCATGCACATGCACACGTATCCGCATACACATCATACACGCACACACGTACACACGCACACATAGTACCGCACACATGAACACACACGCACACACAAGAATATACGCACACATGCACCCATGCACTCATACGCACACACACACTCGCGCATTAACAGGTACACGCATACACAACACACACACACGTATTCACTTAGGCATGCACACACGCACATGCGCACACATGCACATATTCATAAAAGACGTTCGTTTAAAACAATATTTCGCTAAATATATCATATTCAAACGTACCAAATTGATCTGCGCTACTCTGACCAATCGCATAAAGTACGCATGTCGTTACAAGCAATCGATTTACGTCCATCTAGCGTACGGTATTAAACACATATCCTGTAAAAAAACTTTAACTTAACAACTTTCGAATGAAAAAAGTGACGTCACATTTCTTCAGAAGGGTCGTAGACTATTCCCTGAACAATCGTTGATCTTGATGCAAGCCGCTGCATATGTGTGTGTGTGTGTGTGTGTGTGTGTGAGTGAGTGAGTGAGTGAGTGAGTGAGTGAGTGAGTGAGTGAGTGAGTGTGTGTGTGTGTGTGTGTGTGTGTGTGTGTGTTTGTGTGTGTGTGTGTGTGTGTGTGTGTGTGTGTGTGTGTGTGTGTGTGTGTGTGTGTGTGTGTGTGTGTGTGTGTGTGTGTGTGTGTGTGTGTGTGTGTGTGTGTGTGTGTGTGTGTGTGTGTGTGTGTGTGTGTGTGTGTGTGTGCGAGTAGGTGTACGTGCGTGTGTAAGCGAGTGTATATGATATATTGTGTGTGCCTATGTTCGGGGCGTGTGCGTGCACCTGCGCGTGAGCATTCACTTGCAAGTGCATTTGCGCGTGCATGTGTCACTGTGTGTGGGAATGTACAGTTTCCAAACATCTCGACATTTATATACTCGGACTATTTTTTCAAACCATTACATTCCCGTGTTATGATCAAAATGCATAACATATCTATTTGCCGTTATAGAACACAAATTATCAATTTAAGTCGTTATTTGTGGAGAACCTTCTAGTGAAATTCCCACCCATTTATTGTTTCCTAAACTGTTCGAATACTGTCAACGTGTTTCTCTTGTATGGTGTGGTGATATCATAATGTTATTAACTAGATGTTTCGTTTGAAAGTGCGATTTTATTGACCTAAATAATAGCGCGGTTGTGTAAATTGCGACGCGATACCAAATAACATTTATGACCTGTCCAGTGACTGTTCTACTGCTGCATATTTTCCCGCATAATTGCGCACACTTGTTGTCTCTCCGGGTCCTGGATGCATCGCACATATTTTTTAAAATCTATCCGTCCGTACGGTGTTTGCTCAGTGGTGAGTTGCATCGTGGCTGAATAATTCCTGGAGAGGAAAAGAGTACCTGGCTATAGTCGTTACGCCGTAGTCGCAGCGTGGCTGAGGGCTTTCCCAGGCGTACTAATAAAACTTACCGGCGTCGGTAATTAATGGTTTCTGGCAGTGGCGTCGCTGTAGGCTAATCTTGTCGGCGACCGTCAGGGTACGACTGCATGGCGGATTGTGTGTCGGGGTAACCAGAGCAACGCTAGGCTAAAAATAATATTGGCTGACTATTATTTGTGTGCTAGGCCGGGGACAACAGGCGGTTATAATGTCGTGTTGTGTGCTAGCTATGGCGCTTGTAGACTCGTTTTGTTGTTTTGTACTGGGGCGCTGCGTTATTGTTTGTGCGCTAGGCCGGGAAAAACAGGCGGTTATAGTGGCATATACTCCAGGTGGAGCGAGAGAGTCTTAGCCGTGTTTTGTTTTTGTACTGGATTGCCGTGCTCTTCTGCTGAAGTCTGTTATTACCGGTGTTTACTCTCATCGGGCGAGGCTTCCGTTGCGTACCACGACGCCTCAGGGACACCACCGCCATGGTGTACAAGACATCGCAGTCTGGCTAGGTGTCCTCCCTACTTCGTTCAGGATTCTCTATAGTCAGGACTAGCGAAGTCTCACATTAAAAGTCGCCCAGACTCGACCTATAGCATAGGCTTTTACTGCACAACGTACAACAGCATAACATCTAGCAACAAGAAAGAGACTATAGTTCCGTCTCATTTTATACCGTCTATAGATAATCATCTATGTCCCACGTAGGGGACATTAATCAACAATCAACACGCTGGCGGACAAGCAGTTATCTGACATACAACATTACTGACAAACCATGATCTCCTGCAATGAAATATGTGCAATCTTAACTGATTCCGGTGCCAATTATCCGGCAGCTATTAATTAGGAGCACTAATCCCGGCGAAACTAAAATGTTTCAATTTGTAGTATCTACTGACAGTTAATTATTAAAACCGGCTATCCCGGCAATCATTTTACAGCTGACCGCTCAATGTTTCCCTAGCCACGTAGAATATTCTGTGAATAAGTTTCTACCAACTATTCCAATTATACCCAGTTAGCACATCTACGTAGATACCACGTGGCAGCCACGTCGCGCTGACGTTGTGACAACATTGCATTTTACGTAGAAACTACGTGGTTTTGTTGGGTCGCAGTTACCTGGCCACAACGTGGTTTTCTTGTGCAATTTCGCGTTACCACAACCTTTAGGACACGTTGATGACGTCAAAACGTGGCATTGTCCACGTAGTTACCACGTGGCAGCCACGTTGCGCTTACGTTGTGACAACGTTGCATTTTACGTAGAAAGTACGTGGTTTTGTTGGGTCGCAGTTACCTGGCCACAACGTGGTTTTCATGTGCAATTTCACGTTACCACAACCTCTAGAACACGTTGATGGTGTCACAACGTGGCATTTTTTACGTAGAAGCGACGTGATTTTGTATGGTCGCAATTACGCGGTCACCACGTGGACATTTCACACGGAGACATCACGTTATTGCCACGTTTAGTACACTTTACATTCAAACAAAAAGTCTCGCTGGTAACGTTGATGTGATCGTATAAGTTAGCAGAGTCCCAAAAACGTACAGCAGTACTTATTGGTGAGTGGACTGGTGATAATGACTATTATGATCGTCCAAACCATCGTGAGGAAAACTCGCTACATTGGCGCCACCTATCAAATATATCAGAACTAATATATGTATAACTCGCTAGGTGGCGCAAATGTAGCAGTTTTCCTCGCGCTACGAAGTTGGACTCGGAGTGTTCGTAGGCGTTATCCAGCGCACGGTTACGTGATCGTGTTTCACCCGCCTCGTCTTCTTCGTTTTTATGCATTTCGTCTTCGTTGGTCGGTTTCCGTTATTGTGACACCACACTGACTTAGAGAAATCATAAGATAAGTTGCGCATCGTGCCATTCACGGGCAGTTTTTTGTGAATAAACAAACATAAATTAAATTGTGCAAACGCGTGCACTATATATTATAGGACGTAAATTATAAGTAATTGAGTAACGTTTAGTACTATATATAATATTGTACACTACATTTTTTGGGACTTTAAAAACCGGTGACACATGACCATAATTTTTATTAAAACACATTTTTTTATTCATTGCTCTGGAAGCATTTTATTGCATTTAAATATTCAAACCGCAGTATAGTATAAAATATTATACAGTTGTGAACATGATGGTCTAAAAATACAAAATACACCAGAAGGAAATTATATAAAGTGTATTACAACAATTATAAGCTAACAAAGGCATTATATAATTAAGCTGTCTACACATCTACAAAAATCACCAAAACACCAAGATAAAGCATCGTTCAACACAATGGTTTCTATAGGGAAACTTAAGCATAGAAAATAAAGGTAAGTTCTTATATAGTGTAGTATCCAGTCATTAGAACTTAGTCTACTCTCTGACAGACCTAGCTATACACTATCTTTACTATAATTTGTAAATGTATAAAATGTAAATATCATAATCATTTAAATAAGTTTATAATGAAGTTATTAAATTGAATTGCATTTCAAACGGCCATCAAGAACCTTCCTCACCCAAACTGCCTATAATAAAATAAATGAACAAACTACCCATATGCACGTGCACAGACTGCTGCGTTAGCCCAAGATTGGGCTCCTAAGAAATCATTAAACATATCTCAGTCACTCTCGGAGGAAGGCGAGGACGTTTCAACAATCTCGATGTCATTGGTGCGTTTCTTTGGAGCCGGTGCCTAAAGAGAAGAACATAAAAATAATGTGTAGTTCAAATATTTAACAATAAAACAAGTACTATTACTTCTATTAAGTGAACAGTGAGTTAAAGAATCTTAAGATTACACCAACATGAGTTTCTCACACCAGTTTGAAATGTGTGGCCGCTCAAGGCATCATATCCGTTTTCAAAACAAGGTGAAACTCATTACACCACCGACATTGCATGTCACTCTGAATTGGAAAACACACATTTTTGTCAATTATTTTTACAACTACAGCTCATTTGAAATATAAGATAGCATTGATGAAATACACAGATGATCACAAACAAATCATAGAGCCAGCCATGATCACATGCGCCATGTTAATTAACTTTGTTAGTTTTAGAAGACATGTTATGGTTGACCACTACCACGGTACTATTTGTTGACAGGGTGGATTAGTATCTAACCAAGTGCAGGGCTTAATATTCTCTTTTACTATAGCCTTATTGCAAGGGGAACCAACATATACTGCAGGGTTTCTGACTTGAGTAGTCACTTTTTTGCAAGAAGACAGCTAGAATATATAAGAATCCAGTATATTACCTTGTGTTTTGGCCCTCCTCTTTTCTTGGGTGCATGTTTCAAGGTCTCTGCGATTTCGGCCTCCACATCAGATGCCTTTACTTTAGGGTGATTCTTCAGGCATGCCCCTAGAGAAAAAGGTGCAACAAACTATAATAGATGTTATATAAAAACAGGCCACGTGAACATATATCAATTTGTTTTACAAAAAAGTACAGATACATTAATGTATTATAGTAAGGAAAGTAACTAAGTCTGATGGGGCGCAGTGGTCGAGCAGTTAGAGTGCTGGACTGTCATTCAAAGGAAAGGGGTTCAAATCCTTGTGCCAGCCAGGCACTGGATCGGTATAGTTTCTTCCACCATGTCGAAATTTGGGTAATTTCGTTCACCCTACATGGATTGTATTTTTCGGAAAAGACTAAGCCGTTGGTCCCTTCTATCTGGTGTCTATGCTAGAGGAAGTAAAAGGTCCCATGCAGGTAAATGGAAAACCTATCATGGACTCTGAGTGGCAGAATCATCATCAAAATGATGTTGGTTATATAATGGAAGAAGAACCGTGTAGATTACAAGACAACAATCAACAATGATCACTTTGTTATATAAGAAAAGCATGCCATTTATGACATAATTAAACTTACTGTTTATGACTCTGGCTACTGACAGCTAAATAAATGCGATCTTGCCCTTCTTCCTTTTCAGGCTGTAGCCACACCATAAGCCATTTGTTCCGACATTCCTCAGCATTCTACGCACAGAGTCGCCAACAGTGTGTCTCCCCAGAGAAGACAAGTAGCACGTCTGCAATGTAATAATGAACATTTTTTTAAGAAACACCTCTAAGAGTATTGTGAACAGAAATAAAATATGCTTTTGTCATATATGAAAAGCAGGCTTGCATAAACCTACTTCAGTACAATATACACTTATCATGCTAAAATCATCAAGAACCATTTTTTGCCAACTCAACCAACCACCATTACTTACTTCACTCCATTTAATGTGGTGATATGATGAGTTGTTTCCATTGTTTTCTATCTATCATTGCTGCAGTGATAATTCACTCTTCACTAGAAATATTGGTATATAACTATTTTAATATCAATGTAGATTTCAGCATCAAGACACAATCAGGTTTTTTTTCCTCAAAATTAACATATACCAGTTGCTTCTTGAAGGTGGGATCAGCCAGGTTTTTAAAGAAGCATTCCCAGTTCTTCAGGTGTGCTGACGGGACTCGGTAGCACATCCTCCAGTTCTTCTCCTGCTGCTCGACTGACACTGGTCAGAGAGCGTAGCATCTGCATCATTTCAGCCACTGTTTCCTCTAAGCTTTGCACTCGCAACAGGGTTCTGCGTTGCAAACCTATCACCAGATAATTGATTTATGCTATTGTATGCATTTTGTTGATATGAATGTTTATTATCGAGATCAAAGTTTTCCTAAAACAAAATATTTAGAATTAATTATTTGCTACTAGCCTACACCCACCCATGGAAGTTGGAACAACAATCTACTCATTCACACTGGTGCTGAGTGGTGAACTGATCACCACTCGGTTCTCTTAAGGAAAAAAGATCCTCCAGAAAACCATAGCATATCAAAAACATGTAAGCAAATAACTATTGTTTTGTACGTGAGAAGCCTATGGTCCAAGGAAGCAAATGAAACCTAGAAAGAGGCAAGTGGACATTGGCGTATTGGAGGATATGCACTTACTATGATCCCAAGTTATCATGATAATGTCCATATTAAAATTGTCCTCAATATTCAAACTTGCATGTGTATTTCATTTTCTCAAGTACTAGTTGTAAAATAAGGTTTTGTTACCTGTTACTGTGGCAATGTCTTCTTTCTCAGAAACAGTCGGAGATAGGATGCCTTCGTCAGCTCTTGATGGTGATGTCTTACTTGAAAAGGAATGACATAATTATCAATATTTAGTATATCTAAGTACTTGTGCAGTCTGAACGTAATGCAACTGTGTAATCGAAGGCAAATGTAACATTTGATTGAATTAACGTACCTGGCTACGAACAATCGTTTTGCACTACAATGTTCCTCTGATTGTCTCGGTGCACTTGGCGTGTACGCTGTTAACAGAAAACAGTGATTTTTATTCTCCAGAACACAATATTCGTAACAATTATGAAGTGAAAGACAAAACGTCTCACCACCAATAGGTTTTCAATTCATTAATTAACAACAGGTTATGTTTTATCAAGCTGGCAAAACACAATAGTCAATGATATAATATATGGATGCAACTTCCAGTTCTGGACACAGACTGCAAGCTTCGGGGTAGCACCTTAAAGTATGGTAAATTGATTTTTCCATCCATATGATATACAACATGTTTCAAGAAAAAACATCACAGATGAGCTGGTAGCCTAACATAATGGTGAATGTTTCAGAAAAGACTTAAGAAATCACTACAAATAAAATATAACATTACAACGTTAATATATAGACAGTTGTTCACACGTATGTAGTGGAGAAGTACAGAAAACAGCAGTTACACATGCACAAAGTAAATACCTGGTGTTGAAGGTCGATATGTGGACATTTGGTTGTTCTGTTTTGCAATCTGCAAACATATATCATTAATTTAATGTACATACATACATGTACACATATGCGTTGTACTTCGTCCAACTATAGCTCTCTGAGAACTTGATCTTGTTGAGTACATTGTCGGAAACCATCGTTAAACATTGTAATGATTGTATATATGATAAGTCACATAGAAAGTCACTTTGTTAATATGTACATATTTATATTTTATGGTATATGAAGTGAAAATCAGCCACCTATGTCCAATTTATTCTTATCTAGTAATAATTTTATATCTAGTACATAATCATTATATTTCCCTCGTGTGTCAGTCCCACATACCATTTGCAGTAATAAGCCGAGGAGGTTGTGGTAGTTCTGCCTTGGATATAACACGGACATTGTCAGTTGCCTCAAGGTGCTCGTCGTCTTCATCTGTATGAACATTATTTTATTGTGATTAGACAATAAGTAATATATTGTCAAATTAAATATAAACAAGGTCAATTGAAACAATTTCCTGTTTTGTTCAACAACTATTTTCGTTTAATTTACATTATTATGCCATCTGTAAAAAAAATTATGTTCTCACTTGATACTATCCACTCTTAATTTCATCTTTACCATCAGCATCTTCTGTTTGAAAGTTCTTAAACTTTGAAGGCTTCTTGATGGGACGTCGGCATTCGTCTACGTCGGTGTCAACATTGGAAGTGTCCTCTGCCCGTCGTGTTAGAAATATAGTTTGTATTAGCTCTGAGACCATATTAGCCAAATAATCATAATATTTATTTCATTGTGTTTATTTTTCAATTACGCGTATATTAATAAAACTGCATGGAAACAGTGGTATTACTTCCATGCAGTGTTTGCCTATTTCAAACCACATTGGCCTTTTTATGTGGACTGTGTATGTTCTAACTTTATGGTACATAATACATAAACTATTGTTTCACTGTAACATTCCTGATGAGAGGAATACTCTCATCAGGAATGTTACAGTGAAACAATAATTTATGTATTATGTACCATAAAGTCAGAACATAAACTGTCCACATAAAAAAAACAATGTGGTTTGAAATAGCAACCACCTTTTATGTAGGAACACTGTTTCTATGTCTTGGATCACTGGATTTATAATTATAGCTTATCATAGCTTAACAAAGCCAAGGACCGTATATATCTATATTATTATAATTATATAGAATATTAAGATTTCTACCTGCAAATGAAAATATTCGGATTTCATGCAATTTCCACTTCTCCTTGTCAGGTAACTCGGCCAGTTTGGCCTTTGCTGAAGCTCCAGCCTTTGGTGGTCAATAGCAGTGGAGACCCTGAAAGGAAATCACATAGTACCAACTAACTATTGTAAAATGCATTAAAGGATTCAATCACAGGAGTAGAACTAGGGCATATTCTTTGTAAGATATTAGTAAACACAATAGTTTAATAAAGTATAGCGTGCTGATAAAACAAGCTATATGAACAACGTTATCAACGCATGCCTAAATATGACAGCTTTGTGAAATGATGCTGTTTTTGTTAGGCAGACAGACTAGTTGGCATGTGGTTTGAACAGACTCCAGCAACCATTACTAATGTACACAGTAACAGGTTGTTCTACCACAGATTAGATATATGATTGCGGCATCTTCATAGGAAAGACAGACCGGCCTACCCCAAAAACTTCCTGTCAGTAATCCATCTTCCCATTTACACTGATTTTCAGGAATATAGGCTTCCTGTCAGTAATTGTTCAGAACCGTGTCAGATATTGTCACCGGGGGGGGGGGGGGGGAGTAGCGACGGCAAAACCATTACGTTACGCTGTCATCGACATCGTCTAGACTCTAGTGACTGTATGATAGGCTGTAAATGATAGACGAAACTCCTCAATAAATGCACTAACTTAGTATTACTACTGTCAGTTGGCCTAACACTACAAGTACAACACTCACTAAATTTTTGCATTACACGTTTCTTTTTGGTTGGCGGTGGCGTCGTTTCGCTGTCAGCCATCGTTTCGTGCCGCGTTACTTCGTCTTGTTTGATCGCGGAAATGCGAATTTGTCATAACGCTGCTTCCTATTGGTTAGATTACGACCAGACTCAGCGAATGAAAAACCATGTCACAACATGCTGCATACATATGCTGCCACCTGTTGAATATAGTGGAAGCTAAATTTTAGTGATTGGCGAACATGGTGACAGTCCGTAATATTTTCATCCCTCGCCGTAATACCAAAATTTGAGGTGACTTTCCGGAATGATCCCGGACAATCCGGAATGGTAGGCCGGTCTGGAAAGATAGTACATGCTTACTGGTATGTACGTACGAATAATGTTTTCAACAAAACATGTTTGCATTATACATAAAATTAATACATTATACAGTATTTTTTCTTGTCGACATGTAATAATTGATGGTATCCAGTTAACTAGTCACTTACATTTCCTGTTGCATGTATCCACGACTTGTGGACCACCTCCACAGCTTCTTCATGGACAAACTCCACTACCAAAAATTCTCCTTGCGACATCTACAAAAATTATACAAAATATGTGTAACCAAGCTTGTGTCACACATTAAGTTTGTGTCACGCAATAATCTTATAGGTCATATATATATTTAGTTGTAGTCGTTGTAATAATTACCTAATGTAAATGTTTATGCTTGTCAGTGCTTGATAGATGCTTGATTTTTGCAATTTTGTTTTTGGATTTACTTGGTCCTGTGCAATGTTTCTACAAAGCACCACTGTAATATTTGCAATGTCAGAACTTAGCAAGTACAGACTCGAAAAAAGTTTGTAAGCCAATAAATAAATACTTAAACACTCATGGAATTAAAAATATATGATATTTATTTTTTGTTTACCACCATGATAGAGTAATGTCACATTGATAAAAAAATATATAAAATAATTCTAATTAGTAGATTTAACTAATAACAATTGAAAAATGTGACTAGCTATGTTTTTCACTAGACGGCAGCAGTATGTATTGTATTTACGATATGCTACACTACTCAAAAATTAAGAATATTCTAGAAATCCACTTAACCATTCAAACTTCATGCAGGATTGCAAGGAAGAAAGCCTCTCTTCTGCTTTCTCGCTCGACCATTATTTCTTTTGTTTTAAGACTTCTTACTCTGAGTACTTTCATGCGATGTCCAAATTCAAACTTGATGCCAAGTAGCGACGTGTTCGCGCGGCATACCGTCACATAGACTGCAAACGACTCTTGTGTGTATGTTCCTCGTTCATTTCACATATCATTTGCGTTGTATGAACCTACAGCTGCAGTACGGGGCATGAAAACCGGAGGTAGAGGTTGCTGTAAATGCTGTAAATAGCGTTTAATGTACCTGAAAAACACAGCGGGTCGTCGTTTCCGGTATTATCGCCCACCAACCACTGACAATTGACACCAAATTCGGCCACGCTTGACTGCTTGTGGCGCCACAGACTGACAAAGCGCGACCGTTTGAACAATTGCATTGTTGCATCGCTGCCAACCTCTTGGTTGTTAACAATGCCGAGAGCAAGGCAATCCCAATCGGACGTTATGCAACAAGATGAGCTTGCTGAACTAAAAAAATCGGTCACTTACATTAGCAACAAGCTTGACGAACTCACAGCCTCAAAAACTGAAATAACAGAAATTCTCCAACTCGTGAAAAAACTCGAAAAAACGAACGTCGAGAAAGATGCAAAAATCAAACAAATGGAAATACGAATTAATAACCTTGAACAATACTCGAGGATGGAGAATGTGATAATATCAGGTCTACAGACTACACATCTAAACTACAGCCGAGTGGTTGACCAAAGCGCCACAGCACACGAAACAGACAATGAAAACGGTGCTTTAGAAGACAATGTCGTTGCCTTCTTCAACGAGAAGTTAAAACTCGCGATAAGAAAGAGTAACATTTCGGTCTGCCATACGCTAAAGCGTAAGACCAGTGACAATGTCAGGGGAAGCACGCAAACAAAGGACATCATCGTCCGCTTCGTAAGCAGAAGAACCAAAACTGCAGTTATGCGAAACGCACGGTGTCTGAAAGGAACGAAGATCTACGTCATTGAACACTTGACAACACGAAATGCAGCCATTGCCAAAACTGCTCGTCGCCTACAACGAGAAAATAAGATCTCATTCACATGGGTGCGCAACGGCAAGGTATTTGTAAAATCACTCGGTTCACCCGAAACTGCATCAGTCCATGCCATCTCCGACGAACGTGACTTTGTCACGCTACGGCTGCTTTAAAGTAGTCGCTTTACAAAACAATTTTTCTGCCAGTGAACTGTACGGGCTATAACCGTTATGAACTCTTTATGCTGGTAAAAAGAATTTACTTTACACCATATTACTTTATATGTCAACCTGTATTTTTGATGTTATTACATACCTTAACTCCTGTTGTGACTCTATTCAAGATGTCATCCTCTTATTTCTTTGGATGATCGTATTTTATTTTTTATTTTTTATTTTTTTTGCCTTTCGTTTATTATTTCATTGTTCAGACATGCATTTCTGGCATGATGACAGATTTGGTGCATTGTATTTGTTTTAGTATTGATGCATTTATTAGGGCTTCTTATGAAAAAGTCCATCTTTTCTCAGTTCTAAATGGCTTTATTCAAAGGTTATTGGCTTGTGAAAAGATGACTTCTATAATATTTATATTATTTTCATCCTCTTAATGGTAGTTTCGCTAACGTGGATAATAATATGCCTCACTAAAAAATAAAAAAATAAAATAGATTGATGTATATGTATTGTAATGTTCATATTTATAATGGTATATTTTCAAACATTGTTATATATTATTTCTTATAATTGTACAATTCTTAGTGTTTTCATAGGAACTATACATACTATATTTGTTTATGATAGGATAGATTATCATATTCAAAATGGGTGATAACAACACTTTTCTGTCACACTTTGGAGGCTTACAGAATAATTATCTACTTAATGTATTACAAATAGATGATGATAGAGAAGATGATGAAATAGAAATTATTAATCCGTCCCCTTATTTTGATGATGAACAATTGACTAATTATTTACAGAAGAATCAGGATACCTTTTTTGTGTTAAGTCTAAACTGCTAGAGTCTAAATGCAAAATTTGATGAAATCAAGATAAAGATAGAAACATTTAGAAACAATGGGTTGGAAATAAGTGCTTTTTGTTTACAAGAAACCTGGCTTGCTGGTGAATCTGTTACATCATTATTTCATATAGATGGTTATACGTTGATATGTCAAGGTAAAATATGTAGTTCACATGCTGGTTTAGCAATATATTTAAGTAATAAATATAGACACAAAACAATAAACATATACGATAACTCTAATATTTGGGAAGGACAATTTCTCGAAATAATATGAAGAAAAACATTATTCTTGGAAATATATATAGACCCCCCAGAGACGTCAATGAAAACTATCGTACATTTTTTGATGATTTTGCAAATAAATTAGTGAAACTTAACACATTTAAAAGTGAGATTATAATTGCAGGAGATTATAATATAGATTTACTGAAAATAAATGATAAACCCATAATTAGTGAATATTTTGATATAATCACTTCACATGGTTTTTTTCTCAAAATTACTTTACCAACTAGACTTTCAAACTTCCATGGCACACTCATAGAAAATGTTCTATGTAACTTGTCGAAAGAGTTTTTCAAATCCTCAGCTGGTATATTAATAAGCAACATATCTGATCACCTTCCATACTTTATTTCCTTGGACTATGCTCAAACTGTTAACACTACGCCTAAGTTTATACAAATTAAACAAAACAGTCCTGATGCAATTAATAAATTTAAATTAGAACTAATACACTCAAATATTTGCAATAAGCTAAATACTGATGTATATGCCGATCCAGATGATAACTACAAAATATTTGAAGATATTGTTACCAATGCAATAAACAAATTCTTACCCACTAAGATAAGAAAATTTAACAAATATAAGCATAAGAAAACGCCCTGGATTACTCTAGGAATCATAAAGTCAATTAAATTTAGAGATAAATTATATTTTAAACTGAAACAAACACCTGCAAATACAATATGTTATACACAAAACAAATTTGCATACTTACAATGCAATTCTTAAAAGAAATATTCGAATAGCCAAACAAATCCACTATCAGTACAGTTTTGAAAAGTATAAACATGATATAAAACAAACATGGAGTATAATTAAAGAAATTATTAGAACAAAATCAAATTCAGACCAGTTCCCTGATTCTTTTAAAATTAATGGAGATATTATATATGATAAACAAATCATAGCCAATCAATTTAATTCGTTTTTCACGAATATAGGTCGTACCCTTGCATCTCAAATAAGTAACACTGAAAACAAATCTTACAAAGATTATTTAAACAATCCAAGTACAGACGCTTTCAGTTTTAAAATAATAGATGTGGACACTACAAGAACTATGATTGATCGCTTAAATTCAAAGTCTAGTTGTGGGAAAGATAGTGTATCAACAAAATTATTAAAAGTTATAAAGAACGAAATATGTGAAGCGGTCACTTTAATTATCAATCAATCAATAATGACTGGTATATTTCCAAACAAATTAAAAATAGCCAAAGTTGTTCCCCTTTTTAAAAAAGGTGATAACTCTATATTTGATAATTATCGCCCAATTTCTATTCTGCCAGCTATTTCCAAAATATTTGAAAGAACTATGTTTGATCAAATACACGAATATTTCCAGTCCAAAAAACTATATTACAGTAGCCAATATGGGTTTAGGAAAAAACATTCCACTGAACTGGCAACCCTGGAAATAATAGACCGAATTACACAAGACATCGATAATTTCAAAACACCTATGAATATCTATCTCGACCTATCAAAAGCTTTTGATACTATCGACCACAATATACTGTTACATAAATTAAAATACTATGGACTAAACGGTAAAGCTCTAGATCTCTGCAAAAGCTATTTACTTAATCGTAAACAATATGTTGAATTTGAAAATGTCAAATCTGAAGAACATATTATTACCACCGGTATTCCCCAGGGGTCTATTTTGGGACCCCTCTTATTTATAATTTACATAAATGATATAGCTCTTTCTAGTAACCTATTTAAATGTATATGCTATGCTGATGACACGACCCTTACTAGCACATTAAACAACTTTGATGGTCCCGATATCCAAATCCAAAGTAATAATGTAAACATCGAACTTAATAAGATCAGTATCTGGCTAAAAGCCAACAAACTCTCATTAAATGTCAAGAAAACTAAATCCATGATATTTAATATGCCTCAAAAGAAACTCGATATCCCCTTGTTGAAAATAGATGGGGAAAGCATTGATTGTGTAAGTGATTTTAATTTTTTGGAAATAACGTTAAATAGTTATATGCTATGTCACTTAGTACTTACGAGACTGGCTACCGCGTGCGGGGAAACCGATGCGCTGGGACTCAGGCACCAGCGAGAAATCAGCGAAGACCTGGAGGGTCGAACAGCCGGCACCGACTCTCATGCGAAGTCCGGTTTGCCACTCTCAATGTGGGAACAATGACAGGGAAACGAGTGGAGATGGTGGAGCTAATGAAGAGGCGGCAACTGTCAGTGATGGGGGTACAAGAAACTAAGTGGAAAGGGGACCGGGCAGTGGATCTGGGAGAAGGGTTTAAGATGCTGCATGCAGGGGGAGATGGAAGGACGAATGGAGTGGGAGTGATTATGAAGGAGGAATACAGCAAGGAAGTCATCAGAGTGGAACGATGGGAAGGCAGGATAATTGCAGTGTGGATATTAGTTGGTGGAGAGATGATGTGCATATTATCGGTCTACGCGCCACAGACAGGGAGAACTCAAGAAGACAAGGATGCATTCCGAAACAACCTGGAATAAATTGTTGGGCATGTGGAGCCGGAGACAATGCTGGTTGTGGCAGGTGATTTAAATGCACATGTAGGAAAGAGACAGAACAGTGAGGAGACCTTAGGAAAGTACGGATATGGAACGAGAAACAGAGAGGGACAAGATCTGGTCGAGATGCTAGGCAGAAATCAGCTAGTGGTGGTAAACTCCTTCTTTCAGAAGAAGGAATCGCACAAGATTACATACAGAAGTGGAAACAACAGAACAGAGATAGATCTGCTGATAGTTAGAAGCAGCCAGTTGAACAAGGTTAGGGACTGCAAAGTTCTGGCAGGAGAGCACATAACGAGCCAACATAAACCAGTGGTTTATGAAATGTGGATAGGAAGAGGCAAACAGGGAAGGAAGAAACAAAGACAGGTAATAAAATGGTGGAAATGTGAAGGAGAGGTGATGGCCCAATACAAAACCGAAGTAGAGAGGAAGTTCAGGCTACTCCAAGAACAAAGGGAGGATGTGGAATCAGAGTGGAAAGCACTTAAGGAAGGCTTTGTTAGAACAGCTGAAGAGATATGTGGCAGAACATCAGGAAAGCCGACACAAAGTCGAAAGAAGAAAGAACAGTGGTGGTGGAACCAGGAAGTTGAACAAGCAGTACGAGAAAAAAAGGAGGCGCTGAAGTGTGTGGAAGAAGCGAGTGATGAAGACAAGACAAGGCTAAAGCAGAAGTACCGGGAGAAGAAGAAAGCAGCAAATAAGGCAGTTGCTAAAGCAAGAGATGATAAACAGCAGGAATTATGTGATAAGATTGAAGAAGATGGAGGGAAAAAACTGATCTTCAAACTTGCCAGGGATAGAGATAGAGAGAGCAAAGATACGATACGAACATCAGCAATGAAGAGAAGCGACGGGACACTGGTCACTGGAGCAAAACAAGTGCTGGGTGTTTGGAAGGAGTACTTCAAGAAACTACTAAATCCGGAGGAAGAATATGAGATAGAGATACCTCATACCGTAAGGAGAGAGCTGGAGGTGAGGACAATAACAGAAGAAGAGGTGGAGAAAGCAGTAAAGAAGATGAAAACTGGAAAGGCTGAAGGAGTGGATGAACTGGTGAAGGCAAACAGACTAGTTGGAATCAAGTGGCTGACGAGGCTGTTTAATGTGTGCTTCACAGCAGGAGAGATACCAGCAGAGTGGCGAAGAGGAGTGATTGTGCCGATATGGAAGGGGAAAGGGGACATCCATGACCCAGGGAGATACAGAGGCATCACTTTACTGAGTCAAGCCTTGAAATTGTTGGAAAGGATACTGGATGCTAGGGTGAGGCTTACAGTGGAGAACAAAATTGGAGAGAATCAGCTGGGATTTAGAAAAGGGAGAGGAACAGATGATGGATTGTTTGCCATCAGACAAATTATCGAGAAGAAGAGAAAATTTAAAAAGGATGTAGCGTTCGGTTTTGTAGATCTGGAAAAGGCATTTGACACCGTGCCGAGAGAACTCGCATTTGCAGTCATGAGATGGATGGAGGTTGGAGAAGCACAAGCCAGAATGGTGGAGGAAATGTACAAGGAGACAACAGCGGTAGTGAGAGTCGAAGGAGAAACATCGGAACAATTTGAAGTGGAAGTAGGACTCAGACAGGGAAGTGCCTTGAGTCCCCTACTTTTCATTATGGTGATGAACTTGATCAGTGGAAAGATATCGGAGCAGGAAGAACTTAAGAAGATACTGTATGCAGACGACCTAGCAGTGGTGGCTGATAAGAAAGAGGAATTACAGAAAGCTTTGCAAGAATGGAGTGACACCTTCAGAAAACACGGCCTCCGAATGAATCTGGAGAAGACTGAAGTAATGTGGATAGGAGAACAGGAGGTAGATCTGCAAGTAGTTATTGACGGAAAGACCATTAAACAAGTGAACAGCTTTGTATACCTGGGCGGTGCAGTGAGTGAGGATGGAAGGAGTAATAAAGAAATACAGAGGAGGGTGCAAGCAGGAGCAGCAGCATGGAAGAGGGTAGAAGGTATTATGTGGGACAGAAAACTGAAGAAACAACTGAAAGGAAAAGTGTTGGAAGCCTGCGTGGTACCAGCCTGTATATATGGGTTGGGAACACTGCCACTGACAGAGAGACAGGAGGAGAAACTACAGGTGGCAGAAAACAACTGGGTCAGAAGAATATGTAGAGTAACACGAGAGGACAGAAGGAAGATGGAGGAATTGAGAGAGGAGATTGGAATGAAAAAACACCTAAAGAGGAAAGTGGCCTGTAACAGAATGAGATGGGCGGGACATGTACATAGAATGGGTGAAGACAGACTGGCGAAAAGAGCATGGAAAGTAGAAGAGGGTGGCAAGCGAAGGAGAGGAAGACCAAGGCTGAGATGGAACGACATCATAAAACGAGACCTGGGGAGGGCTGGCGTGAACAGCCATGAATGGATGGCAATTGCTGACGAGAGAGAGAGGTGGAAAGAACTGACAAGAAAAGTAGAAGAAGCTACCAAGTGACGTGGACCCCACCCCGCAAGGGAGCAAGGGGAAGAAGAAGAAGTTATCTAAACTGGCAGAGTCATACAAATAAAATAGCTAACAAAATAAATAAAACAAATGGAATTTTGAATAAACTTAAACACATTTTACCACAAAACATACTATCTACTATGTACACATCCCTCGTTCTTCCTCATATTAACTATGGTATCCTGTTATGGGGTCATCAAGCACATCGAGTTTTTAATTTACAAAAACAAGCAATGAGAATAATTTATATGAGTAAATATAATGCACGTACAGATCCGATTTGTCAAAAACTATAATTTCTAAAACTGGGTGATATTTATAAAATGCAACAACTGAAATTTTACTATAAATTAGTCAATCACGATCTACCTGAATATTTCTGCCACATCCCATATTTACGCAACTTTGAAATCCACCAACACTACACACGAGGAATAAATAACCTTTTTATTCCCAGATTCAATCATGAATATGCCAAAAAACACATACGACACAACGTAAAAGAAACAGTTAACAATACTCCAAGGATTATCATTGATAAAATTTATACACATAGCCTACATGGTTTCACAACTTACATTAAAAACTACTTAATTATGAATTATAAATGTCATTGTGATATCCACAATTGTTATATATGTAATACATAATACTAGTATACAATATGCTATATAATTACATATATGTATTTATTAACATTGAATTGTGACTATTATTTATATTCACTGTTGCTATTCACTAACTTGATTTGCTATTATTAAAAGGGGGCTCCCATGTTAGCGACATGTTGTCTTAATGGGAGTCTCCTTGACCATACATTTATGTTTGTACAATTGTATTTATGTACATTTATGGTCAAAACAAATAAATATGTACGTCTGTCTGTCTGTCTGTCTGTCTGTCTGTCTGTCTGTCTGACTGTTGTCAGAATTGACGCAATAAGCTCCAATGATTCATGCATCACACGGTTCAGTGAAGGCTGGTTCGGCTCTGCTATACACTCTTCATAACATTGTATTGTTGCCCTCCGCATCTCGCTCGTTTGTCACGGCCACAACCTCGCAACAAGATGAGTCTTCCAACAGAAAGGCGTTGTTGGGTTTGTGGGCTTGAATTGTCGTTTTCAAACTTGTCAAATCTGTGGTGTGCAGTGTCGTTTCCAATTCATGGATCCTCTTGACAACCTGCACCAGCACGTTTTTTCCGAGCGAACCACCCGTTTCATCTTCTGCAGATAGTTCTCGAACGGAAATCACACACACACACACACACACACACATCCAGACAGCCGAACTGCTCGGCATCATCTGCGATGTGGAGCATGGTATGGACATTGTATACCAGGAACGCGTTGCCATAAAGCTCACGACCTTTGCCGACGAAGTAAACTAGCAGGTTCTGGGCATACTGCTTGTGCATCTGCACAAGCCTTGGTGACACAAGGATTCACATGGCAACGGAGAATGCCATGAAATGCTTATACAGGTCGTTCCTGAGGATGCCTTTCAGAACCAGTTTCCCAGTGTACAACATGAATTGCCTTTATTCTGTTGCCTTCCATCTTTCAATTTCGGAAAGCCCTCTTGGTTTCCCTGCAAAACAGTTTGGGATACATCCCTTGAGTGCCAGGAGTTTTGCATTGACTTCCTCTACCTGCAATGCACGGAGCTTTGTGTCCTTCGTTCCTTTGACCCAGAGAAAAATCAGCCGTCTCATGACACCTAGACAGGCCTGGTGCATGTAATCAATTGAAAACACCTTCACAATATCTATGGGTAGTAGCGTGAACGGTGAAACTCCCCGGTATTGTTCTTCCTGGGTCTGTTGCCTAACTGACTGGTCGGTACGGAGCACAATGTTCTCAACATCCTGGTATGTCACCCTCCCGTACCAAACACCTTTCTGGTCACACCTTTCACAGCCGTGATATCCTGAAAACTGCTTCGTAGCCCTCACCATTGCTCGTGCAGGAGCATCATAAACAATACATTTCAGAATGACTTGAATGGTATGTTCATCATAGTGTAGCCCATACTGCATAATGTGATCCAAGTCTTGTATGGTGTCCAGTAAGAAATCTAAATTATTTGGTTTGGAAGTGCCGCAGGTTATGGCCACTGGGAAGACAGTGACTAGTTCAATCATGATACCACACAAGATTGGCCACAAACATGTATTGGAACTCCTGAAGAGGGAAGACCATCAATGTTCAAGGTAATCTCTATCGTGTTTGTTTTGTCTTTCGTTTCTTGGGGATACTTGTCAAAGTTTTTCTTCAATGCATCTTCAAGTCCCAGATACACATAGTTAATGCCTGACTTTTCTTTGGTTCTCACATGTCTGTCAGTTTTTAACAAAGTACGGGCAGATGATGGCAAACTGTCAACTGTTGCAAGTCCATTCCTTTTCAGTAGTTTCAGCAGATCATCTGTTGCACTGTGTTTTATTGTATGCTTAATGTTCCAGGACACCAAGTCCTCAGCTAGGCATGTGTCTTTGTTTTCATCACGTTCTTCATCTAAAGAGAAGTTGACCACAGGTGCATCATTCATGTCCCACAGTGGTCCATCACCATCGCTGTCATCGTGTTGTTCAGTGTCTTCTTCCACAGAATCACTTCACGAAGAAAGTTAATTGATCTGAACATTCGCTACTACCTGTACATCATCTAACACAAACTAATCACTGACACTAAGCAGACTTCTTTGGGCATCTTCATTCATGAATTATGCTGTTCTTTTTGCTGCAACCCATTTCCTGTTATACTGTGCATGACGCTTCTTCCTTTCGTCCATTTTGTATGTACTGAAATAAGCGTTATTTTTTTTAAAATACCTTTCAAAGTATTTGACCTCTGGGCAATTTCACCACTATTGATGTATACATATGTTATTATGGTTTTGATATTATTTTGTAATTGATTGATCTTGATAAGAGACAGAGTTTAGCACTTATGGTTCACTAGAATCAAAACAAATTTTTGAATAAATCAGTTTTGTTAAAGTCTTTGGTGAGATAGGCAAGAATCCGATATTTTAGTGTTCTAGTTCCAGCAGTTTTCGAGTTACGGCAGTTTGAAATTTGGGACTTAAATTAGACATTTTGTGACGGCTTCTTCAAAATAAATAAAATTATTCACATTTCATAGGTTAATATCTCTTGAACTATTTAATTGTTAATATTTGTATATGTTTGTATCTATGCATATCAGTATACATTCTCAGAGTAATATGACTTGTTTGACTGTCTTAATTATGATTCTGTACATATTCAAAGATGGTACAATGTTATATTTCTCTTAAAAATAACCAACTTATGATAAAAAATGGATGTGGATTTTTCTTTTGCTGCAAACTTGTATTAGGCAAAAACCAGTCCCTTTTACAACATAACTATCAACCTTAAATAATAAGAAATCCCCCAAAAAATGTTCGAGCTACTCCGACCAGTGTCAATAATCCCTCCTTTGCATCACAGGACAATTCCATGGAAACTGATTATATAACCCCAAGTAATAACACCAAGCAATAACACCTAGTGATTATATAACACCAAGTAATAACAATGACAATTATGTTGCACTGCAGTTATATAATGATAATGAATGCATCAACCCATATTAAAAACAATAATCACAACTTTCGAGTAGGTTGATGGATATCACTGATATCTCTACAATGCAATGTGTTTTCCGTGTTTCTAGCTATAAATGAGGTATGCCGGGTCTACAGTAAGAAATCAGGTCACTTACCCCAACCTGTCAGAAGCCAGTCAAGCCACACAAGCTACTCAAGCCGGCCCTGATCAATGTAACTGTAAGATAGCAGTTTGGACACTTACATATGTTTACAGAGTTATGGTGTAACATGTGTTGATGTGGGCATGTCCATGAAAACATGGATAAAGGTCTTAAAATATTGTTATTGAATTTCCAAAGAATAGTATTTTTTATCGTGGGACATAACTTAAAGTTGTTGGAGAAAAACAATTTTCAATGTTTGCACACAGCATTATGTGAAAATGTACCATTCAAACATTATGTACAGAATTCGCAAAATTCACTCATCCAACACATTAATAATTAGGTGCCCTTTGCAGCCTTATTGTGTAATTCAATCTGGGTTTGACTAATTGATACTATTTCATACCTGTATAAAAAATGGCTACTATTTCCAATACAAATTTATAAAATAAATAAATTGTAATACCGCTGTATAATTACTACACATACTTAGAATTTCACTAACAAATTTACACTCCCGACAAGATTATTAGATCAGCTACCACCTTAGTGAATACATATTACCATGTTTTATCCCATCCATGTAACAGACATAGGTGCTACAATGACTGAACAGATCAACAAGTTATTCTAAAGCAACATGTCTAAATATGGCAGCCTTAGCTTTCAGCAATGTTACACTCTTGACAAATGTGGAGGTAATGGGAATATAGTCCTTTTGTTTAGTTTTTTTAATGTCACGCTAAAAGTGTTACACTCCTGACAATTTTACACTCTAATTTTCCAATAATTTGTTTAATGTCCAATGCAGTGACTTGAAATTATGCATGAATAAAGACTGATATAAGAACTTCTGTTGATGACATCATGCACATCTGAAAGTACATTATCACATTCAGTATCAGTGTATGTATTTAATAAAAAATTATATTATCAAAATGAGTCTTTTTTCCCTAGATCATATATTACATCGTTTTTCAGAGAATCTAGTGTTGTTTTATTTGGAAATGAATTGGGGAGTTTTTGATGAAAATACAATTGTCATGTGCCACGTATGTAAGTAATTGTTTTGAATTATTGTACACCTTCGGTCACGAAACCTAACTAAAATTTAAATATAATTTTGTGTGTTGTGCTTTCATTTCAATTACATGCACTTGTATAAAATCCGGACCCACCTCGATTTCGCCGTTATAACTTGGGTTTTGCGTAACACTGATACCTCAGTGCGTGAGTTCCATTATTCAACATTATCCCAGGCATATTTACTTTTAAGAATATTGTGTCTTAGCGCACTTTTGAGGCGTAAATAGCGCCCCGGTTTGCATCAACATACGCCGCTATCACTCATTTTACGAGCGCAATGCGGTAACGCATGACCGCAGCTGTGCAGACTAACGTAAACCAGGATTCTACACAATTGCCATAAATCCTGGCATGGATGACAGCTTATAACATTTAGGTATCCCTAAGGCTAAGGCTAATGTCATGTTGTGAAATGTTGGGCTTAGACTACTCTGAACGCGGCCCAGTTTGATAACCAAGTCTAACAGGCAACACTGTCTAAGTTTAACACTAAGAGTAAAAGCCATAAAAGGGCAAAATATTTCAACAGTGCTTAGCCTTAGCCTACTTAAACATACAAATTAGGTCCAAAGTGACCTTCATGATATATTATGTACACTGACCTCAGATGCAAAGTGATGAGGAAATCCGTATCAATTGCAATCAACAGAACGTACGATCCGTTAATCCGTGTGCGCGCCAAACCCAGACGCTATCCCGCACCAAATGACTCAGGCTCAGTTTGATTTGAAAATGCTCTCTGCGTATTTCTTTCTTTCATTTACGGCATTTATTACAGGCATAATTATTGTTAAAAATCGTATTGCACATTACAGTTTTTAAGAGCTATGTTAGAAGTTCTTTTTTGTTGTTGAAATTATATGTTATAATTAGTCATTTACTTCTAGTCCAGTAGAAATTGACGATGACCCATACATTTTGGTTAAAAAGCCAATTTTGTTTTAAGGTGACCTGTATCGTTTCTTGAACTTCCAAAAAAGTTTTATGTTTTTACCCCAATCCTTGTTTTGGGGTGTTTCGGTCCAATTTCGAAGTAACACTTTTTGTTTGCGTTTGTTAATCGTATGTTTAACTGTTTCATTTATTGGTTAATACATTTGTAATGATATGCATACTGGCCTATTCAGTCATACATTAATGGTGGAGTTTAATTAATCAAGTAAGTAATTAACCAATTAATTAGTAATACATTTCTTATATAGCACTCCGTCCCAACGTTGTTCTGGGATTTAATTAAAATTTTAATTAAGAACACATGAATGTCACTTATACCCCAAACAGTGAATGGTATAGCATTCAAACTTGAATATAACTAGGAGAGATCATAAATGTTCTGACAGACGCATGTTTCAACGAGATAAATCTACGGACGATGCAAATACTCTTCGATGGCATTGATGGCGTCAGCGTAATACACTTCATACACACGCCGCTTCATCACTTTTATTTGGGGAAAATACAACAGTTTCACGAGCGTCATTTCTTGACAGACGATCCGGTGCAGTAGCTTACTGTAAACATGTCTAATTACCGAGACTGAAAAACTTAAGAAAACAGTTTCACACAATTAACATGATATATGTGCAGCTGTAAATGACATATTGTTGATTTCCTGCCATATTTTACTATGAATAATGACAAATATTTAACATTATATTTTAACAGACACATTCGACGTACGTGAAAAAAATAAGATAAACACAAATTAGGCGCATTTCGAACTTAATTGACGTGAAATTATCAAGAAAACGCACTGTCCATGTAACAAATATTGTTATTGCATGAATCTGTGATTGCAACAGCGTATTTAATTCAGCTGTTTGTAAAATGCCCCCTTGTGAGCATATCACACAATAGTCATGCATTTTAATAACATTTCGTAAGTTAAATATGAAAATAAGAAAAACGTGTTGACACAGCATAACTTATTTTTCTTGTTACCTTAGCCGTTTAGCTTATGATGTACAGAATGGAAACATATAATAGGTTCTTATAGTTGTTTGTGGTGTGATTTGCAAAGACTATAACCAAACCGTCCACGAAAATAACGCATTATTGTGTTTTTGCCTATATACATACATTTATAATTGTGAGTGTGTGTGTGTGTATGTGTGTGTGTGTGTGTGTGTGTGTGTGTGTGTGTGTGTGTGTGTGTGTGTGTGTGTGTGTGTGTGTGTGTGTGTGTGTGTGTGTTTGTGTGTGTGTGTGTGTGCGTATGTATGTTATAATTTTGTTTGGTCAGTTTTGTTGTCAGTTATGTGTATCGGAAAATATTAGTACATTAGTGAATTGACATGATTTTTTTGTTTATGTTTCATATACTGGTCTACGTACGGTGCCCCTTTATATACATTTGTAAATAACTGTGCTGTGGAGTGTGTCATTTTATAACAAATTAGAACAAATCCTCTTTACCATTTTTTAAATTAACATACATGCAATTATAGGCTAATGACAGTATATGCTATACGACGCGAATCATGGAATGTTGCTCAACGGACAGTTGCTCACCAGACAAATGATCACCGGACAGTTAGTCACCATGGAAATGAAAAAGTGGACAGTTCACGAACAGCATATACCGACGATAGCGAACCACTGTTAGCATAGTGGACCACTCAGGGGCCCGTTTTAGGCGCACTTCACGGCCTCCGTTAACTTGAAAGTTGTGTTGATTGCACAACGTTGGCTCAATGTTGATCACCAAACGCCAACGTTATGCCAACGGTACCATATAGTTGAGTCAACGTTATCTTGCAATCTGGGTATATAATAAGTAATGGTGTATCCATGCCAAATCAAACATGAAATCACCGGCCTTGTTTATACCTTGTAATTAACAACTTGTCACATGCGATCAATATCAGTTATAATGTCAATGTCGATCACTTACACACCAATTAAAAGTTCATCATCGCATCCTACCATATATCTGTTCTACCAAGAAGACTTTCCAATCCTACCATTTCGCAAAGAAATTTGTCATCATTCGAATGGGATTAAATTACCCAAAGTGGAGAAATCCACCTCTTCTGCCGTAGGCGAAAAGCATCCAGCAGGCTGCAGCCCAAGAGGTGACAGGGCAACGAAAATGTCATCATTCACAATGTTCTTGATGGCTGATGCCTATTAATATATCAACACAAGGATGCAACATGATAGTTGCCCGGCAAGATGATTAGTTACCGGACGAAGATCAAGTTGCACGTTGCACAATTTATCTAGTCTATTTTCCACTGGGTAGTCGGAACTTCTTATCGTGAATTTATTAATTTTAATAAGCGACAACCCTACACATGACACGGACGTTTTTGTGAAGCTCACTCGATGCCGCCGCCACCTCCGCGGTACGGGTTTGTTGTGAAGCTATTGGTCACGCCTCATCATCTATGTTAAGTTAAGATACGTATGTTTATTGTTCCATTTAAGTAAGTGACTGTATATGTATATATATATATATATATATATATATGGTCGATTCCCACGAAACGTTGACAAACAGGTTCCAGGTCTATAAGTCATTTAATATAGTAGTTGGAAGGCTGGAATTATGTTGTGCGCATGCGTCTTCGCTAGGGCTTTCTGGGGAACCCTACTTTTGTATATGTACCATGGAATCTCTGAGTACTGTCCCCAATAAATAAGTAATTTTTGCTATATTTTTTTAAATATATGTCATCAGTACTTAAAAACGCATTTTATTATTCGAACTACATATGCAAGGTGTACAGTTAATGTTAGGCTATGAAGGTCGATGTCTCAGGCATTATTGGTCAACAAATAAAAACTTCAGGTCAAAACCCAGATTTTTCCTGATTATTTTTATGTTGGGGAAATTTTCTAAAGCCGTCCGTCTGCAGTCATTCATATAGAAAAATGCAGTACAACAGTTCATTAAATAGCACAGATTTCATACTCAACTTGATGCCACAGCTGGATACATAGGTCCTGTGCTGTTTTAAACCAAAAGTGTTGGCTAATAAATTGTGTTGAGCGACGAAACCGAGTTGGGGAAGTTTTTGATGAAACCGTACATCGCAAGTTTGAATACGCATTGTAAGCAGAGATTTGTAGATTAGTAAGAAATATTAATTGGTCATAAATAACAAGGTAAGGTAAATAACATAAATAACAAGGTAACTATAGGACAAAATTATAATTTGTAGATACATTTCCCTTCAATTTATTTTACTTTTATGGGTCTTTGCAACCGTACGTCTCCCGAAACCGTACGTCGGCTCTAACTGCCAGTTGGTTCATTGCCCCAGTCACCTCATCTATCGCTATTTTCGGGAACCAGATGACGCCAAGCGAAAACAGGAAACAGCGGTACTTCACAACGTTCCTGATTCTGCTATAAAGTAAGTATTTTTATGATACTACATATTTTGTAATATTCACTGAAGTCACGGGCTACTATAGTACAGATGGAATCATGCACGAAGGTTATTTATGTCCGTTAGTGGGTCATTTGGTAATGGTTCTCAATATATAGTGGCCTACATCGTCGCGCGGGGTGATAATTGGTAATTAACAGTGTTTGCGCGGGAACAGAAAAGTGTAAAGAAATGCGATGTATGGTTTCGGGAGACGTACGGTTTCACCGTTTTAGAAGTGTAAGGACTATATCCTTATTGCAACAATGTCATAATTCTAATAATGCTTTTTATTGGCATATTGGGTAAAGTAGGCACATATATTGTTGATAGAATAAAATTACAACCGTATTCACTTGTTCAGACTGGAAAATGATGCACAAAAACGGACGACATTTATTTTGATGATAAGCATTCACATTACAATGTGTAATGCACTTGTATTCGTCTAAGTATAGTATTTTTGTGGCAAAAGCCAATCTTTATACGTCATAGGTGCTGACAAACTTCATTTCAACTGTATATATGCAATATAAAGTGTTTTAAACACATGTTCGACGTACTGTTTCGGGTGACGTACGGTTTCACCATTTTAGGTATGTACGGAATACACATGTTAAAACTTATTTTTTAGACCTGGGGATGGGCAAGCGGGTCAAGACCGTAGCCCAGAAGGAGGCTGACAAGCTACGGTCCCTGAAGTATCGGCATATGAAGCGAAACGACCCCACGTGGCGGGCCTCGGAGGCTGAGAGAGCACGTGTAAGTGATTGCTTCAGCCATTCAGTTGTTTATTGTTAGAGAACATTATGTAATTAATATTCATCTGTTCTGGCCTATCTATCAGAAGTTATTGATCATAACATTCAGAACTCGTGGTATTTCTTGGTTTTAGCCTAATATGTCTAACTATAGAAATGTTTTTTTTTTCTTTCTTACAATACCGTTTTACTTTACTCAAGGAGAACCGGAAGCATGCTGCCCTGATGCTCCCCGAAAAGCTGGCTGCTTATAGAGCACGGAAGAACCGGAACTTGCAGGCCTTCCGGGCGAGAGAGCACCGTGATATATTTTGTATTATGTTTACAGATATAATAAAATGTTTACTTTGAAAACGTAATTTGTAGAAATATAAATATTGATTCATATCACAATCCAAACAAATATCAACCGTCTGTAAACATGTAAACGTTTCATGTAGATTCATAGGTATACAAATATATTATAAATATACCCGCGGCAACGTCACAGAAGTACTGTTATACATGTTTTGTCTTACAGTGAAAGCTGCTGCCAACGCAGCTGCCGGACGGCAGTCGGCCAGACTAGCTGGCCATGAGCCCGAGGTCATCGAGATCCCCTTGAGAAGGAGACGCCCAAATGGCACGGATAGGAAGTAAGTTTCCTTTCACCTGACACTACCCGCCAGTTAATTAATTAAATTTCATGTCATTCTTATACATGTACATGTATATCTAATAAATAATTGTGAGCCGTATTTCTTTTTTCAGCTTGGTGGTAAAGATGCCTTTCAGCAAACACTCGAAGACCAGGCAGCTGAAGAGGGCATTAGAAGAAAAGGACAAGGAGGTCAAAAGACTTTGTGCTACACTGACAAAGTCAGACTCTCTGAACTTGAAGGCAGCAGCACTAACGTCACCTCTATTATCATCACCTGAACATGCAGCAATAAAGCTCCTTAAAGCTGTCGACGTCACACTAAGGGTGGAGCGCAAAAACACATTGCTCCATTTCACAGAAACAGTGTCCCGTGTTAAGAAAGCACCAATGAAAGTCAAGAGGGCTTTATTTGCTGATAGAAGAGCAATTCGCCGCATGGCCAAAGTCTTCAGCAAGACAATTACACTCTCTCGAGTCTACATCTTCAACAAGAGGAAGGGGAAGAACATGAGGTCATCGATCGCACGATCCCATAGGACGGTGGTTGAAGAGTTTCTGAAAAAAGCCAGAAAACAGCTACAAGTTGCCTTCAAAAAAGACCATGTTCGAGGAACAGGCACCTTTGGCTTGACGGACACACTTGCAAACCTGCACCGGAAATTCCTCAGCCAGTTTCCTGAACTGAAGATGTCCCCGACTGTCTTCTGTCTGGCAAGGCCAAAGAACATCCACCTCATCAAATACACACAGAGACGCCAATGTCTCTGCCAACGCCATGCCAATGTGGCATTGATGGTCGAAGCCGTAAAAGTGCTGCCTCAATCTCCCGCGCTGCTGGTCGAGATGACCGACCTGGAAATCCGGGGAAAACTTGAAGGCCTCTCAATGACAGGAGTTCAGTACCGAACATGGCAAGTCCAAGGTGTTGAACACAAGGGCAGAGTCTTCAAGAAGGTGAAACTGACCCAAGTTGTACAAACTACGAGAGACTTCACTGACAGATTCATATCCGGCATGGCTGAGTTCCGTGAGCACTGTCACCGGGTGACCACCCAATATCACTAGATCCGCATCTTGAAGCAGTCCATAGCGGAAAATGCGGAGGCAACGGTCCAGATGGATTATGCTGAACAGTGGGTGTGCAGATACCAGGACGAAATAACGGCAGTGTACTATGACAAGTCTCAGGTGACCATACACCCAATGGTGGTACACTTCAAGCAGGACGGCAAGCTTTGTGCCAAGAGCTATGTGGGGATTACAAGTGTCACTGCTCACACAGTGTCGACAACTTTTGTATTCATCAAAGCGCTGATGAAGGAAGTCAAGGACATCCTTCCGGAACTGTCGACTCTGCACTTCATCACAGACTCACCAACTTCGCAGTACCGGAACCGCACAATATGTGCCCTAGTTGCAAAATTGCCATCACTGTTTAGTCTTAGAGCTTCATGGACTTGGTTGGAGGCTGGCCACGAGAAAGGCCCCTGTGACGGAGTGGGTGGTGGCATGAAAAGGAAGGCTGACAACCTAGTGAAGGCTGGAAGAGTAATCACCACGAGCCAAGAGTTCTGCCACGCAATTCGTGCTAGTAACACTACCATGTCCCTTCTGGAGAATACCCTCGAAGTCATCCAGGACTGCAAGGATGAGATCGAAACATGGAATGTTCCAGAAGTCCGTGGCATAATGTCTACCCGTGCTGTTGTGTCCTGGGCCCAGTCGTGAAAATCTGCAGTACTTTCTGCTTCAAGGATTGCTTCTACACGAAGGGCGGAGTGTTCCATCCAACATGTTTTGGTTGGGAGAGCACACAAATGGCGCTGGAGAACGGGAAGAGGAGATGAATGACAGTGGAAAGGGTTGAGAGGCCGGTGGTGGAGGCGAGGGGTGCAGACATGTGGTGGTGGAAAGGGTGGAGAGACAGGTGGTGGAGGAGAGGGGAGACACAAGTGGTTGTGGAAAGGGTCGAGAGACAGATGGTGGAGGAGAGCGGAGACACAAGTGGTGGTGGAAAGGGTCGAGAGGCAAGTGGTGAGGGAGAGGGGAGATACAAGTGGTGGTGGAAAGGGTCGAGAGGCAGGTGGTGAGGGAGAGGGGAGATACAAGTGGTGGTGGAAAGGATTGAAAGACAGGTGGTGGAGGAGAGGGGCGACAGAGAGGTGGTTCAAGAGAAGGATGAGAGAGCGGTGGTGCTTTTGGAACATTCAGTTCAAGTTTCATTAATTGTTCTTAAAATTACCTTTCGACAAATTACAAAAGTGGTCGGTTAGACTTTAAATAAATAACGTTATGAAAACATTGTATTCATGTTCTATTGTTCATTACGTTAATAAAATGATAAGAATGATTAATAAACACATATATGGAACACTCACAGGAATGGCTTTACACTCGGGTATGTACGTAGACAAAGTTTAATTAAAAAGTGGTAAAATAAGAAAAAATACTCTATTCTACTGAAACCGTACATAAGCAAGAAACCGTACGTCTCCGCCAGTTTCTTAGCCCACACCTCAATATTTTTGCAAAATATATGAAGTAACCTCAGCGCATGGTATCTGTAACGTCTATACAACCAATTTAAATACTTACATCATGACCTTTTGACAGTTAATACACAATATACATTATAAGAGGAGATACACGAAACCGTACGTCTCCGGCGTTTTCTTAATTAGAATAATAAGAATAGGTCAGAATCACCTACATATCACTAACATAATCAATGTAGACTGTCGGAAATATACCAAAACGTTCTTAAAACAAGTTAGAGTTGTCCAATGGTCTCGCCAGTAACTTACTCCATTGTACTGCACGACGGACGTATTGCAATGGTGAATTTTGTTGTTGAACAAGGTCGTGACCCGACTGTCCGTTTGCTCCATCAGGTCATCGAGGACGACGAGCGTCCTCCTTTTCGCGCCAAACGTCTTCGGGTCCGGCAACCCATCTACGAACTCTACGTCGGTCGTCATAGATGCGTAGGCGGTTTGCCACTGGCCGTAACACCACACTATCTTCTCGGGGGCGGCTCGATCACAGACGAGGCGAAACGCAGGAGACGAGTGGCGAAAGTGGTCTTGCCACACCCCTTTGGGCCGGCTACTATATACGTAAAAGGATGCTTCAACGACGTGTCCATAGCGACGATTGACGCTCGGGAGACGTGCAAGGTCTTTTTATAAGTTTCTTCTGCCTGCTTCATGCATCTCCATCAACAGCTTCCCGAGCATGTTTTGCCCCTCTCTACCCCGTACCCACAACCCCAAAAACTCTCTTTCGACGGCGGCAACTCCACCAGTACAACGTCCCCGGTAGCTAACAGGCCGCCTCTCTCTTTTTTGATCGGGTGAACTTTCCACCATCAGGGCCCTCATACAATTGAGCCTAACGGCGTCCCACTCGGCTCCTGTTTTCGTCTTCGTGATGGCGTAGCTTCTTGGCTTCGTTATATAGGGCGACCACGCCTCTTTGATATACGTCTTCGTTAAAAATAGCCTTTCTATGCTGATAGGCATGATCGATCGACCTAAACACCTGGCCGTACGCCTCTATTCGGCACGTGTAGAAGTTCGACAGGAAGGAGGACGGCCCACCGAAAGGTACAGCCATACCCACTTCACGGTCTTTATGCCACTGGTTGACCAACTCGTAAAACATTTTCTCCATCGACGGTCTCGTAACTTTAAGCGGTGACGGCGCTAGCTACGCTATGATATACCACCACCACCACCACCACCACCACCCCACACGAGCATAATATACCACCACTAGGAACGCCACTAGACTGTTTGTTTACACCACTTTTTATTTGTAGGTTTGTTTAAAATACCTTTTTATTAGTAGGAAAGCCAAGTGCTCCATTTGGACAGCTAGCTCATTTTCCTCTGATGTTCCTTTGATCTTTTATTCCAATGGATACTGAGACAGACCTCATAACTACTTACGCGATTGTTAATCCAGACGCAAGACATGTTGCACTGAGAAATCGTTGTACGTGACACCAAACAAGGAATAACATTGATGAGCGAAACTGAAAGGTGGGCGGTGTTGAAACAGGTGAACCGCAGAGCCGAGAAGACAATACTATATTTATATACATCAGCACAATATGACCGAGAAGCCAAATTACTGCACTTAATTCACGCATGCGTACAGTCAGTTATTTTTGGTCATGGCTGACCATACTTGAGTAATTTGAAAGCCTGACAAATTGGCTGCTTACAAAATAAGGTATTCGAGAGGATTTGTAGCGAATCGTTCAACAAAGCAGGAATGTTATTAAGGGAGATCTTCGGGACAAATTCAAACATTTACCGACAAATAACATTAACACAAGTTGCCAGCAATACCACGGTTGTGACGTTGTACATCGAACTTCAACATTTAATGTACAGTGGTCGTGCTGATTTGTCCTGCCAATTCAAGCCATTGTTGATTAAATTATAATCGATACGAACTTGGACAACAGTGTTTCTGGGAATTCATCCTAACGGGTAATATTTGACCGAGAACTGTATATACCCTAGTCGAAGAGGGGTAAGTTATTTGATCTAGCAGGTTAACCAAATTTTAGATAATTTGCAGGAAATCGACATACACGCACGCCCCCGAGAATTAAACACAAAAGCAGAGAGGATCGAGAGATCGTGCAACTTTCCAGGAGCTCCTTATATACTTAAAAATACAATAACTATATTATAATTCAACTGGCTACGGGCCAGGTATTTCAGAAAACAGTATTGGCAAATTTGGCTGAACTACAATAAGAATAAATGCACTATAAATGCTGACGGACAATTGCCCGCTGCTAAGATCGATTCCACGTGGGCGTACAACGACCCGCATCGATTAAAACTGTCTGTGTAGTATAATAAATTTACTCCGAATTAATCTGCCTTAATGGGTCAAGTTAAGTATTCTGACTCCGGCGTTATTTATATATGTGCTATTGTGTGGCATTGAGAGTAAAACTATATAGGGTCACATTATCACAGGGCGTTCATATATTATGATGGCAGTTTGACCCTGCGGTCCAAACAGGACTGGACAGCAGTAACTTGACATGTAGATAAGTGCGAGTACTAGTACTTGTCATTGACAACTGTCTTACGCATAATTATACCATGGCATCAGAGGGGTGTTTTAGTCTCGCTTAACCGACTCTCGCCTGGCTGCGTCACTTCGCCAGGAAGATAGTATGGCTCAGAGTCGCGTTTTGACTGCCCACTTGTTGACAGCCATTAGAGCTGCCACCTAATGGATGACTACGAACAAAGTTTAATGTCGGTTTATTTTGTGTGTGACATGTTTCAGTGTAAGTTGTTGAATAGTTGTTATTGGATAGTATTGTCTGATAAAAGTGTATCCTTATTTAAATTGTGATTTTATAGTTGGCCTGAGAGCCAATCATAGTTTTTACCCGGACCGGTAACATTCGCAGGAACTTAATAATCCTGTCTTTAGTGAGGGGACAATGCTGCCACCTCACAGTGCCTGGATAATCAAGGCTAACGGGTGTTTAAGGGGAGTTCAGGGGAGTTCATATACTATGATGGCAGTTCGAACCTGCAGTCCAAACAGGACTGGCATCAGAGGTGGTGTTTTAGTCTCGCTTAACCGATTCTCGCCTGGCTGTGTGACTTGGCTAGGAAGATAGTATGGCTCAGAGTCGCGTTTTGACTGCCCACTTGTTGACAGCCATTAAAAGTAGTAGGTGAGGCTGCGCTGGCCCGAGACATGGTGCAAGATCAAAGGAGATCAAAGGCACCGCGGGTCACAAAGATCAACACAGGTCAAGAAACTTGACCCGCACCAACGAAAAATCTACTTATAAAAAATGAAATATCTTAATTGGTTTTGACAGCTTACTTATAAAAAACGTTATGATTGATGAGTTGCGTTAATTAGGTGGCGAGACAGTGCCATTTCACCGCTGCCCCCTAGCGGCTATGCTTATTACCTGCCCCCTAGCGGCTATGCTTGTTACGATAAGTGGTAGCGCGCTCTAGCGACTATGTTTGTTATGATAAGTGGTAGCGACTCCCTAGCGGTGGTTATACTAACCTTTCTGAGACCTATGATGGTTATGCTAGTACGAAAGAAGGTTATATAGCGGTTATTTACCCTAGCGGTGGTATGCTACTCCGAAAGAAGGTTATATAACGGTTATTTACGACTTTAGTAGCGCCCTCTAGGTGACGGTTCTAGCACTTTGTATATTACAACAGGACCCTCAAACGCCCCTACTAAGATAGGTGGGTATTCTTTCGCGCCCTTTTTACAAACCTTCAGCCGGTATGACACCTGGTCGACTTTAGTAGCGCCCTCTAGGTGACATTATTTACCTTAGCGGTTGTATATTACAACAGGACCCTCGAACGCCCCTACTAAGATAGGTGGGTATTCTTTCGCGCCCTTTTTTACAAACCTTCAGCCGGTATGACGCGTGGTCTTGTTGTTGTTGACACCAAGCGTAATTGGTAACAGGCGTCCAAAGTCCATTGTACGATGCTGGTCTGCATTGGAGAATAATGCTACTGTATTATTCATACCGTAACCTAGGTAGATGTAAGCTTGCCTTTATAGCGGATCCAGGACAACTAGTTGGAATATAGAGTTCAAACGGATAATAACGGTGTGATCATAGACAACGAGGCGGTGAGCAAACTATTTATTACATTCTACTATAGGTATATTTGTTATGCTAGTACGAAAGAAGGTTATATAGCAGTTATTTACGAATTTAGTAGCGCCCCAATTAATTAATTAATTAATTACTCCATTACACTGCTGCCCCCTAGTGACTATACTTGTTATGATCAATTGTAGCGAACACCCCTAGAGAGCTCTAGCGACTATGTTTGTTATGATAAGTGGTAGCAACTCCTTACCGGTGGTTATACTAACCTTTCTGAGGGATATGATCTCTAGTGGCTATGCTAGGACGAAAGAAGGTTATATAGCGGTTATTTACGAATTTAGTAGCGCCCCCTAGGTGGCTGATAAGTTGTAGCGAACACCCCTAGAGAGCTCTAGCGACTATGTTTGTTATGATAAGTGGTAGCAACTCCCTAGCGGTGGTTATACTAACCTTTCTGAGGGCTATGATCTCTAGTGGCTATGCTAGGACGAAAGAAGTTCATATAGCGGTTATTTATTAATTTAGTAGCGCCCCAATCTGCGCGGGCCGACGAGTTGGCGTCGGGTCGTGGGCCGCAAGCACCGGTATACAGTGGAACTAACATAGCTATGGTATACAGTGCAACTAATATAGCTATGGTAAACAGTGGGACTAACATAGTTATGGTATACAGTGAAACTGATATAGCTATGGTATGGTGTGCAACTACTATAGCTATGGTATGCAGTGGAACTAATATAGTTCTGGTATAAAGTGCAACTAATATAGTTATGGTCTACAGTGCAACTAATACAGTTATGGTATACAGTGGAACTAATATAGTTATGGTATACAGTGCAACTAATATAGTTATGGTATACAGGGCAACTAATATAGTTACGGTATACAGTGCAACTAATATAGTTATGGTATACAGTGCAACTAATATAGTTATGGTCTACAGTGCAACAAATACAGTTATGGTATACAGTGGAACTAATATAGTTATGGTATACAGTGCAACTAATATAGATATGGTCTACAGTGCAACTAATATAGTTATGGTATACAGTGCAACTAATATAGTTATGGTCTACAGTGCAACTAATATAGTTATGGTCTACAGTGCAACTAATACAGTTATGGTATACAGTGGAACTAACATAGCTGTGGTATACAGTGCAACTAATATAGCTGTGGTATACAGTGCAACTAATATAGCTATGGTAAACAGTGGGACTAACATAGTTATGGTATACAGTGGAACCAATATAGCTATGGTATACAGTGCAACTAATATAGTTATGGTATACAGTGAAACTAATATAGCTATGGTAAACAGTGCAACCTGTCAAAAAATCTACTTATAAAAAACGTGTTATGTGGACAGTAGCGGAGTGATAGCGGCATGGCGACCCCTATATATTTTGAATTTAGAAAGGCAATGTTTCACGAAAACGTCAACAAAAGTGCCGAGAACATCAAAGTGGCGTGGCCGGTATATATAGCAGCATGACCCTCTTTGATTGGCTAATGACTAGCGCCCCTACTAAGATAGGTGGGTGTTCTTTCGCGCCTTTTTACAAACCTGTAGCCGGTATGACGCGTGGTCTAGTTGTAGGCGGGGCTCCGGTGTTGTTGTTGTTGACGCGACGCCAAGCCTAATTGTTGACAGGCGTCCAAAGTCCAGTCGCATATAACATAGAACGACGCTGGTCTGAACTGGAGAATAATGCTACTGTATTATTCATACCGTAACCTAGGTAGATGTAAGCTCGTTTACTAATAAGGGTATTGTAAGCTGAAGTTGCCTTTATAGTGGATTCAGGACAACTAGTTGGAATATAGAGCTCAAACGGCTAATAACGGTGTGAACATAGGAAAAGAGACGGTGAGCAAACTATTGTATTAGTCCATGCTATAGGCGTTTAACGTATCTCATAATGTCAGCCCCCCCCCCCCCCCCCCCCGAATGCCGTAAGCCCTAGGCGGGCCACCACCGTGGTAACCTAGAGAGGGACCCGTATAGGGACCGAAACCGTCTCCGAGCTGTGCATGTCGACGAGGTGGTGGATCATCGGCGAGTAGCGAGCCACGGCCGGCTACACGCTGCTGTTGAGTGGGGCGCCGTATGCCTACCACGACATGGAAGTAATATAGCTATGGTATACAGTAGAACTAATATAGCTATGGTATAGAGTGCAACTAATATAGCTGTGGTATAGAGTGCAACTAATATAGCTATAATATAGAGTGGAACCAATACAGCTATGGTATACAGTGGAACTAATATAGCTATGGTATACAGTGCAATTAATATAGTCATGGTATACAGTGCAACTGATATAGCTATGGTCTACAGTGTAACTAAAATAGCTATGGTATAGAGTGGAACCAATACAGCTATGGTATACAGTGCAATTAATATAGCTGTGGCATATAGTGCAACTAATATAGCTGTGGTATACAATGCAACTGATACAGTTATGGTATACAGTGCAAGTAATATAGCTATGGTATAGAGTGGAATCAATATAGTTATGGTATACAGTGGAACTAATATAGTTATGGTATACAGTGAAACTGATATAGTTATGGTATGGAGTGCAACTACTATAGCTATGGTATGCAGTGGAACTAATATAGTTCTGGTATACAGTGCAACTAATATAGTTATGGTCTACAGTGCAACTAATACAGTTTTGGTATACAGTGGCACTAACATAGCTATGGTACACAGTGCAACTAATATAGCTATGGTAAACAGTGGGACTAACATAGTTATGGTATACAGTGAAACTGATATAGCTATGGTATGGAGTGCAACTACTATAGCTATGGTATGCAGTGGAACTAATATAGTTCTGGTATACAGTGCAACTAATATAGTTATGGTCTACAGTGCATCTAATACAGTTATGGTATACAGTGGAACTAACATAGCTATGGTATACAGTGCAACTAATATAGCTATGGTAAACAGTGGGCCTAACATAGTTATGGTATACAGTGGAACCAATATAGCTATGGTATACAGTGCAACTAATATAGTTATGGTATACAGTGAAACTAATATAGCTATGGTAAACAGTGCAACCTGTCAAAAAAAAAATCTACTTATAAAAACGTGTTATCTTAATTGGATTTTGACAACCTCCTGTCTATATGTTATATGTGTATGGGGGTGACTGGACACTGTCAGAGTCCCAACCTTCTGTCTATATGTTATATGTGTATGGGGGAGACTAGACACTGTCAGAGTCCAAAACTTCTGTCTATGTGTTATATATGTATGGGGGTAACTGGGCCCTGTCAGAATCCCAACCTTCCGTCTATATGTTATATGTGTATGGGGGTGACTGGACACTGTCAGATTCCCATCCTTCCGTCTCTATGTTATATGTGTATGGGTGTAACTGGATACTGTCAGAGTCCCAACCTTCTCTCTATATGTTATATGTGTATGGGGGAGACTAGACACTGTCAGAGTCCAAAACTTCTGTCTATATGTTATATATGTATGGGGGTAACTGGGCCCTGTCAGAATCCCAACCTTCCGTCTATATGTTATATGTGTATGGGGGTGACTGGACACTGTCAGATACCCATCCTTCCGTCTCTATGTTATATGTGTATGGGTGTAACTGGATACTGTCAGAGTCCCAACCTTCTCTCTATATGTTATATGTGTATGGGGGAGACTGGACCCTGTCAGAGTCCCAGCCTTCCGTCTATATGTTATATGTGTATGGGTGTAACTGGATACTGTCAGAGTCTCAACCTTCCGTCTATATGTTATATGTGTATGGGGGTGACTGGACACTGTCGGAGTCCCAACCTTTCGTCTATATGTTATATGTGTATGGGGGTGACTGGACACTGTCAGAGTCCCAACCTTTCGTCTATATGTTATATGTGTATAGGGGTGACTGGACACTGTCAGAGTCCCAACCTTCCGTCTATAAGTTATATGTGTATGGGGGTGACTGGACACTGTCAGAGTCCCAATCTCCCGTCTATATATTATATGTGTATGGGGAAGACTGGACCCTAACGACTGTCTCGTATTCGACTGGCTAAAGCCGCATTAACGACGCCTACTACTAATATTGCTTCTTCGCTTACACGCTTACTATGAATAAAAGACGATGAAAACTCACTGTTGGTGTTGCAATTGTTTTATTTCGTAGCACCCTACCTACCTACCTACCTACCTACCTACCTACCCTACCCTACCCCTACCCTACCCCTAGAGGGGCCGCCGCCCCCACCCCTTAGAGGGGTAGTCCTTTAGGGCTGCCCCTTAGAGGGGTAGTTCGCCTTATAGGCGCCCGCCCTATACGAGGACGGGCGCCGTGGTGATGCCGTCGTCGAGCACGCGCCGTTTAGCGTAGAAGTAGCTCAACGCCGCGCGCTCCTGAATGTACGTCAGCACGGACGATTCGTGCCCCTGAAAGCCTCGGTTCGTGCCGCCGCGACTCCGTTGATCGCGCAGCACGGCGAGGAAAACGTCCTTATCGATGTTGTTCTGACGCTTATTCAGTCCCTTCGTGCTGTATTAGTTGCACTGTATTAGTTGCACTGTAGATCATAACTATATTAGTTGCACTGTATACCAGAACTATATTAGTTCCACTGCATACCATAGCTATAGTAGTTGCACTCCCTACCATAGCTATATCAGTTTCACTGTATACCATAACTATATTAGTTCCACTGTATACCATAACTATATTGGTTCCACTCTACATAGCGACTATACTTGTTATGATAAGTTGTAGTGCGCCTAGGCAGCGGTGTAATGGAGCATTGGCGACCTACTTGGCCACCCAACAGTGGTCAGTATGAATCGCTGTATCACGGTGTGCCAATGATAGGGTTCCCACTGTTTGCTGAACAACCTCATAATAGTTATGGTATACAGTGAAACTGATATAGCTATGGTATGCAGTGGAACTACTATAGCTATGGTATGCAGTGGAACTAATATAGTTATGGTATACAGTGAAACTGATATAGCTATGGTAGGGAGTGCAACTACTATAGCTATGGTATGCAGTGGAACTAATATAGTTCTGGTATACAGTGCAACTAATATAGTTATGGTCTACAGTGCAACTAATACAGTTATGGTATACAGTGGAATTAACATAGCTATGGTATACAGTGCAAATAATATAGCTATGGTAAACAGTGGGACTAACATAGTTATGGTATACAGTGGAACCAATATAGCTATGGTATACAGTGCAACTAATACTGTTATGGTATACAGTGAAACTAATATAGCTATGGTAAACAGTGCAACTAATATAGCTATGTTAAACAGGGCAACTAATATAGCTATGGTATACAGAGCAACTAATATAGCTATGGTATACAGTGCAACTAATACAGTTTTGGTATACAGTGGCACTAACATAGCTATGGTATACAGTGCAACTAATATAGCTATGGTAAACAGTGGGACTAACATAGTTATGGTATACAGTGAAACTGATATAGCTATGGTATGCAGTGGAACTAATATAGTTATGGTATACAGTGCAACTAATATAGTTCTGGTATACAGTGCAACTAATATAGTTATAATCTACAGTGCAACTAATATAGTTATGATATACAGTGCAAGTAATATAGTTATGGTTTACACTGCAATTTCGCGCTATGTAGTAAAACCTACTATTGTTTCGGTCGGGACGGCGGCGCTGATAAGTACAGCACGAAGGGACTGAATAAGCGTCAGAACAACATCGATAAGGACGTTTTCCTCGCCGTGCTGCGCGATCAACGGAGTCGCGGCGGCACGAACCGAGGCTTTCAGGTGCGCGAATCGTCCGTGCTGACGTACATTCAGGAGCGCGCGGCGTTGAGCTACTTCTACGCTAAACGGCGCGTGCTCGACGACGGCATCACCACGGCGCCCGTCCTCGTATAGGGCGGGCGCCTATAAGGCGAACTACCCCTCTAAGGGGAACTGCCCCTCTAAGGGGCAGCCCTAAAGGACTACCCCTCTAAGGGGTGGGGGCGGCGGCCCCTCTAGGGGTAGGGTGGGGTAGGGTAGGTAGGTAGGTAGGTAGGGTGCTACGAAATAAAACAATTGCAACACCAACAGTGAGTTTTCATCGTCTTTTATTCATAGTAAGCGTGTAAGCGAAGAAGCAATACTAGTAGTAGGCGTCGTTAATGCGGCTTTAGCCAGTCGAATACGAGACAGTCGTTAGGGTCCAGTCTTCCCCATACACATATAATATATAGACGGGAGATTGGGACTCTGACAGTGTCTAGTCACCCCCATACACATATAACTTATAGATGGAAGGTTGGAACTCTGACAGTGTCCAGTCACCCCCATTCACATATAACATATAGACGAAAGGTTGTGACTCTGACAGTGTCCAGTCACCCCCATACACATATAACATATAGACGAAAGGTTGGGACTCTGACAGTGTCCAGTCACCCCCATACACATATAACATATAGACGGAAGGTTGGGACTCTGACAGTATCCAGTTACACCCATACACATATAACATATAGACGGAAGGCTGGGACTCTGATAGGGTCCAGTCTCCCCCATACACATATAACATATAGAGAGAAGGTTGGGACTCTGACAGTATCCAGTTACACCCATACACATATAACATAGAGACGGAAGGATGGGAATCTGACAGTGTCCAGTCACCCCCATACGCATATAACATATAGACAGGAGGTTGTCAAAATCCAATTAAGATAACACGTTTTTATAAGTAGATTTTTTTTTTTGACAGGTTGCACTGTTTACCATAGCTATATTAGTTTCACTGTATACCATAACTATATTAGTTGCACTGTATACCATAGCTATATTGGTTCCACTGTATACCATAACTATGTTAGGCCCACTGTTTACCATAGCTATATTAGTTGCACTGTATACCATAGCTATGTTAGTTCCACTGTATACCATAACTGTATTAGTTGCACTGTAGACCATAACTATATTAGTTGCACTGTATACAAGAACTATATTAGTTCCACTGCATACCATAGCTATAGTAGTTGCACTCCATACCATAGCTATATCAGTTTCACTGTATACCATAACTATGTTAGTCCCACTGTTTACCATAGCTATATTAGTTGCACTGTATACCATAGCTATGTTAGTGCCACTGTATACCAAAACTGTATTAGTTGCACTGTAGACCATAACTATATTAGTTGCACTGTATACCAGAACTATATTAGTTCCACTGCATACCATAGCTATAGTAGTTGCACTCCATACCATAACTATATCAGTTTCACTGTATACCATAACTATATTAGTTCCACTGTATACCATAACTATATTGGTTCCACTCTATACCATAGCTATATTAGTTGCACTGTATACCATAACTATATCAGTTGCATTGCATACCACAGCTATATTAGTTGCACTATACGCCACAGCTATATTAATTGCACTGTATACCATAGCTATATTGGTTCCACTCTATACCGTAGCTATTTTAGTTACACTGTAGACCATAGCTATATCAGTTGCACTGTATACCATGACTATATTAATTGCACTGTATACCATAGCTATATTAATTCCACTGTATACCATAGCTATATTGGTTCCACTCTATATTATAGCTATATTAGTTGCACTCTATACCATAGCTAAATTAGTTGTACTATATACCATACCTATATTAGTTCTACTGTATTCCATAGCTATATTACTTCCATGTCGTGGTAGGCATACGGCGCCCCACTCAACAGCAGCGTGTAGCCGGCCGTGGCTCGCTACTCGCCGATGATCCACCACCTCGTCGACATGCACAGCTCGGAGACGGTTTCGGTCCCTATACGGGTCCCTCTCTAGGTTACCACGGTGGTGGCCCGCCTAGGGCTTACGGCATACGGGGGGGGGGGGGCTGACATTATGAGATACGTTAAACGCCTATAGCATGGACTAATACAATAGTTTGCTCACCGTCTCTTTTCCTATGTTCACACCGTTATTAGCCGTTTGAGCTCTATATTCCAACTAGTTGTCCTGAATCCACTATAAAGGCAACTTCAGCTTACAATACCCTTATTAGAAAACGAGCTTACATCTACCTAGGTTACGGTATGAATAATACAGTAGCATTATTCTCCAGTTCAGACCAGCGTCGTTCTATGTTATATGCGACTGGACTTTGGACGCCTGTCAACAATTAGGCTTGGCGTCGCGTCAACAACAACAACACCGGAGCCCCGCCTACAACTAGACCACGCGTCATACCGGCTACAGGTTTGTAAAAAGGCGCGAAAGAACACCCACCTATCTTAGTAGGGGCGCTAGTCATTAGCCAATCAAAGAGGGTCCTGCTGCTATATATACCGGCCACGCCACTTTGATGTTCTCGGCACTTTTGTTGACGTTTTCGTGAAACATTGCCTTTCTAAATTCAAAATATATTGGGGTCGCCATGCCGCTATCACTCCGCTACTGTCCACATAACACGTTTTTTATAAGTAGATTTTTTGACAGGTTGCACTGTTTACCATAGCTATATTAGTTTCACTGTATACCATAACTATATTAGTTGCACTGTAGACCATAACTATATTAGTTTCACTGTATACCATAACTATATTAGTTGCACTGTATACCATAGCTATATTGGTTCCACTGTATACCATAACTACGTTATTCCTACTGTTTACCATAGCTATATTAGTTGCACTGTATACCACAGCTATATTATTTGCACTGTATACCACAGCTATGTTAGTTCCACTGTATACCATAACTGTATTAGTTGCACTGTAGACCATAACTATATTAGTTGCACTGTAGACCATAACTATATTAGTTGCACTGTATACCATAACTATATTAGTTGCACTGTAGACCATAACTATATTAGTTGCACTGTATACCATAACTATATTAGTTCCACTGTATACCATAACTGTATTAGTTGCACTGTAGACCATAACTATATTAGTTGCACTGTATACCATAACTATATTAGTTGCACTGTATACCATAACTATATTAGTTGCCCTGTATACCATAACTATATTAGTTGCACTGTATACCATAACTGTATTAGTTCCACTGTATACCATAACTGTATTAGTTGCACTGTAGACCATAACTATATTAGTTGCACTTTATACCAGAACTATATTAGTACCACTGCATACCATAGCTATAGTAGTTGCACACCATACCATAGCTATATCAGTTTCATTGTATACCATAACTATGTTAGTCCCACTGTTTACCATAGCTATATTAGTTGCACTGTATACCATAGCTATGTTAGTTCCACTGTATACCGGTGCTTGCGGCCCATGACCCGACGCCAACTCGTCGGCCCGCGCAGATTGGGGCGCTACTAAATTCGTAAATAACCGCTATATAATCTTCTTTCGTCCTAGCATAGCCACTAGAGATCATAGCCCCCAGAAAGGTTAGTATAACCACCGCTAGGGAGTATCTACCACTATCATAACAAACATAGTCGCTAGAGCTCTCTAGGGGTGTTCGCTAAAACTTATCAGCCACCTAGGGGGCGCTACTAAATTCGTAAATAACCGCTATATAACCTTCTTTCGTCCTAGCATAGCCACTAGGCACTAGAGATCATAGCCCTCAGAAAGGTTAGTATAACCACCGCTAAGGAGTTGCTACCACTTATCATACCAAACATAGTCGCTAGAGCTCTCTAGGGGTGTTCGCTACAACTTATCATAACAAGTATAGTCACTAGGGGGCAGCAGTGTAATGGAGTAATTAATTAATTAATTAATTAATTAATTAATTAATTGGGGCGCTACTAAATTCGTAAATAACCGCTATATAACCTTCTTTCGTACTAGCATAACAAATATACCTATAGTAGAATGTAATAAATAGTTTGCTCACCGCCTCGTTGTCTATGATCACACCGTTATTATCCGTTTGAACTCTATATTCCAACTAGTTGTCCTGAATCCGCTATAAAGGCAAGCTTACATCTACCTAGGTTACGGTATGAATAATACAGTAGCATTATTCTCCAATGCAGACCAGCGTCGTTCAATGGACTTTGGACGCCTGTTACCAATTACGCTTGGTGTCAACAACAACAACAAGACCACGCGTCATACCGGCTGAAGGTTTGTAAAAAAGGGCGCGAAAGAATACCCACCTATCTTAGTAGGGGCGTTCGAGGGTCCTGTTGTAATATACAACCGCTAAGGTAAATAATGTCACCTAGAGGGCGCTACTAAAGTCGACCACGCGTCATACCGGCTGAAGGTTTGTAAAAAGGGCGCGAAAGAATACCCACCTATCTTAGTAGGGGCGTTCGAGGGTCCTGTTGTAATATACAAAGTGTTAGAACCGTCACCTAGAGGGTGCTACTAAAGTCGTAAATAACCGTTATATAACCTTCTTTCGGAGTAGCATACCACCGCTAGGGTAAATAACCGCTATATAACCTTCTTTCGTACTAGCATAACCATCATAGGTCTCAGAAAGGTTAGTATAACCACCGCTAGGGAGTCGCTACCACTTATCATAACAAACATAGTCGCTAGAGCGCGCTACCACTTATCGTAACAAGCATAGCCACTAGGGGGCAGGTAACAAGCATAGCCGCTAGGGGGCAGCGGTGAAATGGTACTGTCCCGCCACCTAATTAACGCAACTCATCAATCATAACGTTTTTTATAAGTAAGCTGTCAAAACCAATTAAGATATTTCATTTTTTATAAGTAGATTTTTCGTTGGTGCGGGTCAAATTTCTTGACCTGTGTTGATCTTTGTGACCCGCGGTGCCTTTGATCTTGCCTCATGTCTCGGGCCAGCGCAGCCTCACCTACTACTAATAGAGCTGCCACCTAATGGATAAGTATGTGAGTAAAAGGCACTAAACTACGAACAAAGTTTAATGTCGGTTTATTTTGGTGTGACATGTTTCAATATAAGTTTAATTTTGAATAGTTGTTATTGGATAGTATTACCTGATAACAGTGTATCCTTATTTAAATTGTGATGTCATGGTTGGCCTGAGAGCGAATCATCGTCTCTACCCGGACCGGTAACATTGGCAGAAAGTTAATAATCTTTATGTAGTGAGGGGACAATGCTGCCAACTCACGGCGCCTGAATAATCGAGGCTAACGGGTGTCTAAGGGGAGTTCAGGGCAGTTCATATACTATGATGGCAGTTCGAACCTGCAGTCCAAACAGGACTGAACAGCAGTAATTTGAAATGTATAAAAGTGCGAGTACTAGTACTTATCATTGACAACTGTCTTACGCACAATTATACCATGGTAATATGTCACTCCTTTTATTGAACTTAGTTCATTTGTAGTAGGGAGTAGGCGATGATGACAGATTATTCGCTTCCGAAGATCAATACGAAGATCTCTGTCCTTGGGGACGGCGACACGCCATCTGGTGGTTGGGGGCTGTAGAAGCCTATTCTGGACTTGCAGGTTCTGGAGAAGGTTGGACACATGTATAGTTGGTCTGATTTTGCCTGAGCTGCATATTTGTTCCTCGACCTACGTTTCTCCTCACTTTCTTCTCTTCAGGAATGTTCAAAGTCTTAGGCTGCTCTCCTGGTAGTCGCTCTCCAGTTGTGTCTGTTTGCTATTAGGTGTTCCCAACCTTTGTGGTCAATACATGTAATACATACTTATTAACAAAACTTGTCATTTCGTGTGTGTAAAGAACGTTGAGATCAAACACATCAACGGTAGGGACGTCAGGCTCTGCAATAAATTATTGTGAGAGGCAACAGCGATACATATTTTACTGTATCTATCTGACTGTTGACAAATATTTCGAATATAGAATTTCGGGGGTGAAATACAAATTGCGTACAGTGTTTTGGGCTATTAAATGACAGTTGACGGAGAGAAAACCGTCTACGTATTTATTCTAGTAGAAGAACAGCTAGTAAATGCATAGAAATCGGAACTTGTTGTATATCTGGGTCTGACCCGGAACTTCAGCACCCGCTGCTGTCAGGCATTACTTTCGAAGCGTGGAGATATATTCACAAAATACTGGAGGTGGTGCTTAACCATCCACTCGAAATATTGGTGGGTTTAGCGTATATCCTTCTCCATGTAGAGTCACTATTTGTGCCCTTAGAACCTCTGTCAAAGACGATTTTTTGCCCATTTCAGGGATGAAGACAACATTGAAAAACATCTAATCGATACTGACAGCAGCAAACAAATGACCTGGAAGTACTGACTAAACGTATTGCTTCAAGGCCCAAATAGGATGATGCAATCCAGACATTACCTGATGCAATCTGATGCCATACCATAAAATGCTTAAAATTGTGCCTGGTCTTAAACTTTTGCAAATGACTGTATTTGCCTTGATGAGTTGCCGCTTCAGGTGGTCCTTGTAGCGCCAGCGGGGGCTCATCTGTCTCGCTGGCCCTAATGAAGCTCATCAGAAAATACAGTTTTTGGCATTCTTCTGTCGTCAATGCGAAAGACGTGGCCTGCCCATCGGAGCTGCCTAAGTATTAGGTTTGTCTTTTCCAGGGCCTCATTGTTGGAGATATAGTCCTGCCAATGGATTCCCATGATGGAGCGCAGACATCGTTGGTGAAATCGGTCAAATAGTTGTCCTTACTTTCTGTAGATAACTTATTCCTCAGCCCCACACAGTTGGGTAATGACGACGACAGCCTTGTATACATGTATCCTAGCTGACAGACGCAGAAAGTGGTTCTGTTAAACAAGTTTCTGCAGGCGACGGATTGAGCTGTTGGCCTTGGATGGCGGTTGTCACCATTGACGATACTTTCAAGGTATGTGAACTGGTAACCTGTCTTGGGGGATGTTCATCAGTCTTGATGTGGGGTTGTAGGCTCCGTGAGGTGGTTTCTAGTGCAGAAGCTCTGATTTCATAAGGGTGATGATTAGGCCAAAGGCTGTAGCTGCCTCAGAGAAGAGTTTGACCACTGCCTGAATAGCTTATTCAACGTTTGCCAGGAGTGCAAACTCGTCTGCAAACTGCAGCTACAAAGTCATTTCGTCAGTGGTCTTGGTTTCTGAAACGAGTCTGCAGAGATTGAATGCATTCCTATCCGTTCGGAATCTGGTGTAGATGCCCTGTGTAATGTGCTCCTTGGCTACACGTTGTATTAAGCTGAAGAAGATCGCAAAGAGCGTTGGGGCCTGTACATATCTTTACTTGACAGCATTCTCAGTCGGGAAGATCGGATAAATCATCTTGACATTTCACTTGTTCATTCGTGAAGCTGCTGGATGGTGTTAATAAACTTTGGGGGGCATCCAAGCTGTGACAGGATTCTCTATAGTCCATCACGGCTGAAAGTATCAAAGGCTTTGGTCAAGTCAATGAAAGCAACACACGCACAGGCCCATGTTCTGCTCCATGTACTTCTCTTGGCCTTATCACGAAGATCATACCTGCAATTGCAAAGCAAAAGTGCCACAAAAACACGAGCATCGTCGGTCTTCCAGCAGAGGTGTACAAGCTAGGAGGAGACATTCTTCTGGAGAAGCTCACATACTTGATCACCCTGTGTTAGGAAAAGGGAGTAGTACCGTTGGACTTGCGGAATGCTGTGATTGTCCAACTATACAAGAATAAAGTGTATGGATATTGTTATGAAACACAACTGTTATGACGCAGATTTGTGTTCTAAATGAAAAAGTGGTGTTGTGCTGTGAAGTTCTTGTTGTACTAAAAGACCTGTTACAAAATACGCCTAAAAGAATGTGGTTTGACAACATTAGAGATCAGGAGATTGATAAGAGATCAGATGGACGTTTTTAAAATATTGAATGGTTATGAAAATATTGATAGAAATATTTGTTGTTAGTTACGAAAGATAGAAGGGTACATGACATTACATTAATGAAGGGGCAGTGTAGATACTATATCAGAAGGTTCTCATTTTCACAAAGGAGTTTAAATTATTGGAACAGATTATCTGCTGATTGTGTGAGTGCTAGTAGCGTGAATGTGTTTACAATTGACGCGAACCTCAGAAGGGCGGTATACATGGACTCTCGATAAGCCAATGGGCTTCCTTGTCTACCTGCCATCTAGAGTTTATAATCTGGGTGGTGCTCTTGTTAAATATATTGTTAACTATCTAATACGTATGGAGGAGGGGGTCTATCATGTTACGATAACCGGTCACCACAGCCCAGGTGCCCCTGTAATCTTAAATCCGGCGCTGGTTATGTTGCAGGGCAGACCGCGCGGGCCTGGCTCCCATCCACATAGCGGCGCAATGGAAGCTCACGGACGTGCTGCAGACGCTCATCACGGCGCACGGCAACGTGAACATCGCCGACAACAAGGGCCGTACGCCGCTCTACATCTGCGTGCGCTCGCTCAGCACGAAGCTGTACATGGAGGACCTGCGCCACCAGCTGCCGTGCTTCTTCATCCTGTTCCGGACCGGCGCCGACATGCTCAACTTTACCGAGTGGCTGCACTACAAGGGACCCGGCATCCCCGATGTCATGATGGTGAGCGCTGTCAATTTCCGCAACTGGTACGTGATGCAGATTGGGTAAGACCACATTAAGGATTCGTCGGCCATTACCCACCGAAAGTTAGTCCAGTGAATACTGAATGTATTACTGCATTCATGAGGTAACAATAAATATACGCTAGTCGCTTGCGTATTCGCACAGTGGCTGTTTTGCAGCATGCACAAATATTTCAAAATCCGTCACCAGATAGGGGCGAAATTTAGGGGTGTCAGGTTTGGTTGGATTTTTCTGAAAAATGAGGTATGATAATTTCACAAGTTTTCCAACAGCACTTGTGTCAATGGAGGTTAAATATGCTGTGAAATTTTCAAGAAAATCGTAACACAAATTTTGCAGGAAATGAAGTAAACGTTATAATGGCCGCCTATGTAAAATTTAAATGTGGTCTTACCCAAAATTAGAAATCCGGCCCGTTTTATCACGAAAACCGCTAAAATGTGATTTGATCGACGGGTGATAGTTTTCCGGCTGCATTTGGAAGCTGATGTAGACCAGATTACCGTGCAACTATTGCATACTGTTAGTGCTACGTCCAAAATAGGTTTTAACACTCACAGTAAGCCAGTTATTAGGTGATATGCATGGAAAATAAAGTGATAATTTAGGTGGTGTGAAGTTTAAAAAACTACACTCCAAGCATGTTCTATAATACTGAGTACCACGAAAGCTTGTGTAAAACGTGCATATGTGTCAGGGCGTGGCGTTTCTTTTAAACCTGCATCATGTGCTACAATATTGACATATTTCCAGTAATTTCAGGTAAGATGACTTTAGCCTTAGTTACATCATTTATATTTTTGTAAGCGACAACTATAAATGCGTGCTTCTTAACTCCAACACTAACGTGAGTGTTTCTGTTTCACTTGGATCGCACAATAAGCAATAATGGGCAAGCAGGCAACATTTAGATTCCACCCACCCCCCAAACGCAGCCCTAATTTTAGTGAAAAATTGGCCACCATAGGAAGCAGGTTGTCCACACACTTCTACCAATCAGCCATCTAGCACCTGTTTTTATAATAACATCCATACACTAACTGAGACAACAAGAATACATGAGAATCTGCATAAATATACCCTGAATGTGACTGAGAATATCATAGCAATGTGTGACTCTCCAAATATGCAGTGACCGCAATGATCCAAATTTTAGCCATAAAAATGAAAACTGGTCACCTAACGGAAGTGCCATATGTGCCGAGCACTTTGACATGGCACATATTAGTCCAGTGAATACTAAATATACTACTGGATTAGATCTTTCACGATGTAGTAATAAATATACGCCAATCTCTCGCGTATTCGCACAGTGGCTATTTTGCAGCATGCACCGATATTTCAAAATCCGTCAACAGATTGGGGCGAAATTGAGGGGTGACAGGTTTGGTTGGATTTTGGATGAGGTATGCGAATTTCACTAATTTTCCAACGGCACTTGTGTCAATTGAGATTAAATACGCCGTGAAATTGTTTTTTTTTGTGGCGAGCGTCAATGGCGGATGGCAATCAAGGTTTTATGAGAGGATTAATGTACGTTGGCGACTGTGAAACATGGGTGCTAGACATGAGGGCAGCTAAATTGTTTTCTGCCACTCCTAGTAATAGGGGAGCGGCGGCGCTTTCCGATGTCACAGTCAAGGCAACCAAGACAGCCGCAAGGTGAAGGAAGATGTGAAGATAACCGGCGGCGACAATTTCAAAGTTTCTTGAGCATGACCGTTTAATCTAGACAGGTTTATATTGACATCATTTGTATGATCTTTCCAAGTCAGTTTTTCATCAATCAGAACTATTGTGTATGTCTATGTCCACATTACAATTTATTCTGCGGTTGCCAAAGACCGTATCATTTGTTTTTGATACATTCAATGACAATTTGCTTACACTGAACCATGTGTACAATGTATCAAGTTCATAGTTGATTACACTTATAAGGCTATGTACATCTGTATCTGAGTACAACATATTGGTGTCGTCTGTAAATAGAGAAAAAAATGATGAGTTGTGATACATTACAAATATCATTTATATACAGGATAAATGGTGTAAGTCCTAGCACTGAACCTTGCAGAACACCGCACCAGACATTCATTAAATCAGATGTACATTAAACTATTTTGACAAAATGTTTTCTGTCACATAGATAGTTCTTGACCCATTTCTCTGCCACACAACGAACACCATAGTAATTGAGTTTTTCTATTAGTACAAAATGGTTTACTGTATCAAAAGCTTTTTTAAGTCGATGAAGACATCCAATGTATATTTCTTTCTCTCCAATGATGCATTAATTTTGTCTACCAAGTCAAGCAGTGCATGTGAGATAGACATTGAGGAACGAAACCCATATTGGCTGTTTGACAAGACATTGTTTTTATCAATAAATTGTTCTAGTATTTTATTATAGAACTTTTCAATTATTTTGGAGAACTGATACAGTAGAGATATTCGTCTATAGTTACTAGAATCTGGTTTTGAACATTTTTTAAATATGGGGATAATTCTTTATACTTTCATGCTGGAAGGAAAAATTCCACTTTCAAAAGACGTTAAATATTGCTGTCAGTGGTTTAGTAATAGTTTGTATTGTTTCCTTAACAATATTCATGCTTATTCCATTAATATCTGTAGAATTTTTGTTTTTACATATTCTGACAATGCCAATGATTTCTTCTTCACCGGTTGGGCTCAAGAACATGCTATTTGTATTTTTTTCTCGAGATAATCATTAATTGAGGTGCCATTTAATGGTGGATCTACTTTTGCAGCTAATTCTTTACCAGTATTTGCGAAGAAAATATTGAACACACTTGCTATGTCGTTCTTATTAGTAAATGTTGTACCATCCGTTTCAAAACAATCAGGGTAAGAAGACACACTCCGTTGTTTATTTATTATTGTGTTCAATATATTCCATATTTCTTTACTATTTTGTTGTTGGTCTTCCACCAGTTTCCTGCAGTATGTTCTGCATTTCTTAGAATTGTGGTTAACTTTTGTAACAGTGTTCCGCTTCATTTGATCTATTTTCAGAAATATTCTATACAAATTCGTTTTTCTTGTGGCAAGTATTTTTTAAGCCTGTTGTGAACCAAGGTTTTTCAGAATTTACAGGTTTTGTGTTTACTTTCCTGGCCGGGCAATGTTTGCCATATTTTTTTATAAATGCATTCAGAAATATATCGTAAGCCGTATTGACAGTGGTTGTACAAATAACATTCTCCCACTTTTCACAACTTAAATCTTCTACAAAAGAATTGATGTTATCAGTTGAATGATTTCTCACATATTTGTGTTTCCTGATTTCTCTTACACTGAAAAATTGTCAGTTATGTCACTTATCAGAATACAATTGGTGTTTCGCTTATTTATAGCACTTGTAATAATGTTGTCAATAAGAGTTGCTGTATCTCTAGTTATCCTCGTTGGTTTATCGATAAGAGGGTACAGACCTAGTATTAAGGTAGGTCCTTTACCGCGGGCAATATCCGTTGCCCGGAGCAAATCCCATGTTAAGAGATAGGGATTTTGCTCCAGACCGCTCCCGGGTTAAAGGATAGGGAATTGGAAAAGTAGTTCCGGTCTCATGTTAAAGGATAGGGATTTTGCTCCAGTACGCTCCCGGGTTAAAGGATAGGCCATTTTAACCCCATGTTAAAAGATATGGATTTTGCTCCAGGTCGCTCCCGGGTTAAAAGATAGGGATTTTCACCATGTTAAAGCATAGGAGCTATTATCGTAAAGGGATGCGATCACTTTTTGAATTTTCCCAGTGCTAAAAGCATAGGGAATTTTCTCCATGTTAAAGGATAGGAGCTATTATCGTAAAGGTATGCGACCACTTTTTGAATTTTCCCCGTGTTAAAGGATTGGGAATTTTCACCATGTTAAAACATAGGGAATTTTCACCATGTTAAAGCATAGGGAATTTTTATCCATGTTAAAGGATAGGGAATTTTCCCCGTATTAAGAGATAGGGAATTTTCACCATATTAAAGCATAGGAGCTATTATCGTAAAGGTATGCGACCACTTTTTGAATTTTCCCCGTGTTAAAGGATAGGGAATTTTCTCCATGTTAAAGGATAGGGATTTTCCTCCAGTACGCTCCTGGGTTAAAGGATATGGATTTTCACCATGTTAAAGCATATGAGCTATTATCGTAAAGGTATTCGACGATATTTTGAATTTTCGGCGTGGATCAAGCGACCCTGCTGGAGACGTGTCTGGACTTGTTTGTTTGTTGCGCGCGAGAACCGCACCGTGATTGCGCAATGCTATCGTTCGTGGCTATAAATAAACTCGTACGCGGAGACGTGAGTAGTATGTAGGTACCACACACGCTCGCCCCGCCCCTTTTTGACCTACTTTAGGCCTAACTACGTGCATAAAAAACGTCATTATCTTTTTCGGGAACCTACTTATAAAAAAAGATCAAAGGGTTTTGTGTAACCCGAGAGAAATCGGGAACCTACTTATAAAAAACGTGATTGATGGCCTGTCACTTTTGATTGATGCTATAGAGGTGCCACCTAGCGAGTAGCCCAGTAATTAGTTTAGCCCTAGCGGCTATAACGACGTCCCTAGTTACGTTAGCAGCGTCCGTAGTTACGTGATAACGCCCTCTAGTGATTATTCCAGTAACAGCGTCCCTAGTTACGATATGACCATATAGCTGAAACCACCGTGGTTATATTATAGCTAAAACCACCGTGGTTACGAAGGCACTAAACCCACTGTGTACGAGAATACCCGCTGTGCCCTATACCGCTGAGTGATTACAGCGGTGGAATTTGATATACGGCCGGCCTAGTTACGGGCGGTTAAAAATAGATCTACGGCTAGCCGATGTTAGCCGGTTCTGTAACGGCGTTTATTTCAGCTGGCTGGCGTTATTGAAACGAATCCCATGCACGCGTTTAAAAGCAATACTCAGCGGTCGGCTTGTTGAGGCAGCGGGATGTTTATGCGGTGGATAGACGAATGGACTTAAAATGGTGGTATGTTTTTATATAGCCGATACTATCAAAACGAAATGAGGCGCATGCATACGTTTAGCATTTAAAAGCTGTACTCAACGGTAAGGCAGGCTGCTTATAGGCGATAGATAGACGAGTGAATGCGGTGTAAGGTATGTTTTGTTTATTCATAGAAATCACGGCGGTGTCGTGAACCGGGCGGGCGGTTCTGAGATTCCCCCAAGTGCGGTAGTCGCGCTGTTCGCATACGGTCCGCGTCGTAATGGCGCTGCAATAAGGTCGATCGACCTACAGGTACTAAAGGCGCGTTGAAACCGCGTCTTTCGTATAATTCATCGGCTGGGATAGGCGTATACCACGTTCCGTCGTCCCCGCGTACGGAAAAGGACGACAGGATTCCGTCGGCGTCGACGGAAGCCTGGTCGACTGTGGCCGGGTTGGGTGTAGTGGGGCTGATCCACTCAGCGTCCGTCAACCCCGGGAAGACGGTTGGCTCGTCGTCTTCCGATCCCTGAAGATCGACGGGAGTTGGTGGCCGTGGCACGCCGGTGACGCGACAGACAGGTCTGTCGTAGACGTTTGGTAGTGTCGGCAGCATGATGGGGCGGCACAGGTGGTTTCTGTGAATAACGCAATTGGCAATTAAGTAAAATTAATTACGTATAGGAAAATGTACTAAATAATTAATAAAGAATGAAAACGTGTACTAAATATAAGTAAATAAAATATGAAAAGTAATTAATAAAGAATGAAAACCGACAGCTGTACTAAATAATTTAATGAAGAATGACATATATAAATAAAGAAATTATAAATCGGGGGTGTTCGAAAAAGTAGCAGCACTAAATATAAGTTATAAAAGTAATTAAATAAAGAATGAAAACTGTAGTAATATATAATTAAAGAATTATAATAATAATAAGTTATAAAAAAAGTAAATAATAAGAAAAATACAACGTACCTCTGTTCGTTTGCGGCGGTAGGTTATCGCGTAGCAAGTGTTCGGGAGGCGGCCATGATAGCGAATGAGCGAAGACCGTTGCGTTGTTGTCTAAAGTCAGGTATGTGTTAATCGCGCATGCGCAAAAGTGACGTGAAACATCGAATGCAAAGAGATCAAAATAGCAATAAACGAACGTTTAAATGCATAAAATGAACCGTTGTATACGCTTAGTTAGGGATCAGGCATATTGTGGAGTATTAATAATAGAGAAATTCGATGTGAAAGTCACATTTGACAACGAACGCACTAACATGAACGTGTAATTTTTTTCTTGGCGATAACTAGAAACCGGATGGTGACGCAAACCAGCTGTGACGCTAATGGGGTAGCTTATCGTGATTGGAATGTGAAGAGCGAACAATGCTTTTTCCAAAGTCTAACAGACTCGTTAAAAGTATGAATTTAAGCGTTGTGTGGGATCGGTGGCGAGTAGGGAATTATGTGGTGTTATTATTTTATTAAAATTGGCTGTAAATAAACGTTTGTCAACGAATGCACTACATGACCGTTCAATTTTTTTCCGGAAATAAAAGACATCGGATACTAGGCAGTTATGCGTTGTAATAGAACCGTCGATTAGGGCGGTATGTGTTAAGTACGCATGCGCCGAATGTTGCTTATATAAACCGGTTGAAAACTTTGTATGTGGTATAACCCAAGTGGTCTGACTGATTTCAGCAGCAACAGAAGTTCTTCCACCGCGAGAATGGCCGACCATAATGAGATGACGACACCGGTGAAAAAGCTGAAGGCGATGCGTAAACAAGCGTGTAAGGCGAGTGGCAGTCAACAGCAATCACCTGCGACGGCGACAACACCGCCTGCTAAGAGACCCGTGTTGGTTATAGCGTCCCCGATCGGGCGTAAACGTGGGGCTGACGAAGCGGCTTTGGAGGAACCGACTCGGCGCGCTTCGCTTGAGAGAGAATGCAGCACTGCAACGTCATCACAGGCTACCTTGGTGAGTGTGAGGGAGCTTGCCTGTGCTGAGGACGGCGTGTATAAACTTAAGACCCCCGCCTTCATCGAGGCGGTGAGTTATAAAGACCAGTGCACGTACAGGGGCTGTTCCCATTGCCGACGCAAGCTGTATCAGAAAACCACAGATGGTGTTATGCTATGTCGAACCCACGGGGAACAGGATATGGTGAAAAATTTCTTTGCGCTGCGTGTGATGATACGAGATGGGGATGAAGAAGAAGATGAGATGTGGCTGACGTTGTTTGACACGCAAATGGCTAAGCTCGTTGAGTACCGGGCTGATTACTTGGTGGAATTAAATGAGGAGGAACTTCGTGATACTGTACTTGAGTTGACAGGTACGAAAGTGGAGCTGAGTGTGCGTAAGACGACCTGGCAAGGCGAGGCGTCTTATACGGTGCGCACACTGAAGAGAGCCGTTGACGACGACGACTACTAATGGGTTTCTTGTGTTATAGGAGGCTCCGCTGGTGACGGCGTTGCTAACTGGTAAACCGACGAGTGATAAGGCTGCGCGCCTACTAGACGAGATACTGGAAAATTACGTAATGGCCTGGTGTTCAGCTTACGAAGCGATGAGCGCCTACTAGTCGAGCTACATAATAGAACGGTGCTCAGCTTATTTAAAGCTTGACATTTATTTTTTTGTTTTGTCTGCAGGAGGTGCGCCGAGTTCTGCTGGAAATGTTAGCCAATAACGAAAGGATGCGTGCAAGGTACGCGGAGGTTGCCTTGTTCGTACAAACACTGCTGGATCGGACAGTGACGGATAGTGAGACGAAAGATGCCGCGCTGCTGGCTCGTGTTACCGCTGAAAAAAAGGCGGACTAATGATAATGTGTGTGTTTGTAGAGAGTACGACGGCTTGAACGTGAGAGATTACTACTGAAGTACGACGCTAAGGCGCGTTACGGTCGTGCGCACGATCGCCGTGGGAAGCGTAATTATAATGTATGTTTGTAGGCGCCTGCTTTGTGCTGTAGGGATGCGCGGGCGGCGTCGATAGCGCGTTGGATGCTATCATCGAGGAGGCGCTTGGTGCACCACCGCCGTACGAAAGTCTACACCAGATCGTGCCGTCGTGTTGTTGGAATCCATCACCGTCGGAAGTGATACAACGACACGTCGTCGAGCCGGGGCGGGGTCAGTTGGCTTGTCGATATGAACGACATGCGTTGTCCCTTCTCGCTGAACACCTCGGTGAGCTGATACTGGAGACGGCGCGCGATCGATGCGGTGCTTGCGAAGTTAATGAGGGCTGTCCGTACGTGCATATGGTTGGCTATCGCGCGGGTCGACCTACTCGTGAGTACGCACAGCGCTACGACAACGTAGCCGACCTCGTCAAGCATCACTTCAACGCCGTGTTGGAAACGTGTCTACATCGATCGCTGATACCGACCTTCGTGCGTCTCGTGCAGCTACTACACGTTAAGGCGCACGGACAGCAACCGGGGCGAGCGGGGGAACTGTATTTGGTCCAGTTCGTGTCGGACTGGCTACTTGGCACGGATTGGCGCGACTTCATCAACCGTGCTCGACTGGAATCGGCAGTGCACGTGTACATACAGTGCAGAAGCGGCCTTTAAATCGAATGAACATTACTGCTTATTCTGCTGATTTGCTTTTAATATCGCTTTACGTTGTACGATACGCTTAATAAAACATTGAAAATGTACGTTCCGTTTCCGAGTTAACACACACACACACACACACAGTTACTTAACAAAATCGTCATTAACTGCGCATCGTTACTTAACAAAACCGCCACCCCACTATCGTTACTTAACAAAACCGCCACCCCCAACACACAGTTATCATCATTCACTGCGCATCGTTACTTAACAAAAAGCACCACCCCACTTACTGCGCACACACACACACACACACACAGTTACTTAACAAAATCGTCATTAACTGCGCATCGTTACTTAACAAAACCGCCACCCCACTATCGTTACTTAACAAAACCGCCACCCCACTATCGTTACTTAACAAAACCGCCACCCCCAACACACAGTTATCATCATTCACTGCGCATCGTTACTTAACAAAAAGCACCACCCCACTTACTGCGCACACACACACACACACACACACACACACACACACAGTTACTTAACAAAATCGTCATTAACTGCGCATCGTTACTTAACAAAACCGCCACCCCACTATCGTTACTTAACAAAACCACCACCCCCAACACACAGTTACGCATCGTTACTTAAAGGAAAACAAAAGGCAACGTTTTGGTGTTAAGCATCTAAAAGAGTTAATACAAACTAACAATTTCCAACTACAATCAAATTTTTAACGTCAACGGTTTACCAGGAAAACGTTTTTGAACACGCAACTACCGAATTTCTATGGACTACGCCATTGTTAGAAGAAAGTGACGTCACACTGTCGTAACTTTTCTGCGTACTATTTGTTCCCAACTCCGTTAGGTGGCGCTATGGTAAGTTTACCAATTAAACTATGTGCGCATGCGCTGTGACTGTGTAAATAAGATGGCTTTCCAATTCTTCGGAAGACAACGCAAACCAAATCGATTTCGAAGCAGCTGGTTACCGGTTTGAACCACAAAAACAATGGAAGATACGACAGAGGCGGGTGCCGGTGGGCACGAACAGGAAGGTCCACGGGCAGTCGAAATGTCGAAGCGCATACCATGCCGAGATGAAATTAACTGGTGTCGGTGTGGAAAATGCCGCAGCGATCTCCTTGTTCAGGAACAAGAACTGAATATGTCTGCTGCCAGGAGGCGGTTGCTACTCGACAGCAACGCTGTTGGTGAAGGTAATTATTAATATGTTTAGTTTATTGTTTAAATAACCGATGAGCCTAAGTTCCGGGCTGCGTATGAACAGCGAGAGATGATCGCTCGAGCCGGGACACGTCAAATGTCTGATTTGGGATTTGTTGACGTTTAACTTAGTCTTAGATCTCACTCCCAGTCCCAGTGCCACTGGACTCAGTGTTTGAACTTTGACATGTCCATTTTTGAATACCACCCATGACTGTACCTTCACTTTTTAAAAGAAATGTAGTTGAATGGTTCCATGATTCATGTGAACCAAAATTGTACAGGTCAGAGGAATGCCAGACAACTCGGCCCACGGACAACTCGGCCCGAGACGACTCGGCCCGGGCCGAATTGTCTCGAGACATCTCGGCCCCATCCTGAGACAACTCGGCCCCCGCAAGTCGGCTCGATGAAAAATTAATGCATGTGTGTGTGCGTGTGTGTATTTTTTCTCAAAGACAATGGGAATTCATCTGCCTTTCATACTTTTTCATCGAGCCGATCTGATGGGGCCGAGTTGTCTCGAGACGATAAATATTTAACATAATTATTTATTAATATTTAAACTAACTAAGCCACCCAACGGTCTTTGATCAGAGTTTTTCACCAGATCGCATGAATGTTCAGTTATTCACACGTACTCCGAGAGTACGTAGCATGCCAATTACCCCGTTGTGTCGTTTCATAGATCAAAACACACACATAGTGTGTTTGAACTTCAGCACTTTCTGACAAGACTGGTTTACCTTCCCTTTGATGACGAGTACATTAATTAAAATAGCTCAGAGTCGATAGTTACCGAGCAGATCTTGAGTGTCAGTTTTGCACAAGCCAAGTTCGAAACAGCAATGAGACTCGTATAGCTTGACTGACTGATGGACCTCACAAATCATCTATTTTGATCATGAAGATTTTTAAAGATGCTGTTGAAAAATGACTGTAATCGTACTCGATCATAATCGTAATGCTTACGATAGGTGTGTGACGCATATATTGATATTGCTCCTTGTGAATGTCCATACTATAATCACTTCCCCAAAATCTAAGTTGTTAGCATATATTCCAGTTGTTTGCATAATCTTCGTTGTTATTGAAAGTGTGAAAAGATCAGTCGGATGATACATTCTGACAACTTCTGAATTATCTGCTCAACGAAACAATGACGGAGTCGCAAGCGAGTTACCCCACTGTGTCCATTCACACATTTATACTTTCGTAGTAAACAAGAAGCCGACAAACAACTATAACTACATTCGCTTCAGAAGTATCTGCTCAATGAAACAATGACGGAGTCGCAAGCGAGTTACACCTCTGTGTCCATTCTGACATTTATACTGTCGTAGTAAACAAGAAGCCGACAAACAACTATAACTACATTCGCTTCAGAAGTATCTGCTCAATGAAACAATGACGGAGTCGCAAGCGAGTTACACCTCTGTGTCCATTCACACATTTATACTGTAGTAGTAAACAAGAAGCTGACAAACAACTACAACTACATTCCCTTCAGAAGTATCTGCTCAATGAAACAATGACGGAGTAGCAGGCCACTTACCCCATTGTGTCCAATCACACATCAGAAGACACACAAAGGGTGGTTTGAAATCTATCTAAGCTCCATATCAATGCATAATGATGCTTTCAATTCTGCCCCAAATTTGAAGCTAGGTGGGTAATAGAAGACTTAATTAGATCCACAATTCTCTACTACACATTCTACAACGCATAACTGGTAGTAAATTTTGATGTGAACGTTATCTGAAGCATTGACGTTTCCTGTGAAATCTAGACTGCAACTGCAAATACAATTTCATTGTGAGATAAACTACCATTAGTAACTTTTTTACAGCCCCGCCATTCTACAGGTTGGTGCCACTGCTGTTTGCAGAAGCGCAACTGATCCAGATTTGGTCTCGATTCGTTTTGGAGAAGAAACTCGTGCGGCGCCAGCGGAAATGTTACAGGCAGCTACAAGGGAAATTGTTTCGTCTGTGTGCTACATATGCAGCTGGCGAAATCTCGACTTCGAAATTGCTTAAGTCTTGTGGCAATGTGTATGCTCCTAGCCGTCTGTAAATGAGGACTGTAGCCGCCTGTGTGCTAAGATATTACCATTGTGTGTGGAGGTGGTGGTGGAATCCTATTAAAGTTGTGTTAAGATGTTACCATGCTTTGTCTCTCACACACCGATCATAGACCATTCGCCGGTGTCTTAGTTCGCTGTGCTTAAAACAAACAACAACCAGTGACAACCAGTTTCGTTTTAAAAAGAAGCATGGCACTGACATGTTGCCTTGTGCATACAACTGGCGACCTTGTCTAGATATATCATTGTCATCTAGCATACTATTTGAAATGATATGACAAATACTACACGATCATCAGCATACAGAATATTATTTACACAATTATATCCTACATAACCAATTTTTTAAAACGTAATCAGTCCAGCTATGTCATTCGCATACATGCAATTAAATGGCGGATAATCAGCTGACGATAGAGTACAACTCGCCGGTTTCCACTCAGGTGGAAAAAACATCACTACAAAAGCAGAAAATATCAGGCAGAGGGGAAACATGCAGCAAACATATGACACCGACATATGCTGCGCTGTGAAGCTCACGGAAAATTTAGTATTACGAAAACATGGCGTGAACTAATGTGCGATTCTGTCTATGAGAGTATGAAATCGGCTAATATAACCATATGATGTTAGCCTGGACTGTAAAAGAATTATATTCATTACTTAAAAATGAGCTAAGTCCGTGGACGCAAAAGTAGTCTCAGAACGGGGGCCGAGTTGTCTCAGGACGGGGGCCGAGTTGTCTCAGGATGGGGCCGAGTTGTCTCGGGCCGACTTGTCCGAGGGCCGAGTTGTCCGCCTACCGGTCAGAGCTATGATAGAGTATGAACAATATGTGCCATATAATGTGGCAGTACTACTTTTTAAACACATGGCAGGTAAATAGATTATTTTTAACTTTATGCATACTGCAATTTTTCTGCCCAAAGTTTACATTGGCTCTTATGAATAAAATATACCTTGAACATTTTTCAGCCAGAGCCCCCATTTCTTTTGGTGACAAAGAAAATGACCACCGTTTTGTACAAATATTGACACATTTCAAAACGGCCTTCCTTAATCTGCATGATATTTCTATGGACCCAGGTATAACACTGGGATGAATACAGTTAGAGGATCGTGATGCATTCTTTGTGAAATTTGTTCAGAATAATAATCCATGTTTGCTTAACATTCGTGTAAAACTATTATTTAAAAGCTTAATTCTTTGTTACAGACGGATTGCTGTGCATTACAAAGAACAGGGGATTTAGAATTCTTTGTTTGGAGCAGGTGATGCTGCAGAATGGGAATTACGCCGTCCAACAAACAAGTACGTATATATGTGCATGCATTGTTACAAGACCAGTGAAATATGTTGTTAAATATTTATTGAAATGTATTAATAATGAACACAATACAACATCATAGTAGCACTAGCAATACAAATATATATAGGTAATTTTATAAGCAATCTGATGCCCAAATTATTAACAATCTTCTAGGGAAATTACTTAGTGGACTTACCATACGTCATCTACCATCCACATGCTAAGCAAATTCACATCATTGAACTGACTACCATTTGAACCTAACATCAAGAAAGATCATGTATTCAAAACTAACAAGTATTTAACGGAATAAAATCAGAATTAACATGCATTGAACTAGGTTGCACAGGCTATGTATCTGAACCCAACAAATCGAAGACTGACAACCTCCTTAAAATCTCTTGGAATAAAACCACCAACAAAACAACTAATTCAATCGTATGTTTGTATAAACTAGCCCGGCTAACGCCATTCACCCTTTCTAAATGTAAAGACGAACCACACTGGTTTGACCCAAGACTAATTTAAATATGATGACAATAATTGCAAAATAAAATTCCCCTCAACACCAAGTAATCCTACATAAATGTGTTCATTTTTAATATGACTTACCTTTACCGTTGGTCATTATTTACCTAAGCCTGCTACAATATACTACTATACATAGTTATTTACTGTATTCACACATGTACTTGGGTTATCGTTTCACACTTTATTGTATTCTACTGTAAGAATAAAGTGATACTCTCTCACTACAGAACAAATTATAATGGTTCCACTTAAGTTATCATAACGTATAGATACAATGTTTATTGCCCCATCATCATTTGTTCTGTAGTGCAAAATTATCAATATTTGCCTTATTCCAGAAGAACACACGTTTAATGGTAAACAAGTTATATAAAGGAATGGTGTCGTTATAGAACCGATTTTTATGTCATTCATTTACAATGTCAGATGTTTATTTGACCTTAATTTATTTCAGGTCTCTCAGGTGGGCTGCATACAGACAGTTTACCTGGTGGATCCATGGCAAGCTGGGACGGAGGGTACAGAGAGTTCTACCAGCATGCGCCAGCCATGGAATAAGATCAAGGTTTCCTGCCCCCGATGGGGGACAACACGAGGGATACCACGCTGGACTTGAAAACTAAACTAGACAATGTACATGTGACCTATGAAGGTGTAGGTTGGTGGTGGCAGTATTTACTGTTTCTTTACAAATTGACTGACTCTTGCTACCAGCAGATCCTCCTTCTCAGGTTTTGGGACATCTACCCCAGTGACTGATCGCATGCAGTGTGATATTTCACCTGCTTTGGTCTGTTATGCTGCACCCATTGTTTGCGTCTTTTGGACCACATGACACCAGTCTCAACCGGTTTGTCTGGGCTGGGATGTGGTCGGTAGTTCCACGCCAGCGCAGACAGCATCAATCTAGCTTTCATTCCTACAGTGAAGAATAGTGCATGCAGTATTCTAATAAAATGTCTGCAAACAACTGGTGTAACACACCAGTCTATATATGTTGTTAGTAAGCAGCTGTTATTTACCTTATGACTGTAGCATTCAGTGAATTTTAAAGTGCTTTTCCTGTGTAAAATGTTGGTTGTTTTTAGTAACAATACAATGGCCAATCATGGTAATCATAGTGGTACATTAGTAAACCGATACTGATCCTTACAAATAAGGCATTCCAACATCACATTCCTTCACATAATTTATTATAACAGTCACTGTATTTTGATATCATGTTTTGATTTTATATTTCTTTAATAAAATTAGTGATAATGACACAAGTGCTCTTATTTATTTCATTACAGACAATTGCATTCTGGAATGTAATTATCACACGAAGATGTAATTTATTACACTGAAGTAACTGTACTCATAAATGTACACAGCAACTGATTACAAGGAATAGGTAGGGTGATACAGAATGGACACTATCCATCTGTGGAGTATTCGCCCCCTCACATCTGAGTAACTACGGTAAACTACTGAAAAGTTGGTCATCAGGAACTTTGACTATGTAACATTTTTGGTCCCATTCATAAGTCGGTGGTCCACATATTAACACATAACATGTAAACAGCATTTACATTATCAGTTTTGGAAGTCTGAATAAACACATTTACTGATAAGGTAGTAGGTAGTCATTCTGGCTGGTACTTTTGAGTAGCCATCCTGAAAAAAACGAGTTGGATGCCTATGAAATGCAGTAATTTTGAAAACTTATTATAATGTTAGTTATGCATAGGAGCTAATTTAGTGTATCTGGGATTCAAGTCGGTGACTGGAATTCACCTTACACTACTTGGGTCGTGGTCCCTACTCATCATCTACTCATTGCAAATCTAAAGGTTACTTGTTGCTTTGGACATGCCTCAGGTATAAAATGAATACATATCAAGTTTGGTACTTACTCCAGGAACAGTGCGTCACCGTTGCATGTTGCACAACACCACCACAGATGGTTTGATACATTCTGTATCCATTGAAGGAGATCCTCGCATCCCTTGCCTTGGACCGTCGCAGTAAACTTGCGGTTGATGCCTTTCCCCATGTGCCACATCATGTTGGTGATCGAGCTGAAGTGCAAATTACAATTACTTATATTTTTGATCCAAATTCAAGATATTTTCACAACAGCTGTTACCTGTTTTTGCTGTTAGTGTGCAAAAAAACAAGTTAGTGAAGATGTGTGCACATGGTATATTATTAAAGATATTTCAACAATATATGATTATTGAGTGATGCCAGTATTTTTATAATACAAACATTGTGTATCTGGTGAGCTCATTGATAACTATATTTGGATCACATAATTACTCCCAGAGATATCCTTCCAAATGCAGAATTTAAATGTTTTTTAAAAAGAAAATGGCCATCAAATGTGGCATAATGGATACAAATTACTTGATATTGACACCCTTATTCCATGGATAAGAGTGGTTTAAAGGTATGTAGTTGTTATAAAATTATATCTATTCACAGTAAACATAATAAGCTATCATAATCTGGCATAAAACAAACAATTTTGTATTTTTTTCTATAAAAAACCCACTTTCACCTGGGTTGTATCCCCTTAACTAAAATTGAGTAACATTATGGAATTTTACTAAATACAAATGAAGCCATTTTAAACGTTTTACAATAGAGTATATAGTGATATTCTTCGTCACATAAACACTAGTCACACATAATTATATACGAAGTCCAATTATATAACATCATGACATAAATAATAGGCCAAACATTTCGATATATGGCAATGTCTAATGCAATATTATTGAATGCAGAACGTATTTTTTTTCATTTAACACAACATACAGTAAGTTTTGCAATGTTATTATAAACGACAATCATTCCAGCACATGTTAATCCGTTACTGTACATTGTAATATCGCTCACGCGACTAGATTGCCGTTAACTTTTGCTATTCGGCTATCTTCTAAAGACTAAAGTCTAAACTCTTTGTGGTGCAATATAGTACATTCTGATACTGTTCTGGCTTGGCTCCAGCATATCTTGCATCTCAAATGTCAAAAGATTTTAATTGGATACTAAGTAACACGGTACTAACCTTCTTGCGATTGATTGCGCGGCGGCGGCGCGTTTGACCGAAAATATGCGTCGCTTCGATGGCCGAGGTCCGTGACTAAATATCGTAGGCACTGCACCTGGCTTCAAACATCGACGTCGGCGATGTTTTGTCGGATCTTGTGTCATTAACTGACGATATAGATTTCCTTCGAAGCACGTTTCTTCAAAATGATCTGAACATAGTGCGTTGTATTTCGAAGGCTTCCAACCAGCCCGTCCACAGTTGTGAATCCACTGTTTCACTTCTGGTTGTTTCAAAAGGAAACAAAAAAGACAGCTCATTATCCTTCGCTGTATTATTGTTACAGCCGTATGTAGAGCAGTATGGCACATTGCAAGTCACGTTTTCACTGTAAGCTCAACTTATACTAATATAACGAACCGCATCCCATGAACATGAACCAACTACGCGAACTACACAAGACAGTGTGTCGTACACAGCAAAACTAATGCTGCTCGCTTATTGGTTGCTTTCGGCCAAATGAACGCGTCATCAGTAAGATGGCAGTCTACATGTTATCGCAGATTTCGTTAGAATCTTACACTTTAAGACTACATTCCTAGTAAACCACTGAACTGAAAATTTTGATTGTACATGCAAATGGTTAGTTTGTGCTAAATCTTTTAGGTGCTAAGCACCACAACGTTCCCTTTTGTTTTCCTTTAACAAAAAACCGCCACCCCACTTACTGCGCATACCGCGTATCGTTACTTAACAAAACCGCCACCCCCACTGCCGTTACTCACCACCCCACGTTACTCACTGCGCATGTCCGTACCTCTTTTATAAATAGGGGTGTTCGAAAAAGTAGCAGCACAAAAAAGTATGCCGCCTACTACTAGGTGGCAATGTCCGAAATGCGGTACTTATTTCGCGAAACAGTCGACGTTAGAGCGACACGCGAAGAGTTCGAAACGATGCGGCGATAACACGCTATACGTAAAGCGACGAGAGTGTCCGAAATGCGGCGTAACGTACAGTACGCGCGCCGCGATGCTACGACACCTGAGGGAACGGTGCGGTCGTCCGGAGGTGTCGCCACCCCACGATGATTCTTCCAATCCACCACCACCGCCACCATCAGCCGACGCTCTTCAACGCGTCGTGGACGAGCATCGACGTAGCATAGAGACGTCGGTAGCGCTCGGTGCCGTGCAGTCCCGCTACAACTATCGCATGACCGCCTGTACGAGTACGCGGGTGCTCGAACCGCGTCTGAGGGTTATGTTTAGCGAACAAAAGAATGCGTTTAAAATAAACGTAAGCTATGGTTTCGTGTTACGCCACAAGGTGTCGGGTCGTTACCGCTATTTTCATTCGTCCTGTAACTGCTGCGGTCGCCTTCTCGAAACACCCGCCCTCGTAACCGATAGCCGTTCTTTCGAACGATTCCTCGACGTCGTGCGCACGACCGACGTACTACAGTACGTCATCGCGCAGCGTCCCGACTCGGGGTGGGTGGTCGAGCTCGTAACGAACGCCACCTACTTCGTGAACGCCATCCTAAGCCATCCTATCGGGTGCGTCGGCGCCGCGCTCCCCGCCTACGTGCGCAACAACAAGCACGTCGTGACGTTGACGAACGATCGTCGAGGCACGCCCTACGACGATCATCTATGCCTCTTCCGGTGTATCGGCCTCCACCTGCAAGGCGGCTGCGAAAGACGGAACCGAAATACGACCCGTTTAACGCGAGTAGCTAAACAACTGAGCGCGCGCTACGGCACGACGCCGAACGGCGTGCGCCTGAACGAACTGGAACGCGTGGATACGATTTTCGGCATCAACATCGCCGTCTATCGACTGACGGCGACTGGCGCCGCCGAACTAGTCCGTCGGTCGATCGAAACGCACCCCACGACCCTGAACGTCAACCTGTACGAGAATCATTTCTCGTACATAATCGACCTGCGCGCGTACGCGAAAACGTACAAGTGTTCGAAATGCGGCAACTCAATCTGGCGGTCCCCGTCGCAATTACGACGTCACGAAGCGATGTGCGAGGGCGGTGTTCGTCACGTGTTTCCCGGCGGCGTCTACCGACCGACGCCGTCCGTATTTCAACGGCTCGACGACGAAGGTATCGACGTCGGCGACGACGATCTGCGCTACTATCCGTACCGCGCGACATTCGATTTTGAATGTTATTTTGCCGCCAACGATCTGCCGCCGGATACCGACAAATGTCGGTGGCTAGCGCGACACGAACTGCTCAGCGTGAGCGTTGCGTCGAACGTGCCCGGACACGAAGCGGCGCGCTGTTACGTCAAGACCGGTGATTCGGCCGACCTAGCGCGCCGCCTCATCGATGACCTGGAAGCCGTGAGCGCGGCGGCGTGCGCGGTTCTACGCCCCCGCTATGACGCGGTCTTCGAGGCGCTCGAAGCGCTCGACGAAGATTGGCGGCGACGATGCGACGACGACAACGATTCGTCACCGTACGCCGCACTCGCCGACCGCCTGTGGACTCACCTTCGTCAAATGCCCGTACTGGGCTTCAACAGCGGTAAGTACGATTTGAATGTCGTCAAAAAGTACTTGACCCCCCTGCTCATAACCGACGACGCGCAGCACACATCGTCGGCGTTCACCATTAAACGACAGAACGCTTACATGTGCCTGACGACGTCGACGTTGAAATTTCTCGACATAACTAATTACCTCGCGCCCGGTGTCAGCTACGAGCGCTATCTGAAAGCGTACGGCTGCGCGGCGACGAAGGGGTACTTTCCGTACGAATATATCGACGCGTTGACACGCCTGGACCAGACCGTCCTGCCGCCGCGCGAAACTTTCTACAGCCACCTGAAACGCGAGGGAATCTCCGCGGAGGCGTACGAAATTTGTGCGACGGCGTGGCGCGACAAGCGCATGACGACGATGCGCGATTTTCTAATCTGGTATAATAACCGAGATGTGGCGCCGTTTCTCGAGGCCCTCGAGCGGCAGTTCGCCTTCTATCGCCGTCAGCGCATCGACATATTCAAGGACGCCATCAGCGTACCGGGGTTGACCTTGTTGTACCTATTCAACGACCTGCCGCTGTCAATCCATTTCTCGCTGTTCAACGAACCGAACAAAGACCTGCACCGCCTACTGCAGTCGCAGATCGTCGGCGGTCAGTCGATCATCTTCTCGCGTCATCACGAAGCCGGCGGGACGTCGATTCGAGGCGGTAACAACCCGTGTCGTTCGATAGTCGGCTATGACGCGAACGGTCTCTATCTATCGGCGATGATGCGGGAAATGCCGACGGGTTGGTACACGCGCCGACGCGCGGAGAACGGCTTTCGAGCGGAACGCGTGCACCGCTACGGTCGTATGGCCGTAGAGTGGTTGACGTACGAAGCGGAACGAATCGGCACTCTTATACGGCACCAGTTGAACGGACGCGAGAAGCGCGTCGGTAAGTACCGAGTCGACGGTTGGTGCGCCGCCACGCGAACGGCGTATCAATTTCACGGCTGTTACTTTCACGGCTGCCCGATATGCCAGACGCACGTGACGACGAACGCCGTCAACGGTCAACCGATGACGACGCTGTACGCCGCGACGATCGCCGTGACGGACTACCTGCGCCGCCACGTCGATACCGTCGTCGAAATGTGGGAGTGCCAGTGGCGAGCCGTGAGACCCCCCGTGTCACCACCCGACGCGAGGCGCGAGGCGCGTAACGCACTCGACGATACTGGCGGGTGTACGCGACGGCTCTCTATTCGGTCTCGTGCAGTGCGATATCGCCGTGCCGGAAGCGCTGCGCGCTAAGTTCGCCGAAATGCAGCCCGTGTTCAAGAACGTCGATATCGCGCGCGACGATCTCAGCCCGTTCATGCGCCGCTACGCCGAGTCGCACGATCTACTCACCCGACCTCAACGGACGCTCGTCGGTAGCTACTTCGGCACGGCGATCGTGCTCGCCACGCCCCTCCTACGCTGGTATCTGGAGCACGGGCTCGTCATCGCGCGCATCTACCAGGTGATCGAGTACACGCCGATCGCCTGCTTTCGCCGTTTCGGCGACACGGTGTCGACGGCGCGACGCGAGGGCGACGTCGACCCCGACAAAGCGATCATCGCCGACACCTTTAAACTACTCGGCAACAGTTCGTACGGGAAGACGATTACGCGCGTCGATCGGCACCGGGATATCAAGTACGCTACGCCGGTAGGCGCCTCGCAACTCGTCAACAACCGTCGCTTCCGGCAACTCGACGTCGTCGTCGACGACGAGCTGTACGAGGTGGCGCTGAATAAGCGCACCGTCGTCTACGGCCTGCCGATTAAAATCGGTTATTTCGTGTATCAATACACGAAATTACGAATGCTCGAATTTTATTACGACTTCGTCGACGCCTACATTCCACGCCCGCTCTTCCAGTACTGCGCTATGGACACCGACTCGGCGTACATACCCCTCGCGGGTCACAACTTCGACGCGCTCGTACCGGAAGCGCTGCGCGAACACTACTTCCGGAATCGGTCGCTCTGGTTTCCGGCCGAATGTTGCGACGCGCACGTGGACGCGTACGTACGGCGCCGCGTCGCAGGACTGACGTGGGAGGGTGGGGACTGCTGCTGCGCGCGCCGTCTTCTATTCGATCGTCGAACGCCGGGTCTCTTCAAAGAAGAGTGGCGCGGCGACGGAATCGTGGCGCTGTGCAGTAATACGTACTACTGCTTCGGCGGCGACAAATGCGCGAAGTACAGCACGAAGGGATTGAGCAAACGTCAGAACGATATCGACGAGCACACCTTCCTCGCCGTACTGCGCGACCGACGCAGCGGCGTCGGTTGGAACAGCGGTTTCCAGGTGAAAAACTCGTCCGTGTTGACGTACGTTCAAGAGCGCGCGGCGTTGAGCTATTTCTACGCTAAACGCCGCGTGCTCGACGACGGCGTCACCACGGCACCGATACTCGTCTAACTCGCATAACAACAAATAACTCGCCTAACCTACCCTAGGGGTGGGGAGCCGCCTAGGGGTAGGGTTCTGTATGTATGTATGTAGGTAGGTAGGGTAATAAAAACACAATTGCGTACATTTCATCATCGTTTTTTTTTATTACTACTACTATACACGTAAAAGCGAAGCGTTAATGCAATGGCTTTAGCCAATCGAATACGAGAGAGTCATTGTCCACCCGATTGGTGCCGAATAGGTTCTGGAACGACGTCAACGGCATGCCGCGACATCGGAGGAGTAGGTAGGCGACGCAATATTGTCCGCACACGTTAGAGACGACGCTCTGCAATCGCTTGTCGTTGTACGTCCACGCGTCGCCGCAGTGTCGGTGCAGGAAGGCGCGGAAGTCGGCGTGCAGCGGCGGCAGACCGTACGAATCGAAGTACTCGCCGACGCCTCGCCGATCGACGTAGACGGCCACCCAGTGCTCCCCCGGTTCGCCGCCGTCGTCGGTATTGCACACGAAGGCCATCGGGTAAGTGGCGGCGGTGGCGGTGGTAAGTAGCGCGTCTTTAGGCACGACGCCGACGACGATGCGTTTAGCGTACGCGTCGAGTTCGAGGCGACGCAGCAGTTGGAACGTATCCATTACGACGTACAGTCGTACAGGACGTTCCGGGTCCGATCGATCTCCATCACCGTCTCGAATTCCGCGTACACGACGACGTTCACCGGTCGGGGTAGCGGCGTCGAGAACTGCATTTCAGCGCCCACGCTCCCCTGACGCACGACGTTGAAATGGTCCCCGTCGCAACAGTCGGGGGTCAGGTCGAAAGCGAAGACGGTGTAGCCGGCTTCGAAATCCGAGCGCGATATGTCGTTCCCCTCGTCCTCGCCCGCCTTTCCGGTGGCCTCGAAGAGATTCATGTAGCTTCGTATGCACCGGTGGTGCGGGAAGTCCGGCTGCAGCGGCTTGCTCGGCACCTGACGTCCGTCGACGGTGAGCGCGAGGAAGGTTATGTCGTTGTGCTGCGCGTTGAACGGTTTTCTAGTGTAGTCTCCGTTGTAGGCGGCTTTGTCGATCATCATCAGGATTATGCGTTTCGGAATCGCACCCATGTACAGGTTCTCGTGCGTGTGCGATAGCGTACCCGCGGTTATCGAGAACGACTTGCAGTCGACGCGGCGCATCGGAAACTTAGCCGTTCCCAAAGTCCACGCTTTGATGTGACCCAGCTGGACTTCCGGGTTCAACTTCACTTTTCGGACGTACAGGCAAATCGAGCGTATCAAGATATGCCACCCCGGCGCGGCAGCCGCGCCCATGAGCGCGAAGGCGTCCTTCGACTGGACCATGCGTATTTTCGTGTCGATGCCGCTCGGTAGGAGGAGGTTTAGCGTAAACGCGTCGACGTGCGGGTGTCCCATCATTTCCACCTCGGTGCTGCCCGCCGTCAGATCGCGCCGCGCTACGAACCCGGTGTTGTCGTCCCCGCGCGCGTTCATGTGTCCGGCGCTGTCTTTGTACCAAAATGACCCCGTGAGATGCGATCGTTTCGCGTCGCTACCGTAACTCAGCAGGGTCTCGATGTAGGCCCGGTACGCGTACGTATTGGTCGACGGCGTCACGAGCGTACCGTTCAGCGACACGTCGATTTGACTGAACATCGAATGGAGGAAATTGTTGACCGGCGCCACGTTGGTGCCGACGTTTTATCGACGCTTTCAGATTGCCGCCGCCGACGACGTCCCGCGCCACGTGCACGCCGGTTTTGAGCGCGCGTTTTCCCAACACCATGGCGCCTCTCTTAAAAAGCGGCATGACGCTTCGAAACAGGCTCCCGAAGATATTACCCAGACCGTGTCCTCGTTGACCCCGACCGCCGACGAAGACCGGCAGTTGACCGCCGACCTGTCGAAAGTAGTAGTCCTCGTACGGGTTCGGCATGGTGGTTAAAACAATCTCGATTTACAGCGTCTGATGTGAAGCGTCGCCAATAGATTCCCCCGCTCGAATGGTATCGGTTGACCGCAATCGTCTCTTATATCGACCTCGATCGTGTCGAATTGATGCCGCAGCAGCTTCACGTATTGGACGCGGTCGAACGTTTCCGAAATAACGCTACCGTTCGTACCGATGCTTACGCGGCGACGTCCCTCTCTACTTATAGTTGACCGCCCTTCCGTACGTAGACGTACTGAAGGGGGTCGTCCGGAAATATACACGTACGCAGGCGCATGTACTCTTCAGTTTCCTGTTTCAGATCGACGAAGAGATAGCCGTACGCCGTCGACGTCGCGTCTTTGATAGACTCTATCATGTATTTGACCTCTCCCGGATACATATGTTTCGCTAGGTGACCTACTTGACCAGCGTCTCGGGGGTTCTTAAATAGCGCTAAGCATTGGGCGTTCAGGCTGATTGTGCGGTTTTCTTTCCCTTTCGGAAACATGTTCTGTCGGAGTTGTACGACCGACGTATTACAAGGTTGACTTTTTTTAGTAAATAGCGCCGTCACCCCGCTATCGGCTTCCTCCATTAGGTCGTCGAGTACTAAAAGCGTCCTCTTTTTACCGTCTAAATGCGTCGTAGTCGGCAGGCCGTCTACGAACTCTATTTCCGGAGACATAGACGCGAAGGCGGTCTGCCACTGCCCGTAACACCACAGGACTTTTTCGGGGGCCGGATCGATCATAGCGCGTCGTATCAGACGGTCGACGAACGTCGTCTTACCGCATCCCGTAGGCCCTGATACTATACACGTAAACGGATGCTTCAACAACGGTCCGCCCATTTTCACGACTGATACTGGCTGAGGTTTTTTACGCGTCTTTATAAAGGTCGCGCACCTCCATCAACAGTTTACCGAGCTTGTTCTCCCCCGCAACGTCCCCAATCCTGGTACCCCAGAAACCCTCCCTACTCGGCACCCACTCCACCAATTCGACGTCCCCGGTGGCCAACAGATCGGCCTTCAACTCCCCGCCGAACTTACTCATCAACAGGCCCTTCATACAAGCGACCCTAACGACGTTCCATTCGGTTCCCGTTCTCTTTTTTCGAATACAGTAACTGAGTCGTTTCGCTACGTAGGGCGATCGCGCACTTTTGATACACGCGGCGCATGCGAGGTCTTCGTTGAACAGGGCTTTCCTATACTGATAGGCGTGCTCGACGGATCGGAAGACCCGACCGTACGCCGTCAATCGGCACCTGTACATATTCGACAAGAAGGAGCGCGAGCCGCCAAACTTTATAGGTTCCGACGACAACATGACTACTACCGATAAACCGCTACCGACACCGCTTATATAGTCACCGCCGATAGATGGCGCATCTAAAAAGGTGCCGACGTACGGATTCGGACCCGAAATCTTTCGATCCCTAGTCGAACGCGCTCCCAGGAGAGCTAATCCGGCGCCGGCGTCTATGAGTGGTTTTATCTCGGTTATATACGCTTTGAAGTTGATCGCTAGTCGTTGATCGCTTGGGACGTTGATCGCTAGGGGTAAACTGGGTTAATCGCTAGATGGCGCCTTAATATTATCAGTTACTGGATTAACCGCTAGATGGCGCCTTAATATCATCAATCAAAAGTGACAGGCCATCAATCACGTTTTTTATAAGTAGGTTCCCGATTTCTCTCGGGTTACACAAAACCCTTTGATCTTTTTTTTATAAGTAGGTTCCCGAAAAAGATAAGGACGTTTTTTATGCACGTAGTTAGGCCTAAAGTAGGTCAAAAAGGGGCGGGGCGAGCGTGTGTGGTACCTACATACTACTGACGTGGCTGAACGTGTTTGTTTTTGTGCGAGCGCGAGCGCGAGCGCGAGCGTTTCGGCACGCCCACGTGACCTTTACGTTCAACGTGTGCCTATATAAGGCCGTGGAGACGATCAGCTTGTCATTCGTCATTTGACATGGCTAACTTCACACGTATTGGATTCTCCTACGCAGAGGCGGTCAGAGGGCCGCAGGCTATCACGCCAAGTGTAGCGGGTTTGACCCAGATAGCATACGGGGAGACCTTCCCTCCCCTACCGGCGACGGCCTCGACGGGACCAACCCCGACACCTGCAGCACAAACCCTGGCGCCAGCAGCACCACCAACCCTGACAGAGCCAGCACAATGACCATCCCTAATGGTAAGTGTTTATTAATATTATATTTCCATTTCACTATTTTGTGTGTGTATAATTATCTAGCATTAAGACACTGATGAAAACGTCTAATAACAATCCTTCGTACATTTAGAACGTCGTCACGTGACCAAAAACCACTTGACTTTTGGTCATATTTTCCCTATCATTGCGTCTGTACTATTTAATTATTGTTGTAGAAATTCATTAACGAGCCCTTACCATCAAAGAGGCAACCGGCCCCGACAACCACCGTGTCAGCCCCGGTACCGACAGCCACTGCGACACTACCGACCCCAACGACCCCACCATCCCCGAAACGTCAGAAGCGACACTTCGCCTGTTGTATGTGCAACAGCACCTTCAGCAGGAAGAGAAATTTGGAGCGTAACGTAAAGCAAGGGTGGTGCCAGAGAAAGATTAAGAAGCAGCAGCAGCGAGAAGAACACGTAGAAGAAATAATGGTAAATCTATCATGTTGTTTAAATGTTTTCAGATGCTGCTACAAATCCCGTCTCTTTATGTTTTGTATACCATGATTAAAAGTCAATTTGTGTATATTTCACGTGTTGCTACAAATCCCGTCTTTTTATCCTTCGTATATCATGATTAACAGTCAACTCGTGTGTTTATTTCAGCGCCAAGAAAAGGAGTGCATCTATGCTGCTGACCCTGTCCACACAACCTCTGCGCCACGAAAACGCTGCCGGTCACCGACATCTTCAGCATCCCCATCACCAAAAAGGCCGTCTCCATGTCATTCATCCCTACCCTCTCCGTCGACACCTGCAGCTTCTCCGTTAGTCTTTCAACAAGACTCACTTGTACCACCGAAGGTGGTAGATTTTGTACCCGATAATTTGTTTAATTTGTATAGGAGTCAGTGGTCGACAATTCGCACACATTATCGTAGCGGACCCGTCCAGAGAACCTACAACATTCGTTTAACCGATACTGACATAACCTCATTACATCCAACATTGTGGAGCATTTTTTATGAACAAACTACCGCCTTCAAAATTAATTTAAGCTTCGGATTTATTTTATATAACCAGAAAACTAAAGAACATCGTTATTTTCATTCTTCAAAAAATGTTTCCGGTAGGTTTCTGGATAGGCCCCCTTTAATTACTAATGCAAATGAGTTTCAGTCGTTTTTAAATTCCTTTTAGGAAAAAGATATTTTAAGTTGGGCTATTATGCAAAGGCCCGATTCTCAGTGGATCTGTGAAATGGTAACAAATGTTACCTATTACATAAACATCATACCTGATCACCCTATAGGTACTTGTGAGCACATAGTCCTTCCCGACTACGTCCTCGAAAATAAAGGTTTAAATTCGTTGTCCTGTGACTTGCCACGACACGGCAGTTCTCCTTATAAAGATCATCTTTGTTTCTTCTGTGCTCTCGCATTAAGTCGGGGAGCTGATGTTTATCATCTCGAGCCTCATGTTGCCGCTTTGTATAACATGTACCAAGAGGCCATAAACGATGCCCCATCTATAAAGCATTTCCCTGGCTTTAAGTTAAGTGATCTTTATGACATTGAAAAGCTTTTTCACGTCAATATATTTGTTTATGAATTACTCGATCATCATGACGACGAGAACTTGGTAGCGTGTCATTTACTGAGGCGTTCAACTTGTAAATTCCCCGATACTTTAAATTTGAATCTTTTCGAAACACATTTTTCTTATATCCACGATATTAAAACATACACACGGTCTTTCAAATGTGACAAACTTTGGCATACCCTAAAGTACTTAAAAAGACACGAACAAGTTTGCGAAGTCGAGGTCAAGAGAATTTTCCCTGGTGGTATTTATCATGTTCAGGAAACCATTTTTCAGAAACTTGATGAGTTGGGAATTGGCGTTGAAGAAAAATACCGGTATTATCCGTTTCGGGCCACCTTTGATTTTGAATCTTATTTTGATACGGCCAACTTACCGGTAAATACTCCAAAGGTCGAATGGTTGGCTCGACACGAAATACATAGCGTTAGTGTGTCATCCAATGTTCCCGGGTACAAGGAACCACGCTGTTTTATTAGCGAGGGTGAGCCGAGCCAACTAGTCGACCGTTTTTTACATTACCTTTACGAAATTAGCGACACCGCTTCCGAAATTCTGAAAACACGTTATCAGTTTGTTTTTGATGAATTAAACCAACAACTAAAAGATATTCAATCACCAGAGGCTAGAATGCTCTAACCCGACTTAGACGAAATTCTAGATGACGGGTCACCATTACCTATTATCCCAGAAGAACAAATTTCAAAATTAATTAGTAAGCTTCACGGATTTCTTGAAGAACTACCCGTCATTTAACATCATGAAAAAATATATCACGGGACACTTCCTGACAACCGACGTAGGTGACGTAGATGACGACACAACAGAGAAAAAAACTAAAAATGTCATGTTTGTGGTAATGCGTCATACTAATTTGATGTGTTTAAAAACAGCGACTATGAATATTTTTAGGACATCATAAATTATTTAGCCCCCGTTAAGTAAACTCGACTATGAATCCCTTCCTCCAAAGGAAGATTTTCACAGCGATTTGAAAAACGAAGACATTTCTGACGAAAAGTACGCGTACTGCGAACAAATTTGGCGCGATCACGATATGAAAACTATTCGTGATTTTCTCATTTGGTACAACAATAGAGATGTCGTTCCTTTCCTTGAAGCTATAAAAAACAGTTCTCTTTTTACAAATTGCGCCACATTGATATGTTTAAAGATGGTATTAGCGTTCCCGGTGTAACCATGAAATTTATGTGTGACACATTACCACATGATATTTATTTCAGTCTGTTTAATCAAAAAGATCCGGATTTACACGATATGTTAAAAAAAACCATCGTAGGGGGCCCATCCATAATATATCATCGCCATCACGAAGTCGACGTTACACGGCTTCGTGAATCGGAAAGGGGCAACTCAGCTCACCCCTGTCGTTCTATTGTCAGCTACGACGCAAATGCATTATACCTTTGGGCTCTTTCACAATATATGCCCACCGGATGTTATACGCGTCGTAGCCGAGAAAATTATTTTAGACCTAAAACATCACGTGTTAACGGAAAAATGGGTCTTGAATGGCTAGAGTGGGTAGCTCACGAGAAGAATACAACGATAAGCCATCAATTTAACGGATAAGAGAAACGCATTGGGGATCGTAAACTTCCCGTTGACGGATGGTGTGCCCAGACTCGCACCATTTATCAATTTCACGGTTGCTATTTTCACGGTTGTCCTTGTAACGTGGAGCACACCAACTCTATCAACGGGAAGTCTATGGCCGATCTCTTATCGGAAACTAAAAAGAACACTACGTATTTGCGTAAATATGCCGAGGTCGTCGAAATATGAGAATGTCAATGGAAAGAAATTCGGAAAAATTCCGAAATAAGAAATTTTCTAAATTCAAAATTTCCTCACCGTAACCTGAAGTGGGAAATGACCCAAGATACAGTTTTACAAAATGTAGTTGAAGGTCGCCTATTTGGCATGGTAGAGTGCGACATTTTTGTTCCGGATCATCTTAAATTTTATTTTGGTGAAATGCAACCCATTTTGTTTGATGTTTATCGAACACTGACTCCTACTTGTCGATTATTAAAGAGTGTACTTTTTACATTTCACATTTACTGTTCGGTACACTCGCGAGATAACCGTCTAATATCCGGTCTTAATGTAGCCGTGATGAACTATTATGTTTATCGAACCCTATCTTGTCAATTGTTAAAACGTGTATCGATACACACACATCATTGTTGCATCATCAACGTGGTGTTCTTTTTCTTTTTAAATGACCACTGATTAAATATATACGAAGTATATTGTATACTTTAATCGCTGCAGAAGTCGTGTCAATAAACACAGAGTGTAGCATACTGTCTAACAGTGAATGCGTATCATATGGAGTCGATTTTCATATAGTTGTTAAGGTTTACAAGATTTTATAATAGTGACACTTTCTACGTCTACCTACCTGAACGCAACACTCGTGATGAGGCGAACATTGTGTAACGCTGTACCAGGATAGTAAAAGACACGATGAATACTTCTGCTCGTACGGGTTGCCAACGCGACACGTTGCGTTCCGTAGATTCATGAATGAATATTGTGTAGAACGGACTCGTAATTCCAAGAGACTTCAAAGTACTATGTCTAACGTTTGCGATCAATACTCTATCGCTTATCTCATGTATCACTGTCGTGGCTTCTCGTTGAAGACTTTCGTGAACGGTTTCGTCACTGATCTAGTAGCAAACGATTTTCGTGTATTTGATTAGTTTAAACATGTTTACTATGTTTACTTTCGGTAGTTTCTCTATTGACAACTAGGTTGTTATCATAGAACCGATGACGTGGTTGAAATATCATGCATATACCGAGTTTCATTAACAAGCCGGTATCATAATCGTTATCATCGTTCGAGCCTATGGCGCGGTGGTCAGACACCCGTAAGCTCAAGACCTCTGCCGCGGTGTTAATTCACCTGTAAGTCGACCCATACGAGCCAATGGCATGGACGTAATGACCTGTAAGCTCACGACCTCTGCCGGGTGTTAATTCACCCGTAAGTCATGTCACATCAAGCACTTGTCTTCAGTTAATAAATTACGGTTTCGTGTATGGTATCACACACGCATGTATATGCTAACAACGTCTAAGTTTGGTTCTTGCAACTCGTTGATCCAAGTTTGATTCATGTAAGTGGCTAGTCTAAGACTTGCACTTATTTAAGATGATCTGTAAATACGTTTGTGATATACACGAATAAAATGTGCAAACCTTTTCTTGTGTCATTTTGTTCATAGTATAAGTACCGTGCATCCCATGCCCTTTCATCATTAGCGTAAAGTATGGACACGAGGTTAGTTCATCCGTTTACCTGTATCGTCGCCGGACCGACGGGGTGTGGTAAATTATCCTAATTGAACACCAACCACAGTGACACATTGACAAAATAATTATTGTCACTTAAATGGGAACAGTCAGGACTACCTTGACGATAATAAAAACTAAACAAACAAAAACACTCGTCCATAGTATCAACACAATTTTATTTGTCATTTCATATATTTCTGATAAATAATGGATAGAACAGTCCCGACATGATGTCTCTTGCACACTGTTCCTGTAGATTCCAAATCGGTAATGCTAATAAGATTCCCACGTGTGATCTGCAAAGGTGTCGCCGAATGAGCTGCGCGCCGTGAAGATGAAAGTCGTCTACGACGCCGATGACGATCGCTGTCAAATGGAATGCTGGTTTCCTTTGACATATCGTCGTCAGTAGTAGTATAGATTTTTTGGATCGGTATCCTGAGGAGTTTTTTGGTCATTTTTGAGTGATATTTGGGAGATTGAGACGTCCGCCCCCCCCCCCCCCCCCGAGTGAAGTGAGTAGTCACGTGACCGTATGTGTAACGACAGGCGTCACCTGGCGGTTGCGTCAGAGGTGAAATAGTAGGTGACGCCCCCTAACGGGGAGTGTAGAGAGGACTAGCGTGTGATTAGTTGTGTATGAATGTGCGTGTATGGGAGGGGAACGTAGAGAGGACTAGCGTGTGATTAGTGTGTATGAATGCGCGTGTATGAGAGGGGAGCGTAGAGAGGCCTAGAGTGTGATTAGTGTGTAAGAATGCGCGAGTATGAAAGAACTAACGAAACACAAGAGTATACGAGTGCACACGAATGTTATTGACGAAAGATACAAGCGTATATACGTATAACATGAAACCGTGTTTTATTAAGCGAAGCGCACGAATAGCAAGACTTGCGGGTGAGCGAACACCGCGTCAGAGGTCGTGAGCTTAGGGGTCAATACGACCACGCCAGTGGCTCGTGGGATGACGATGGTAGTAGTACGACTTACGGGTGAGCGAACACCGCGCCAGAGGTCGTGAGCTTACGGGTGTGTGACCACCGCGCCATAGGCTCTAATCATATGATGATGATGATGATATATGTTCGTTAATGAAACACGGTTATCACAGTTGTTTAAGCCAATCGAATACGCGGCAATCGTTTGCTACCAGATCAGTGCCGAAACCGTTTACGAAATCCTTCATGACAAGTCCACGACAGCGAAACATGAGATAAGCAACACAGTATTGTCCGCAAATGTTAGACAAGGGACTCTGCAGTCTCTTAGAATTATGAGTCCACGTTACACAATGTTTATTCAAGAAGCGGCGAAACTCGACGTGCCGTGGCGGCAAGCCGTAAGAGCAGAAGTATTCGCCGCGACCGTTGGCGTCTACGTAGATCGCTATCCAATGGTCTCCGGGTTTACCCGTGTCGTGCGTGTTGCACACAAAGGCGACGGGCTAAGCGTCTATCCCGAGATCGAGGAGCACGTCTTTGGGTACGATCCCTCGTATGATGGCACGGGCGTGCGTATCGAGGGTGAGTAGGCGGACGAGCTGCATGGTTTCCATCAGTTATCGTAGATGACGTTACGACTCCTGTCGATCTCCAGCACCTTCTCGAACTCGGCGTAAGCGACGACGTCCACAGTGGTTGCCAGCGCGTCGCGGAAATGAACCCCGATGCGCACGTTGCCCTTTTGTACCAGATGGAAGCAGCAGTCGTCGCACGCATCGGGGGTGAGGTCCACGGCGAAGAAGGTGTAGCCGTGTCGGAAGTCGAAGCGAGACAAGCCGTTGCCTTCGTCCTGCCACCCCTTACCCGTCGAGGTGAACAGGTTATGGTAGCACCTGACAAAGAGGTCGTCGTCGAAGTTGGGCTGGAAAGGTTTGGCGGGTATCTGTCGTCCGTCGATGTACACGGCGTAGAAGTTGATGCGGTTGTTTTTAGCGTGAAAGGGATTTCTGTCGTAGCGTCCGTTGTAGGCGTCGTTATCGATGCCGCACAGCACGAGACGTTTCGGAAGAGTGCCAAGAAAGAGGTTCTCGTGCGTGTGTGAGCGGGTACCTGTGGGAATGGAGTAGACCTTGCATTCGACGGGTCGCAGCGGATATTTGGCGGTGGCCTTTTCGAGGGCTTTGATGTGTGCCATCTGCACGCTCGGATTCAGGGTGACTTTCTTGACGAACAGTGTAGCGTTGACGATCTGTATCTTGTAGCCGGGGTTGGGTCCGCCGGCCATGAGCGCGAACGCATCTTTGCTGCGCACCAGACGTATCTTGACCTCGACGCCGTTGATTAGGAGTTTATCCTAAAGGAAGAGGTCGACGTGGAGACGACCCATCATGTCGACCATGCGCGATCATGTTGCGTCTGGTGACGAACCCTGCGTTGGATGCCGGATCGGCGGCGTCAATGACGACGGCGTCCATACGATTGGCCGTGTCCTTGTACCACATCTGACTCGTCAGTTGCGTCTCCTTGGCATAGGCACGGTAAGGGTACGTGTTGGTCGAGGGAATCACGAGCGTTCCGTTCAGGTAGACGTCGACCTGACTGAACATCGAATGGAGCCAGTTATTCACGGGACCGACGGGATCGGCGGGGCCGAGACCGGTTCCGTCGGCACGCGTCACCTTCGCCTGAACGTGTAATGTCGTGTCGGCGAGATCCAGGTAATCGCCTCCCGAGCCGGGTACGACGAATTCGATCGGTCCTCCCGAGTCGAGCGAGGACATCGGTTGGTGGTGGACCGTGTGACTGTCGATGATGTCGGTCTGAGTCGGAGGCAGGGTGAAGAGATCGAGTTCGCTCTTGAGTCCCTCACACGATAGTTTATGAACGAACGCCATCGTCGAATATATCGGGTTCACGACGTGCCGTCGGTCTCTGCTGCTTCCTTTGACATCTCGCGGCTGTACTGACTCGTTTCGCAGCGGATGCGTGTCTTATACGCTTACGCGGTTGCACGCCAGGGGTCAAGAGGTCGCTCATCATGTCTCTACCGGCAGCGGTGACGCGACGTTTGGCGGCCGTTCTGATGTTCTGTCCCGACAGGACGTCGTCGGCTATGCGTGCGCCGGTCGATACCGCTCCCCTTCCCAACGCCACGGCGCCTCTCTTGACGAGCGGCATGACGCTACGCAGTAGACCTCCGAATAGACTTCCCAGTCCGTGTCCTCGTTGGTGTCGGGCAACCGATAAATAAGGAAGCGCACCGCCCGCTTGATGAGCGTTGTAGTCGTTGTAATTCATCTCTCTAGAACACTGCCGTCCGTCGCCGTTGGAAATGAAGTGTCACCGTCACCTTACCGACCTCGAATGGCACGCGTTGTCCGGTGTCGTCTCTTATATCTATCTCGATCGTGCCAAACTCTTTGTAGAGCACGGGCACGTAGTGAGTCTTGTCGAAGGTCTTCGACACGATGTCGCCATGGCGACCCCTCACCGGAACGATGCGCAGCAGCGGTACGAGACTGTCACCGACAACTCGCGGTTCCACGACATCCGTGTAGATGTAGAGCGATTTGAGCCCTCGTTCCATGGTGACCACGGTGTCACCTTCCGTGATAAATACCTTGAACTCGGGAGCCGCGGGATCCTTCGGGAGAGCCGCCAGCGTAGCGGTGCAAAAGACGGTATTCGGTGCCATGTGCACCGTTACCTTACGCGTGATGACGCTGTAGCTCAGTTTCACTCGTCCCTCCCCCGCCACGCGACGTAGAGCGGCGTTAATGGCGAGGATCAGTGACCACGGATCTTTATAGTGTCCGGTTCCGATTCGGGTAGTCTTCGTGTGCAGGGACTGCGGATCCCGCTCTTCGTCTATCGGTAGTGACAAAGCGAACGCCGCGTCGTCGTCTACGACGTTGTGCCAACTGTGCGGGTACTGTACCTCCACCAGTCCGCACTCCCATTGTCCCTGTAGTAGGATACGTTTCGGTAGCGTCGTGACGTAGTGGGTCAGCGTGTTATCGGGGTGCGTGTGCATGGAAGCATTGCTGGGCAAAGTGAGATAGAAATCACTCGTCGCCATGTTGTTTCAACGTCGGACTGGGTAGCAGGTATCCCAACGAACTGCTCAACAGGGCCGTCCACAGAGTCGGATTCGCGTGGTGAACGACAGGTTGTAGATGCTGACCAAGATGACCGTGTACAAGACGACGACCTGACACAGAAAGACGATCTCTTCTTTGGGACACGCGGTGCCGAATATGTGCCACTCTCTTTCTGTAGTGGTGGAGCGGCGTCGACGTCGTCTTCTTCTTCGTCGCTAACGGTGATCCGTGATGTCGTCTCGTCTGCCATGAGTGGACGACTGACATCGCGACGGACGCCCGACTAGTCTTTATAGCCGACGAGGGCCTTGGCATCGATCCAGCTGTTGAACTTCGAAGGGTATCCAAACCATTTCACCAACACCTCCCGTCGCCTGCCTACCTTGCGGCGCTGCACTATCGATTCCACGCGGTACAGTTTATCGGCCGGAACCGTCACCTTCTGCAACTCCGGTTCGTAGAAGGTACCGTCCAGTATCTCTCCGAGATCGTCCGTTAGGCGATAGACGGGCGGATCGGACGGATGCACCTCGCGTATCGTGAATAGTTCCTCTGTCCAATTCACCATGTAGCCTTTGTCGAACAGTCTCTTGACCTTGCTGATACGTACGCGATCCCCCAAGTGGTACTTGGGCACGCCCTTACCGTGATGATCACCGTACAGGCGCTGCCACACATCTTCCTGATTAGTCGCATCCACCTGCGACGGAGGCATCCCGATGCTGCTGTAGGGCGTGTCGTTGTACCTCCGCACCAGATCCGGAAGGATATCGATGTATCGCCACGTTTCTTTGTGTGTCAGGTATCGCCACATCCGCGTCTTTAGTGTGAGATTGAAGCGTTCCACGATGCTCGCCTTGGTCTCCTCGTTGTAGGTGGAGAAGTGCTGGATACCGTACCTGTCCAATACAACTCGAACGCTACGGTTATAGAATTCCAGACCTCTATCGGTCTGCAACGACAGCGGCCGAACGTCGACGAAGAGGGCGTCCAGCGCCTTCGACATAGACGTCGCCGACTTGGTCTTCAGCGGAACGCATCGGGCGACTTTCGAGAAGACGTCGATCACCGTGAGTAGGAATGTCGTACCGTCGTTTTCTTTTTTCAGACTGGACACGTCGACAAGATCGGCTTGCCACTGTTGATCCCGGCCGCCGACGACCGTGCGTCGTCGCTTGAAACGAACTCTGACCGGTTTGTGTAGAGTATAGGCGTCCTGTTCCGATAGCCATTGTTCGACGGTCTTTCTCGGTACGCGCGGTATGTCTCGGAAGTCGACTCGTCGCAAAGACGCGATTCCCCCGTAACTCCCCACCTTGGCGGGATCGAAGTAGACGTCCTCCAGCTGTTTACGACGGCGCACCATGATGACGTACGTATGATATAATCAATGGTAATCCCGCACACGATGTGAAGTCCGGCGTAAGCGACACCGGTAAACAGACGACGTGTTAGATTGTCCCGTGGATCGCACATTATGTTGGTGAATCGAGACGGTGCGCCTCTTTTATGCAAGACGCTCCATGTCTTGCTACCAGACGACGGTGACGTAGGTAGAGTGGACGGGCTCATTCGAGGTCGCCTCCGCGCGAGAGGTGTCCACTGCAGCGTTCGACGGGCTCTACCGAGCGATCGTGTGGCCGCCGCCGCTACGGCACTCTTCCTTTGTTCCTGTTGAATGGCCAGTCTGCTGGCCTCGTTACCCACCAACTCCATGGGCAGATTCATGTCGCCGAGTTGGCGCGCAAACATCTGCCATCCCGTCGGAGTGCCGACGGTCTTGCGCTGGCGCAACAGATCGTTCACGAGGTCCACCACGTTACTTCCGGGTACCGCTACGCCTTTGTGCATGAGCTCTCCGCGCGCGCTCCACGCGACGTCTCGTTTCAGACGTTCCATCAGTCGTCTGGCTTTGGGGTGCAGCGCCTTGGGAACGCTGTCGACGACTTCCGCTTCCATACCTGTCGGGTCCGTATTGGCCGCCGCCGCCGTGGCCACTGGAGACGTGTCCTTGTTGACCGTCATCACGCGCACCGGTTCACGCGTGCGTCGATCGGCCAATGCGTTGTAGCGGTGCAACATTTGATTATACATGACGACCTTGTCGCCGTCGGTAAGATCTTGTATGTCGAGTATGTCTTTCATCATCGCGGGTCAGGTGAATGTTCTTGAAGATGGGCTGCATCTCGGCAAAGTGCGCGCGCATGTCCTCCGGTACACGTATGTCGCACTGAATCATACCGAACACGCTACCGTTGCGCACACCTGTCAGGATATGTTGTGACGTCATCTTCCAGCGCACGTGACGACGGCGTTGGCGAACGTCCACAAACTGTTTCACGCACGGATCGCGTCTCGCGACTTTCCAGTCGCATTCCCACAACTCGATGACCCTCACAAAGTGACGAAGATAGGCTGTGTTCTTTCGCGTTTCGGCGAGCAGTTGCGTCATGCGTTTGCCGTTGACCTCGTTGAACTCACGTCCGGTGCTCGGACAACCGTGGTAGTAGCATCCGTGAAACTGATAGGCCGTCTTCGTTTCGCTGCACCAACCGTCCACCGAGAGTTTACCGATGCGCTTCTCTCGACCGTTGGACTGTTGACGTATGGTGAGTCCCGTGCTTTCGGTCTCCCACGTCAGCCATTCGGCGGCCATCTGACCTGTGGGCTGTGCCGCTTCGGGTCGGAGCTCCTTCTCTTCCCGTCGTCGCGTGTACCATCCCGTCGGCATCTCTTGCGATATCGACCACAGATACAATCCATTCGCATCGAATCGAAAAACTGACACGTTCGAGCCGCATCGCCGTAGTCGTTACGACGTATCTTCGTGACCCCCTTCTCGTGATGTCTGGTGAAGATGAGTGACGGTACTCCGACGATGTTCTCTCTGACGAGCTGATGGACGGCCTTGTTCGTCTCGTTGAAGAGCGTAAAGAACGTCCTCTCCTGCACGTAGGTGAACAGGTAGGTCAAGGTCAAACAAGGTATACTGATCCCTTGTTTGAACATGTCGAGACCGCGGTGTCGGTAGAAGTCGAACTGTTTGGCGATGGCCTCCAAGAATGGCACGACGTCCCTGTTGTTGTACCAGACAAGAAAGTCTCGCAAAGTCTCCATGTTGTTGTCTCGCCACACCTCCCGACATCGTGTGTAGTCGTCGTCGGATATACCTTCGTTCTTCAGTCGACTGAAGAAGGCCTCTTTGGGAGGTAGAGCGGAGTCGTCGAGTCTCTCCAAGCTGCCCCTGTATTCGTACCGGAAGTGACCTTTCGTGACCTCGCAACCGTACGCTTTCAGGTACTTGTACGAGAATCCCTGGGCGATATAATGAGTCATGTCGAGGAATTTGAGGTCGTCCGTCGATAGACATATAAAGATGTTGCCACGTTTGATCACGTGAAATGTCCCTGCATCCTCTTCCTCCTCCGTCGCTTCCTCTTCCTCCTCCTCCTCCTCCTCCCCGTCCTCTGTTGCTTTCTTTGCGGACAGGAAGTAGGGTCCCAGGAACTGTTTGACGACGATCAGATCGTACCTGGCCGAGTTGAATCCGTTGATGGGCAACTGATGAAGCCAACCATACAATTGACCCATGAATGTTTTGTAGGGATTGGTCGGTTGTCGCTGTGACTCGTTGTCCCCCACCTCCTCCACGGCGGACGCCTCCTGTTCGTCCCACGTCACGATAGCCTCCGCGAGTTCGTGGAGGGTGCCCTCGTATCTGTCTACGATGCTTCGCTCATCGCCTTAAGGATGGCCATCATGTCGGATACCAAATTGTTGCTGTCACCGTCCGTGATGAGACATTGCACCTGTTCGAATCCGGGTACGTTACTCGCCAGGGACACGCTCAACGGTACGTTACGAGCCACCCAGTGGACCTTGGCGCTGTCCGACGGAAGCTGTGAGGTATCGAACCAGGACTCGAAGTCTAAGGTGGCGCGATAGGGATAGTAGCGCAACCACTCGGGAACGCGAATGTTTTCGTCGTCCAAGCGCTGGAAGACTGTCGGCGACGGACGGTAGACGCCACCGGGATAGATCTTTCGCACCCCTCCCGTACACCCGCGCTCGTGTCGCTCTAGTGCCCAAGCACCTTTCCATAGCGAGTCGCCACACTTCCTACATCGATAAGAGTGACAGTACATGTTCACGTCTTGTATGTAGGAACAGTGTGTTTCGTGACGATTAACGTACATCGTTTCGGGATAGTGACACAAGGACCGGCGTACGAGTTCAGCAGTCGCCTTTCCATCTTCTTCTTCCGGTTCGACGAGCGTGTAGACGCACACGTTGGTCTCAGAGGTGGTCTCGACGCGATAGAGATCGTCCATCGTCACCCCTTCAAAGTCTTTCATAGCCACTCCGTCACGGTCGTACTTCGCGTAGAGTACCTTCACATCGGGTTCCATATGGTGTCGGTCGCACCCACGATGCAGAGCCAGGCACCGGAAGAGACACAGATTGTCGGTGTACTTTGTGTTATTGGTGGGGTCTCTTTCCAATCCGATGACGGCTTTGTTTCGTTTGATGTACCTCTGTAGTGTGACGTCCACACATCCTATCGGATGATCTACGATGTGATTGACGAAGAAGGTGACATTCTTGACCACCTCGCATACCCATTGACTGTCCGGACGTTGATTGATGACCCACTGCAACACGTCTGTTTCTCGGATACGTTCCAGAAACGCATCAAAGTGTTCGGTGTTTGTGATCAGACACGGTTCGTCAAGGTAACGTCCGCAACCGTTACAGGACGAATGGTAGTACCTGTACCTGTTCGTGGTCTATTTCCTCAAAACATAACCGTAACTAACATTAATCTTAAACGCGTGCGTCTGTTCGCGGAACATGATTTTCAGTGACGGTTCCAGGACGCTCGTGTCCGGTGTCGACACTCTGTAATTGTACCTGGATTGCACGGGTCCTCTAGCCACGTGGGTTCGGATGGTCGACCAGTGATCTCGGACGACGTCTCGTAGCTCCCTCGATAGAGTATCGGCGAAGGGGAGTCGGGGTGGTGGTTGTATCGGGTCGTCATCGTCGCCAGCGGCGCTCACACGTGGTCGCTCTGTGCGTCTCGCTCGCTTGCGTAGGGGTGGATCGCGCGCTTCCACACGTCGGCTACATACCGTCATGATATGACGTACCAGGTTGTCACGTTTCGTGAACTCAAGTGCACATCTCTCGCAGCGGTGCAGTGTATCACTTGTTTGTGAGCTGTCACATGACTTCCTGTTGTGACATACCAGGTCCCGTCGTCTCGTTAAGTCTCTTCCACATCTCGAACAGCGATGCCTAGTGCTTTTTGGTGGTTCGCTAGATGGCACCACTCGTGGCGGTGGTTTACTGTAGGCATGGTCGTCGTCGACGTGTGTTGATGAATGCGTTCGGTCTATGTGGCGTTGTATGTCGGCGTGTGTATCGAGGACGAGTCCGCAGTGACGACACGCGTGCTGCTTCATCGTTTACCTACAACTGAAGGATGCGGGATCCTTGTACGTTTCTATATATCCTACTCTGCGTGACGTCATATAGACAGAGGGGGCGTGGCTTGTATGAGTGTGCGTGTATGTATCTATAGTCAGAGGGGCGTGGCGGGGAGGTGTGCGTGTATGTATTCACCGATCGCAACGAGCTATGAAGGCGGCAAGAACAACAGACACCGGAACCTGGATTACATACATACATCTTTATTCATTGAATATTACAATCAAAGCGAAAGTACAAATAAAATCGATTAATACAAATAAAATGCAAATACAAATAACAAGCGATTAATACAAATATATATATATAAGCGAAGCTAAGCGCCTACAGTGACAGACAAGAAGCGCCTATAACCCCAGCTATAGCTTAGGGGCGCATTTCCTCTTGTCGTCACTGCAGGCGCTTCCGGAGTGATTCCATGATGTAGGCGACGTGTTCGTCACGCGAGACGTTACGGGCGATTTCATCACATATCATTGTACGGCTGTTTCTTGCGAACATCGCTGCGTCGCAAACAACATCCCGGCTAAACTCTCGATGTTCAGCTCGAGATGTCGCACACTGTTGAATGAGGCTGAGTAGGCCCACGGAATAGTCGTGCACGTCTTGCTCCATATGATGTGGCCGTTGTCGTCCACGTCGAGCGTCGATTTGTCCTTTCGCAGGGCCTCTTATTCCGATGACGTCTTTGTGACGTCATAGTCGTCGTCATCCTCGCAGATCATCTCCAATGTTGATTCGGAGGATGTCGGTGGTGGTGGGGGGATGACACGCACGTCATCACTAGCGGTGGGGATGACCTGTGCCGCTGCTGATGTAACTGGGTGAGTAGGGCCTGACGCAGCGGTATGGGGGCGTGGTGGCGGCGTCGTTTTCTCGGTGCCCACTCTAGCGGGTTCTGTCCATACGACTGTCGTATGAGAGCCAGTCCGCTAGAGGGAGCATCGGTTACCTGACAACACAACAACAACAATATTAGCAGGGTGTTTTCTCGTCCAACAGTGATATACCACGTGTACGCAGGATGCCTTGCACACGTGTTATGATGTCACGTGCCCGCTCCAGTGTGTCCGCCATAAACCTGTAATGGTGCACTGCATACTTCACATTGTCATAGATCAGGTCACTACGCACCAGGTAGATGGCATTCGACTCACCTTCAAATGTGCTCCACAGATCGTTGCTTACGAATCGGACGATAGCATCGAGTGCTACTGCACACAGCTCAGAGTACCAGACCTGCCTCTCCTCCGTGAGTGGTTCGTCTTGTTGCCACCAGACCCGTGGCCTTTCCTCCGGCGTGAGTGGTTCGTCTTCCTGCTCATCCGTCACGGTTATACCGCGGCTATGCAGACTCGCTTTCAGCCGCGATATAATATCACGAGCAAACCACGGTGTGCGCACTACGCATACCAGCTCCGACACTACCATATGGAAACTATCGAATATACGCGAGCGATCCACTTTGTACACGTCTTCGTGAACGTCCTCATAGCGGCGACACAGTCCGTCGGCTGCCTGGAGAGCGCAAGCGGCGGTTAGAGTGACCATAAATAGGCCATCATCTATCATTTGGTCCGTGCGCTTCTGAATGGCATTCACCTTCTCTACCGACTCCTGTAATTCACTACGCCTCCGGACCTCATCATCGTCAACATCATCAGCCCAATCAGTATCAAAATCACCATCATTAGCAACATCATCATCATCCTGATCACTAGACCAAGAACATGACACAACACAGATGACACGTGCATCATCAACATTGTCTTCAACATCATCATCAGTTGTGAAGGACAGCCGGCGTTTCACACCACGCTCGGGGGTTGACAACGGAATGGCATCGTAACGCGATGGGATCGGCGTCGACCAAGGGGCCGTCTACAACACACGATAGAGGAAATTACGTCATAGTGTCAAATAGACAGACATACACATCATTCAACCACTAGCGACAGGGTCTCTCTTTACTCCGTCAGGGGGAGTCACCTACTCTTTCATCACTGTCAGGTGGCGCCTCTTACAACAGTTAGGAACAGACCCTCTCTATACTCGCGGTGTCTGGTTACATCACTGGCTTATTCCCACCGGCTGTACTTCGCACAATATATATATATATATATATATATAATATCATATATGTTTAACCGACAATATTTTCAAAGTTTTCATATATGTTCCAGAGAGGAGGAACTCCGCGACAACCCCTACTGTTCGTTCTGCCTCGTGCTACTTGAACTCCTGAGGACACGGGCCCGATTTGACCCCGACCCTGTTCCCTCTCCGGACACAGGGGATGTCGACGATTGGGATGCGACGACCAATGATGTTGAACGCTAATGTGTTATTAAAACTAATTCCCCCTTTGAACACAGGGGACATTGGTGTGCGGACCATGATGATGATGAACGCTAATTATTAAAACTAATCAACTTTCAAACTGTGGTTTTTGTCGGTTATTACCTTAGCAATAATTCTTCTTTCATTCATACATACATACATACATGCATACATACATACATATTTTAAAGATTCATATATATCGTTATTTACGGTTTATAAACATTATTCACACACATCTTTCAGTATACAACATAGGCAGACTTACCTATCACTTCGTCAATACATCATTCAGTTTAATTCTTTATCTCTCATGATACACCTTTTAACACTTTTCTCTTTGATCTTTCGTTATTACTCGTCAATACATCATTCAGTTTACTTCTTTATCTCTCATGATACACCTTTCAACACCTTTTAAAACTTTTCTCTTTGATATTTCGTTATGACTCTTTGATCTTTGGTCTTTCATTCCTCATATACACGATAGGGCTTCCATGGGTGCTCACTCCACCGCCAGGGGGCGCGCTACATACGCTAACACATACGGTCACGTGACTACTCACTTCACTCGGGGGGGGGGGCGGACGTCTCAATCTCCCAAATATCACTCAAAAATGACCAAAAAACTCCTCAGGATACCGATCCAAAAACCCTATACTACTTCTGTCGTCCACTGATGCTGTCTGCATGTAAAGCCAACGATCTGAGTTCCCAACTAAATTCATTGGTGTGTTGACGTCCTTGAGACCACGAGCGAAGGTTTCCATCCCACCGGTTCAAACGACTTCCGTTTTCTCAACACGTCATTCACAAGGTCCACGATGTTACTTCCGGGAATTGCCTTGTTTCTGTACATCATCTCGCCACGATCGTTCCAACTTACGGCACCTTTCATTTGATTGATGAGTCGCCGTGCTTTCTGCTTCATAGTTTTTGGAACGCTGTCGATGATTTCGTTTTCGATGCTCTCCTTTTCGACGACTTCATTTTCGTTAGCAGGTTGTACTTTGTTTTTCCTTTCACTGGGAAATTTTTCGATGACCACACGCACGGGTTCTTGGATACGTTTGTCGGAAAAATTGTTGTACCGACTCAATACCTGGTTATACAACACAACTTTTTCCCTCTCGTGTATATCGCTTCGTTCTAATATATATAGCATTTCATTGTCGAGTCGTTGCAGGAGAAGGACGTTGCGGTTGAATGTTTTCCAAAATACGGGGATCGACCAGCGCAATCTTCTTTGTATACTCCATGGTCACCTGAGATGGAGACGGGAATGTCGAGCTTGTTGATGGAACCGTAGGTACATGTGTCATAGCGGGCCCCGAGGCAAGTGAATCCAGTGACGTCGTGTTTGTCGATCGTCCACCATGAATGCTGACAATGTGCCGTTTCAAGTTGTCCCGACGTGAGAAATGTCTCTTGCAATTTGGGCACTGGAACGGCGACGGTGTGGGCTTGTTGACAGCCAGTAGAATAGTCGATGAGCTCATGATGTAGGTGTTTATGGTTCAAATGTAAGCAATGAAACGAATGGCGAGATGAATTGTACGCACTAAAATACGAAAATGTTACCACGGTAACATGTTGAAAAGATAAAATGTTAGAAAACGACGATGGGACGGCGTGAGTGAGTGGGAGATTGTGTGATTGAATGAGTGCGTGAGTGAGTGAATGCGTGAGTGAGTGAGGGCTTGTGTAAGTAAGTGAGTGAGGGCTTGTGTGAGTGAGTGCGTGAGGGCTTGTTTGTTTGAGTGAGTGAGTGAGTGAGTGAGTGAGTGAGTGAGTGAGTGAGTGAGTGAGTGAGTGAGTGAGTGAGTGAGTGAGTGAGTGAGTGAGTGAGTGAGTGAGTGAGTGAGTGAGTGAGTGAGTGAGTGAGTGAGTGAGTGAGTGAGTGAGTGAGTGAGTGAGTGAGTGAGTGAGTGAGTGAGTGAGTGAGTGAGTGAGTGAGTGAGTGAGTGAGTGAGTGAGTGAGTGAGTGAGTGAGTGAGTGAGTGAGTGAGTGAGTGAGTGAGTGAGTGAGTGAGTGAGTGAGTGAGTGAGTGAGTGAGTGAGTGAGTGAGTGAGTGAGTGAGTGAGTGAGTGAGTGAGTGAGTGAGTGAGTGAGTGAGTGAGTGAGTGAGTGAGTGAGTGAGTGAGTGAGTGAGTGAGTGAGTGAGTGAGTGAGTGAGTGAGTGAGTGAGTGAGTGAGTGAGTGAGTGAGTGAGTGAGTGAGTGAGTGAGTGAGTGAGTGAGTGAGTGAGTGAGTGAGTGAGTGAGTGAGTGAGTGAGTGAGTGAGTGAGTGAGGGCTTGTGTGAGTGAGTGCGTGAGGGCTTGTTTGTTTGAGTGAGTGAGTGAGTGAGTGAGTGAGTGAGTGAGTGAGTGAGTGAGTGAGTGAGTGAGTGAGTGAGTGAGTGAGTGAGTGAGTGAGTGAGTGAGTGAGTGAGTGAGTGAGTGAGTGAGTGAGTGATGTGAGTGAGTGAGTGAGTGAGTGAGTGAGTGAGTGAGTGAGTGAGTGAGTGAGTGAGTGAGTGAGTGAGTGAGTGAGTGAGTGAGTGAGTGAGTGAGTGAGTGAGTGAGTGAGTGAGTGAGTGAGTGAGTGAGTGAGTGAGTGAGTGAGTGAGTGAGTGAGTGAGTGAGTGAGTGAGTGAGTGAGTGAGTGAGTGAGTGAGTGAGTGAGTGAGTGAGTGAGTGAGTGAGTGAGTGAGTGAGTGAGTGAGTGAGTGAGTGAGTGAGTGAGTGAGTGAGTGAGTGAGTGAGTGAGTGAGTGAGTGAGTGAGTGAGTGAGTGAATGAGGGCTTGTGTAAGTGAGTGAGTGAGTGAATGCGTGAGGGCTTGTTTGAGTGAGTGAGTGAGTGAGTGAGTGAGTGAGTGAGTGAGTGAGTGAGTGAGTGAGTGAGTGAGTGAGTGAGTGAGTGAGTGAGTGAGTGAGTGAGTGAGTGAGTGAGTGAGTGAGTGAGTGAGTGAGTGAGTGAGTGAGTGAGTGAGTGAGTGAGTGAGTGAGTGAGTGAGTGAGTGAGTGAGTGAGTGAGTGAGTGAGTGAGTGAGTGAGTGAGTGAGTGAGTGAGTGAGTGAGTGAGTGAGTGAGTGAGTGAGTGTGAGTGAGTGAGTGAGTGAGTGAGTGAGTGAGTGAGTGAGTGAGTGAGTGTGAGTGAGTGAGTGAGTGAGTGAGTGAGTGAGTGAGTGAGTGAGTGAGTGAGTGAGTGAGTGAGTGAGTGAGTGAGTGAGTGAGTGAGTGAGTGAGTGAGTGAGTGAGTGAGTGAGTGAGTGAGTGAGTGAGTGAGTGAGTGAGTGAGTGAGTGAGTGAGTGAGTGAGTGAGTGGTGAGTGAGTGAGTGAGTGAGTGAGTGAGTGAGTGAGTGAGTGAGTGAGTGTGTGTGAGTGAGTGAGTGGTGAGTGAGTGAGTGAGTGAGTGAGTGAGTGAGTGAGTGAGTGAGTGAGTGAGTGAGTGAGTGAGTGAGTGAGTGAGTGAGTGTGAGTGAGTGAGTGAGTGAGTGAGTGAGTGAGTGAGTGAGTGAGTGAGTGAGTGAGTGAGTGAGTGAGTGAGTGGTGGTGAGTGAGTGAGTGAGTGAGTGAGTGGAGTGAGTGAGTGAGTGAGTGAGTGAGTGAGTGAGTGTGAGTGAGTGAGTGAGTGAGTGAGTGAGTGGGTGTGTGTGTGGAGTGAGTGAGTGAGTGAGTGAGTGAGTGTGTGAGTGGTGTGAGTGAGTGAGTGAGTGAGTGAGTGAGTGAGTGAGTGAGTGAGTGGTGAGTGAGTGAGTGAGTGAGTGAGTGAGTGTGTTGAGTGAGTGTGTGAGTGAGTGAGTGAGTGAGTGAGTGGTGAGTGAGTGAGTGAGTGAGTGAGTGTGTGAGTGAGTGAGTGAGTGGTGAGTGAGTGAGTGAGTGAGTGAGTGAGTGAGTGAGTGAGTGAGTGAGTGAGTGAGTGGTGAGTGGTGGTGAGGGTGGAGTGAGTGAGTGAGTGAGTGGTGAGTGTGTGAGTGGTGGGGTGGTGAGTGAGTGGTGGTGGTGGGTGAGTGAGTGGTGGGTGGTGTGAGTGGGTGAGTGAGTGAGTGAGTGAGTGAGTGGGTGTGTGGGTGAGTGGGTGGTGGTGAGTGGTGTGAGTGAGTGAGTGAGTGGGTGGTGAGTGGTGTGTGTGTGAGTGAGTGGTGGTGGTGGTGGGTGAGTGAGTGGTGTGTGGGTGGTGTGTGAGTGAGTGGGTGAGTGGGTGGTGGTGGTGAGTGGTGTGGTGGTGGGTGGTGAGTGTGTGAGTGAGTGTGGTGAGTGAGTGGGTGGGTGAGTGGGTGTGAGTGTGTGGTGGGTGTGTGGGTGAGTGAGTGGTGAGTGGTGTGAGTGGTGTGAGTGAGTGAGTGAGTGAGTGAGTGTGGTGTGAGTGAGTGAGTGGTGAGTGAGTGAGTGAGTGAGTGTGTGGTGAGTGAGTGTGGTGAGTGAGTGAGTGAGTGAGTGAGTGATTGAGGGCTTGGGTAAGTGAGTGAGTGAATGCGTGAGGGCTTGTTTGAGTGAGTGAGTGAGTGAGTGAGTGAGTGAGTGAGTGAGTGAGTGAGTGAGTGAGTGAGTGAGTGGAGTGAGTGAGTGAGTGAGTGAGTGAGTGAGTGAGTGAGTGAGTGAGTGAGTGAGTGAGTGAGTGAGTGAGTGAGTGAGTGAGTGAGTGAGTGAGTGAGTGAGTGAGTGAGTGAGTGAGTGAGTGAGTGAGTGAACAGACACGAAGGATGAGTGAGTGCGTGAGTGATTTGAGTGATTTGTTAATCGGAACTTAGACGAGTATCTTTACTTGTGAAGGGTAAGACACGAAAAAGACGCAAGATAAGGTTTGCACATTTTATTACAACACAAACGTATTTACATCTCACGCTCCATAACTGCAAGAACCAGAGACTAGACATTGATACAGAGTCTTGCAAATTTTAATCGTATACAAGACAAAAGAAAGTTCTTTACAGGTCACCCTCCACTACTGCCAGAACCATATGTTTCATAGTGTTTCGCCACTGTTTCGAAACGGCGTCTTGCAACCAAGTATTGATATTACACAACTGTTCGACTGTCACGTCGGATAGCTTCACACCTGCGTCTAACAAAACACTCAAACAGTCTTTCACCACTGCAGTTGAATTAATGGTCTCGACAGCCTCATCAAAGTGCATGCAAATTTGAATGTCATCAGATAACATACAATCGTGATGACATTTACTAGGATCGTCTATCTCACAACCACGGCATTGTCGTCTTGAGAGTTCAACAACGGCACCTGCTATGTGTCGTGCCAGCATCTTCTTCATTTCAGTCACAGGGAATTCAGTGGTAAAGTTCGGACCAGCAAAGTCAGGGGCGGAAGTTGTGACGTTGGCAGGCTGGGTAGAAGTTGTAACATTGAAGTCCCCACATAAAAACAATGTCTTATTTGTTGGGTTATTTCCAAAGATGAATTCAACATTTTCACAAAAGGTGTCAAGGTTAGATCTTGGTTTACGATAGATGCAATTTACTCTTACATTCTTTTTGTTTTCTATTATTAATTCTACTGTTACGCATTCAAGGACATCATTTAATGATAAGGATTTACTTAAGACTTTAATACAGTTAATGTCTTTATGGACATATATGGCCTCTTCTAGCAAGTTCTCTACATATATGGAAGGAGTTGCACCTAGATAGATTATCGTGTTGCAATGTTGTTGGATCAACCTAAGTTTCTGAGATAGCAATGACATCAAACACAATATCAAGAGTATAAATATAAGTTTCAATTTGCTTAACGTTAGCATTTAAGCTTCTTGCATTTAAGTGTATTATATTATAATAGTCTTTAGCATTTACAGAAGTATTTATATGTGAATAATTTTTAAATTATTTTTTAAAATGTTACCAGGATCAGTTTATGTGCCAAGCTCCTATGCGTTTCTATCGTGACATTGAACGTGGTTTACATTGAGGTTACCGTCAATTTATATCATATTATTAGTGATAGTCATTTTAGGCTTTAACTTTTACACGGATAATACATTTCATGAGGTTGACCCACAGTTCACACATGAATATTTGCACTGAGCCCAGTGTCTGTCGTAATGTTCACCACCAGTATAGCACTGTCTTTAATCACCAATTTCCCTGCTGCTGTCCAGCAGTCCGCGATGTGACCGGCTTTCTTCAGCTATCTCGTGCGGAACGTGAGAGCACCACGAGTTGAGGTGGGGTCTTCGTTCAGGAACACCCTTCTCTGACCATCTGCATTTTTTTTTCTTCAAATTGAACCTAGCTTGGTACACCGAATCCTTCACTTTCTCACTGGTGAATCGGATGATTATGTTCCTCTGACGAGGTTTTCCATTTCTGTCCAGTTTCGGTCCGAGTCGGTGATTCCATTCTACCTGTTCTTTGCACACTGGAGTATCCGGGCACATGTTGTTGTTAATGATCTGTATAATTTTGTCAGTAGTGTTTTGGGGGTTTCTCCTAATTCCGGGATGCCACTGACCTCAGGTGGGAGCAGCGAGAATATTGCTTTACTTTACCGACTTCCGTCTCCAGCATTCCCACTTTACCGTCAAGTTTCTTTATTTTCTCATCGCGCTCTCGGGCACTTTCAGGTAACGTCTACACCCTGTTTGTCAGATGGTCGAGTTTGTCCACAAGTTATTGTGGGTACATAGCCTTTTTAAGTTATTCTGCTAAACAGTTCGATAATTGTCATTGCCAGCGTGTCTGTATCTACGATTGGAATGTCCTCCCGATCCTCCTTCCCGCAGCTCGACTTCGGTTTATACTTTGGCGGCATAGTTGATCTTAACAGTGTGATTTCGTGAGCGATAATGGGGTTGTTTTCGCTTCGCAATAAAGTGCCCGGCCTCGTCGGTGGGATATCTTACCCCTCCGTGGAAAAATTCCTGCAGACGCCACTGATTGTAGCACAGTGTTTAGTTTGATTAATGAGTGAGTCTGAAACAGTCGTCACGCTATCCACCAGAGTTCCGCCACTCACGCCACCGGCTACGGCTCCCACGAGAAATCAACGAGAAATCCACCAACCGAACCTGCAATCACGCCAGTGTTCCTGGAAGCTGCTATCATTACAGCATTGCCACCTTCTTTGTTACCACGTGGCCAACCACCGGAACACTATCACGGAAAGAGGCGCCTGCTTTGAATGTGTCTTTTGCTGTGTCCTTGTCCCCCAAGGCTAACTGTGTAAGTGCTCGCACTTGTGATATTACTAGGAAAGTTTTGTTGACGTTGTCTTGTGTCTTCCTAACGCCCTCCATGTCACCTGTAATGGCCTGCACTAAAGACTTCGCTTGAGATATCAAAGGTATGTAGTCAGCCATATTTATTTGTGGACGGTAAAGTAGAGATGTTGATCTGAAAAAAGCAATGATATACGGAAATGAGACGGAAAAACTAAAATTGTGTTTTGTTTGGCAAGTTTTGTTTGGCAAGTTGGCGTTATAAATTCATAACATGCTACCCGAAACAATAATATGCCAAGTTGGAGTGCAATATCACTGCTACCGTGATATAATGGAAAATGATAGTTATTGGCCAGAAGTAGAGGGAAGTAAGCTCAAAAATGTGCGCCTCACCAATTCTCATTAATTTAATGTGACCATTTGCATCAATAGACTTACTGTGGTGACAGAAAGGGTGGAGAAGAGAGAACACTAACATTGATGAAAAGACTGTATGTCTTTTATGAGTGACCAGACGTATTTAACAACTGATCATATAAGGGGTTTTGGTCTCCTATTCAAAATTCAAATATGTGAACAGTTTTAGCCCGTATGTCATTAATTAATACCTGTACTATATAAAATTGGATAAAAAACAATACCAAGTTCAGACACGTATGCCTTGGTGTCACATTAGCGTCACGTGTATATATTTCACCATTCAGTTCATGCAACACAATCATTCCACATATTTTTTTTATATCAAATTGAAGGCATACTTCAATATTTTACCCAGTTAAAACACACATTCAGATAGTAGTTTATTAGAAAACAAAAATATATAATTTATTCCAAACATATTTTTGTTTTAAGTTGCCTGAATCACTTTATTACCAAAATAATAGTCCTAGCAACGTAATAATACTACACGGTTATCCATAACATGTCCACGCTTTAATCTGCAAACTGGGACACAGGGACGATTTAAAGCCTACACACACACCCACACACACCCGCACACACACACCCACACACACACACACCCAAACACACGAACTACAATCTAAAATATTATCCTAGTAATTTACTAAAATTAGTAACTCATTCAAGACACATCACTTAAAGTGTGATAGCGCCACGTCACCAATGCATAGTGTTTCCAATTTGCCAGTAGCCGAACTGATAGAATTACTCTAGTTTACATTGCTCAGTAACCCATGTATTTCGACTGGCTTTTACTTGCGTTTTCATTTTCTCAGCCTGTTATGCCGCTTTCAAAGAAGTATATTGTGTCCATGCGTATTGCGACATGTTTATATCGACCACAGGTACGCCTACGTCAGACCCAGCAGTACAAATTATTACCATGGTCAACGTTGCATTGTCGCTGTAAATTGTTGGAATGGTACGTCAGATTGGAGCTGTTGTAGCATTATAGCTATTGTTGCAAGTGGGAATAATTAAGCCACTATGCGAGCTGGCATATTATACCTCAATGAACCAGCCTGATAGCTTGCACGTCAATTCAGCCAAACCCAACCCAAAATAACTACGAAAAGCTGTATTGTTTGGTGGCGCCATCTAGTGGATAGTATTTTTGAAAACACAGTAGAAACGATGTCTTGGCTATTACATTTTTATGATACAGTTCAAATAACAGGGGAAACAAGGACTGTTCAAAGAACGGCTAAAGTATAAAGTACCAATACACAAGTAGAGAAAAACAGTCATTCGACGCGTCACAGCAGGTTCAACGTCAACGGCGTGTCTCAACATGTCAGCCGTCGGAAACTGTGAAATTTCCCTAGAATGTTCCAATGTTAAAATAAATTCCGACTAAACTACTGGCAAGATATTAATGATTATATTTATAAAAGTTTATACTTTATAAGCTACTTTAGGTATATAGGCCCGAACAATTGCAATTTGTTTCCAGTCAATACCACGAAAGTCAATTGACTGGTTACTCTGATTCAGGTACTGCGTGTAGCGACTAACAGTGTCGCCCCTTTTGTAATGAAGGGTAACGCAGAATAAAGTCCAAGAATATTCTCACGTAGAGTACACAATCCAAAAAACCGACAAGAGCTCTTAAATTATGCGGATTTAAAAATTCAGATGAAGGCAATAGTTTGCTTCCAAGAGTTCGTCGATTAATCCAAGAACGTTTGACGCCTCATAATCAAACCTTCTTGGAAGAAACCAACAACACAGCCCCAGACAAAAAATGCACACATGTACGCAAACACGCACCACCAGCATACGCACACACACACACACACACACACACACACACACACACACACACACACACACACACACACACAAACATACACGTCAACACCCACACACACGCACACGCACACGCACACGCACACGCACACGCACACGCACACGCACACGCACACGCACACGCACACGCACACGCACACGCACACGCACACACACACACACACACACACACACATAGACGTACACAGAGCACAAAGCCATAATATAATAATAGATACATAAATTAGTAGTCCGTGCCGCAAGTATGTCCAGGATTAATGAAATACAAAATCATTGTGGATCCTGCGATACGTCACTGCGACGAGGATACGTGCAGGTGCTTAACGTCAAATTAATAACCATCGCCCACTAACACGGATTGCGACATAATTATTGCTCGTCAGAATTTTATCACACCACGCTATAATATGAAATAAACAGATTGCGTTATTTCATATGTTGCGTCTTCTCGATTCGAACAATTAACGACGCCGTCAAGTTAACCAGATAGCAGATTAAGAAATGCAAACAGGCTTCCGGGAATTCGCTGAATACAAATATTGTTAGTCGTGGAGACGTCGTACATCTTCAGTCATTTGTACACAAAATAAACTGTCACCCCATTGCCTCAAGGTCGTTCGCCATAATAAGATTAATTAATTAATTAATTTGAACTGTCATGCAGTGACAAAACTTAGTATGTTTGCTATTAGCGACGTTCCTATTTGACAGGACATACAAAGATATTCCATTACAACTATTCACATATACACTGAAGCAGTAGGCTTACACACGAAGAACATTACGGGGACGTAGACAAAATCACAAACAAGATTCCCATAAGGCTGATACAATTAGCTCGACACAGCTATCGTAGGACAGACACAACACTGTCAATATTTATGTTGTGGACACACAACGATAGCAAGTAAAACAGACGGAAACACAAGAAAACATACACAAACAGACTAATGATGACGAAGATAATTCGCAATTGCGTGAACAATCATTATTTTCATTTGTATTTCATACAGATATACAGGCATCCAGGTTTGTATGAAATCTTATTCCATGAAACATACCTGCGAGAGACGAAATGAACTTCATAAAGTTGATCAGCCAAGAGTAATACGAAAGAGCTCACAGCAAGCTGTTTATATACGTGAACAAACAACGTTGCGCAATGTCGTAGCCAGCACCTCGCTGTTGTGATGTCGTTGTAGCAACTTATTCATATGCAGTGAATGATCACGCTAATATTATACGTTCCACTGCAATCACGTCATTTCGTGTTTTTAACTTAGATTACGTGATGCATGTACTTAAAGAAACCAGGTGATTCGGCTTTATATTATATACTTGTTATTTTATTATGTTATTGTGGTATGCGAGTGTGGGATTCATAGAGAGTATAATAAATTAATAGTGTTCGATGTATTTTCTCAAGTAGCGTCGTCACCAAATTTGATATAAATAATAAAGTATCGTACATCTCCAATGTTAGGTCTGGGTCACCTACGGTGTGGGGTCATATCACTCATATGGATATAAACTATCTAATAATTTCTGCATATATGCGTCTACCATACGTTGTCGTGTCTGTGTGTGTGTTTGAGTGTATGTGTCTGTCTGTGTGCATTTGTGCATGTGTGTGTGTGTGTGTGTGTGTGTGTGTGTGTGTGTGTGTGTGTGTGTGTGTGTGTGTGTGTGTGTGTGTGTGTGTGTGTGTGTGTGTGTGTGTGTGTGTGCGTGTGTGCGTGTGCATGTGTGTGTCTATTCATTCGTGGATGCGTGTGTGCTTGCGTGTGTGTTTTTTTTTCTGAGCATCTGTATGTGTGTGTGTGTGTGTGTGTGTGTGTGTGTGTGTGTGTGTGTGTGTGTGTGTGTGTGTGTGTGTGTGTGTGTGTGTGTGTGTGTGTGTGTGTGTGTGTGTGTGTGTGTGTGTGTGTGTGTGTGTGTGTGTGTGTGTGTGTTCATGCGCTTACAGTTGTGTATTTGTTTGTGCGAGTATGTGTACGTGTCTGTGTATGCGCGTGTATATGATATATTGTGTGTGTTTATGTGCAGGGGTGTGCGTGCACCTGCGCGTGAGCATTCACTTGCGAGTGTGTCACTGTGTATGTGGGTATGCACAGTTTCCCAACATCTCGACATTTATATACACAGGCTACTTTTTCAAACCATTACACTCTCGTGTAATGATCAAATGCACAACATATTTATTTGCGTTATAGAACACAACTGATCAATTTAATGCGTTGTTTGTGTCGGCCTTATGTGTGAACCCACACGAAGAGGAAGTTACTAAGTTTGTGGATTTCCTTCTAGTGAAATTCATACCCATTGTATCGTTTCCTAAGCTGTTCGACTACTGACAACGTGTTTCTCTTGTATGGTGTACTGGTGTCATAATGGTATTAACTAGACTTTACATCTAAAAATGCGATTTTATTGACCTAAACAATAACGAGGTTGTGTAAATTGCGACGCGATACCAAATAACATTTACGACTTGCATTTACGTCTGGTGTAGTCAGGGCGGTTCGGACGAAAAGTATTAGTATATCCCGGCCTTTACGGCCAAGATACAATTTAAGATAAGCAATTATTTGTTTGTGTCAACTGAGAAATGTGTCTTGTGGTAGTCATGATTGCATTATAAAAAACCTGCGTTAAAACAGCACATAAATAAAAAACATTATGTACATGAAAGGGGTGACCGTCTTAGACGATGGGATGTCTTACCTCATATTTTCCTACGTTGAATTACGAAAATGTTAAGCTAATGTAAACGTTATTATCAATTTTGAAAAAATTTCCAAATTTGAAAATATAGATATAATTTACCTTTGTTTGTGGGTAGAATTGTACAGACCTTTTTTACATTCGCACATTTCCAGAAAGCTACCAGTTTGGGTTTGTTCCCATTGACGGTGATTTATATGAGTCGTGAATTTGAAAGCAATTCGGTTTGTCGGATTGTTGACTCACCGTTGTACGCATTATTGATCTTCTATTGTGGTTTTGGGACCAGTTCACCGGGAGGAATGCTGTATTGTCTTCCTTTTTCCCACATCGAACATTAATCAGATTTAATATTTAATAAACATTTATATGACTACTTTTGTATATATTGACCAGACAAACTTTGGTGAAAAGGTGACCTATATAATCTGTATGTATGCGTATTGACAGTACGCGATTGTTAGTGCAGACGCAAGACATGTTGCATTGAGAAATCATTGTACGTGACACCAAACAAGGAATAACATTGATGATTGTGCGAAACTGAATGATGGGCGGTGTTGATACAGGTGAACCATAGAACCGAGAAGACAATATTAGATTTATAAAAGTAACTTAGTTCTAGTTTCACACCTTTTATTGAACATAGTACATTTGTAATAGGGAGTAGGCGATGATGACAGATTATTCGCTTCCGAAGATCAGTACGATGATCTCTGTCCTTGGGACGGCGAAACGCCTTCTGGTGGCTGGTGGCTGTAGATGTCTATTCTGGACTTGCAGGCTCTGAGGCAGGTTGGACAAATGTATTGTTGGCCTGATGCTGTCATTTGCTTCTCTTCAGGAATGTTTAAAATGTTGGGCTGCTCTCCAGGTAGTCACTCTCCAGTTGTTTCTGTTTGCCATTAGCTGTTCCCAACCTTTGTGGTCAATGTTTGCCTTGGTGAGTTGCCGCTACAGCTGGTCCTGGTAGCGCCAGCGGGGGGCTCATCTGTCTCGCTGGCCCTAACGAAGCTCATTAGAAATTACAGCTTTTGTCATTCTTCTGTCGTTAATGCGAGAGATGTGGCCTGCCCAGCGGAACTGCCTGAGTATCAACATGGCATCGATGCTCTGGAGTTTGCCTTTTCCAGGGTCTCATTGTTGGAGACATAATCGTGCCAATGGATTCCCATGATGGAGCGCAACCATCGCTGGTGGAATCGGTCAAGCAGTTGTCTTTGCTTTATGTAGAGAACTTATGCCTCAGCCCCATACAGTTGGGTAGTGACGACGACAGCCTTGTATACTTGTATCCTAGCTGACAGACGCAGAGAGTGGTTCTGCCATACATGTTTCTGCAGGCGACCGAATGAGCTGTTGGCCTTGGATGGCGGTTGTCACCATTGTTAAATCATTTAAGATGACACGTCCAATGTATGTGAACTGTTCACCTGTGTTGAGGGGATGTTCATCAATCTTGATCTGGGTTGCAAGCTCCGTGAGGTGGTTTCTGGTGCAGAAGCTCTGATTTCATCAGGCTAATGATTAGGCCAAAGGCTGTTGCTGCTTCAGCGAAGAGTTTGACCACTGCCTGAAGAGCTTATTCAGTGTTTGCCAGGAGTGCAAAGTCATCTGCAAACTGCAGCTACAAAGTCATTTCGTCAATGGTCTTGGTTTCCGAAACGAGTCTGCAGAGATTGGAAGCATTCCTATCCGTTCGGAACCTGGTGTAGATGCCTGTGTAAGGTCCTGTTTGGCTTCACGTTGCATTAAGCTGAAGAAGATCGCAAAGAGCGTTGGGGCCAGTACATAACTTTATTTGGCACCGTTCTCGATGTGGAAGTGATCGGATAGATCACCTTGACATTTCACTTGTCCATTCGTGAAGCTGCTGGATGGTGTTTATAATATGTGGGGGACATTAAAGCGTTGACAGAATTTCTCTGTAGTCCATCACGGCTGAAAGTATCAAAGGCTTTGGTCAAGTCAACGAAAGCAAGACATGCACAGGCCCATGTTCTGCTCCTTGTATTTCTACTGGCCTTAGCACGAAGATCATATCTGCAATTGCAAGGCTGAAGTGCCTCAAAAACCTATTTCTATTTGTATTCCTATTTCATGGAAGCATCTGAAAAGCAATGATTGGAAGGTCAGAAGGCAGAAATGTAAAATGCAATACGTAAGTATAGTATTTATTCTAGGCCATTTGTTAGTGACGACAAGATATGTATTCGTGAACTCGTTCACGACGACAGCGGGCCTGCAAATTGGATTTATGAGTTTGAGAATTATAAGTTTACCAGCATTCATATTTCGTTGCTCCACGAAAAGAACACTGTATTTAATCAAATACGTTAGTCCGACGTTTTGGAGAGACCCAACATGTCCGTGCATGCGTACGATCGGTTATTGTTTGGTCATGCCACGAATCTGTATAGTGTGTTCGATGAGTCATCTTAATACCTAAAAGTTGGCTGACTGGCATATTTATCGGTCATGCAATGATCGTGACGCTGCACATCGAACTTGAACGACCTGCCTGTTGTCGGGGTGTACCTGTTTCCCTCTAACACTTATAGATTGGTCGTTAAGGTCGACAATGTCAACTGGGAATGTTATCCTAAACACATTTTGGAAATATGTACATTGGTGTCCATTTAATGAACTCACAACGTTTTACATGGAATAGTATGTAATCCTCAGATTTCAGAAGTATTGAGATGTAATGAAGGTAATCTTTTAGGTAAGACAACACATTACAGCTTGTATCGGGTGTAGGTAAACTAAAAGTGACGGTAATTTCTTAAATAGCATAGTATCCAGTCCTGAGGACTGCTAAAACGTTTTGCAATTTTCTCCCTGGTAGACCTGTTCAAGGTACACATATTCAACATCGCTGGGTGTAAACAACTCAAAATTAATACGTGGTTCAATAAACAAACACATGCACCCCCAACAGGTAGGGGTAGGTGGAGTAATACTTTCTATCTAACAAAAGAAGGGTATAGGACAAACCTGTGTACTTTTATGGAACCAGATAATGATCGACATTAAAGGCATGGTCTTTAGTAAGAAGATATGCAATAATGAATGTTATTGATGAATACATTGCTTCGTTATCACACACACACAATTTTCATTAGGGGCCGTCTTACCCGCCACTAAGGGTAAAATGGCCTACAGCAATATTAACTAGAGAACCAATTTCTTTCTCGAAACTAAAATAGTGCATGGTAAAAGAAATAATTCTACGATTGGGGTAAAACGGACCCCACATCAGACTACGTCAGACTGCAGGGATCTTATGCATCAACCGAGACAATGAGCGTTGTCTCGGACTATTTACGAACGTCGGGACTTTGACGGGATAATCGCTATGCACGAACGCAGACAACTAGAAGTCTCGGACTTTGCGCGGGACGAAACGACACGATTTTTAAAAGCGCAGTTGTCTCTGACTATTTCGTAATTAATGGCTGCCATTGGTGTTGTGTTTATGTGATCGGATGAGTTAATGAGACCAAATACTGCATTCTTGCGCCACAACAGCAATACAAATGTCACAATGAATTCGTTAATCGAACAGAATCAAACCACTGTTCAGGTAAGTGAGGACTCAGAGTAGTTATTATCGAACTTTACCCTGCATATGGTGTCTGTGAATGTAACAGTAACGACTAACGTGTGTCCAATCGATCAACTTTATCAGATATACCGGGTATCACTGGATCTTTCATTAAAAACGTTGTTAGTCGGATATAGTAACTGGAAGTATGATAGTCCGACCAAAGGTTACCATGTTCTACGAAATATTAGGCCCTACGCAAACAGGATTTTCGGACGACGTATTTTACTAGAACATCTATAAGTAAAGGTGGTAGGTCTACTACCGGTTCCGCATCGCCGTCAAGGCAAATCGGTGATAGTGACGAAAGCATTTATTTCACTTTTTTGTCCGACTGTACCTGACTTGAGTTGTAATAGTCATAGGAAAGACAACGAACGGTCCCGTTGCATATTTCAAACACGCCTATACGAGTATAGACCTTTCAATAAATAAAATTTGTTTTCGTGGTTGCGCAGCATGTTTCTGTCGTTGAACTATCGTATGTCACTCTAAACATCTTTTCTAACAACTTGTTTGCATTTCATCGATGTAATATAACGGCTAGTTTTTTAGAATATTGATAATAGAGCAGGACATACTACGCATTTACGAGTAACCAATATTTTATTAGATATGTATTTTGAGGTAAACAATGACGTTTACATAATTTATCAAACCAAGAATCCGGTAAGCCTACTTATTATGACCAGTTACTTATGTATAGCAAATTCAAGGAATTTAATTATACACAAATATAATTTATAAATGTTATCGAAACAAAAACAAATGACCGCATGTTCATATCATTAATATTGTTTGTCTGAGCTACTGGAATATTTACTAGCTCTGATAATACTGTCTGTAATGTAGGCCAAGTTTCATGTCACTGTACAGTGTACCTTTTTTCATGACATCTTGTCACACTAAGAATATCAGAAGGAGGGAGCTTTTTATTTTTTTATTTTTTTTTATTAAGGATGCAGGATTTTGACCAGTGACAAAGGAAATGTAACAATCACATGTAATTAAATGTAGACATACAATTACAAATCATCCTTCATCACCAACGTTGAAGGTATACACTAAAAATGGTACTTTCAGCAGAATACACAAACAATTGGTGTCTAATTAATGTGTTTAAATATATGTTATTACTTGTGTTAAAAAAATCCAAATGGTAACAATAGCGTAGCTAATATTAAAATAGTTCATTCTGACACTTCAGCATGCCATTGCAGTACAATATCTTCTGTCGTACGCTTGCAGTCAAGTATATAAATGGTGCATACTAATTGTCTTATTGTCAAAACTGGGTTGATGTAACTTGCTATTGAAACAAAGGATAAGACTTTTTTAAGAGGTAGTTACATTCTATCCATTTCGCATGCTATGTTTAATTGATGATGCGTCCTGGTTGCTTTAATTGTTCTATTTATAGGGCGAGCTATATTTTAGCTGTACCATTTCTGCGATTGCACCGTATTTCTTTATTTCACAATGAAGCCATTTTAAAATTAGAAAATATTCTTCTTCAGAACTGGACACTCTGCATCTGCTATCAGGAGTCAGCCATTCTTTCTTCTTGTCTGCTTGATGAAGCCAATCTACTGGCAGTTGCCGATGAATCACTGTAGGAGGAAGGTGGATCACTGGATGTCATGGACCACTGCCACTGTTTCCCACAGCTGATTGAGGGCTGTACCCCAGAGACATCTTCAGATACTGCATTTAACACACCATGACCAGCATCTGGAACAATGTTGATGTAACCAAATAAAAACCGTGTGATTGGTAGATAATTAAAAACAAATGAAGAAGTGTACTAGTATGCATTTAAATATTGCATATACCTGGACTTCTATCAGATTTCTTATGAATTTATGTAAAAAGAGGTTAAATTATACTTTACTGTTAAGATGATCTAGCCTCTTTATTTTCTATATGAATTTATATAAATGTTGTAGCATGTGCTTTTTCATAGTAATAAAAGTTATTCACAATAATGAAACATGGTGTTTAGTGAAATTACAAAACAATTGACACACCCATTCCTAATTTCCTGTAGTGACCATATGTGATGAGGCCACATACTGGTATCATTTGTCTCTCTCAATGTTTTTAACTAACACCTTTTTATTATGATCTACCATATTAATCCCTCTTTATTCCCACAACTTTTCCTTGGGCAATAAAGTCTTTTCCATTTAACTGGATTTAATGGGAATATAATATGTAGACACATTATTACACACATATAATTACGCCCTGTAAACCTTTGTAGATTAGCAATTAATAACATACCGGTACATTACAATAATTGTATTATGAACTAAAGAAGTTGATCAAGCAAACATAGTAGGAACTGGTCTCGTCATATTCTTGAATATCTTAGTTTTGTAGATGGCATGACTATTTCTCACTAGTGTGTTGCAAATTATGACTTACCTAGAGTACATATATGCTGTTAATCATAGACGGACTTTCCTGTTCAAGAGTAGATGATGATGGGATAACTAGTGGTACTACAACACACACCCAATACATGGGATCAGTGGATGTACAAAACATTGAAATACCACTGCCACCAAGTGTACACTATATCGCTCTATCTGTAAAAGGCCTACTGAGATGCAATGGCAAAAAGCACTCTACAGAGTTAAGGTGTGTCACTGTTCTTCAACTGTTACCTTAACTGATTTGTCAGAGTAATGCTTGGAACAAATGTATTGTTATTGAAACAAGACAACAATATTATAAACTATTTAAGATGATGTAAATTTTAATGCAAGATTACAGGACACTTATCCTCTGAACCATCCGCCATCTTGGTGTTGATGATGAGCCTCGCCAAGTTCTCATAGGGCACCTCAGGTAGAGGTTCTCCGTGACTCTGGTTTTTATTTGACCTGTCTTTGTCAAACGGCTTGTTTCATGTCTTTTCATCTCTTTTTTACCTGGGCCACTGTGTGCCCACTGCCACCCTCAACATTCACTTTTTCGGCAATCACCTGCCAGATCACCTCTGTTTGCTCAGATTTAAAAGAGTAATTCCATTTCGAAAATGAAAAAACTTCCTTTAACAAAACAGCAGTTTCCACAAGAATATTATAATACTACCACTGCATCATGGAAAATGACCCTGCAGAAACATGACACAAAGATAAATACTTAGGCTTGATAATACTAAACAAATTTGAGATACTATTTAAATTAAAGCAGTGTGTGCCAAAACATCCAACAAGGCAAATCCTATGCTAGTTATGGTCCACGAGGAGTGCAGTATGGCCACAAGAGGAGGGAACATGACTGCATCATGAGAAATGACCCTATATAAATATTACACAAAGAGAAACACTTTGGAGTAATAATAACATACAAATTGGAAGTAACGGAGTAGCCAGTGTGCTGAGCCTAAACTAAGCCATCCAAGATTGCAAGAAGGCAAACTCTATGCTAGGTGCATCTACATGGTGAACACTGAGCCATGAAATATAAGACGAAGGAGTGATTAACAGAAGACGCCCAGAATGATACTGGAATGAATTGAGTAATATGAACTTCTTTAAAAGATTGAAAGCATTTGACATCACTACTCGAGTCAATTGAGACAAGGTATACTTGAACATAAAAACTTGAACAAAAATTAATAGTTCCGTATCAATGTAGCAATATTCTAAATCTATAATACAATGCTGTGAAAACAAACTGTTAGAACAATCGTTTTGAGTGAAGTTCTTACGAAAATAGACAGGCGGAATACAAATATCGTAATTTAAAGTCACAAACTGACAAAGACGCGTAGGACTAGGCCAAAAATCGTGCGTCCTATCTGCGCTGTATCAATCGCTCTTTGGCCAGAACGTGTCACTTGAACCAGTGAACAAAAAGGACACATGGACATATACCTCAGGAATAGGGAGAGGAGTACGCGAATCAATGTCTGACTCCCTTCCTTGTTATATCCAGGATTACGTCAAACATGAGGGTAAACGTAAAATCAGGGTAAATAATATGACGCTCAGAAGCTCCGTTACCCGGAAGGAAGTAACGGGAGGTGCCCGCGCTCTTCGCAAAACTTTTTGGGTTTTCCGGGATCCCCTCGTCTAAAATTAGCCCAATACCAAACGTCGGGACAATCACGTTAAAGTCTCTGACTTTATTGTCTCGGCCTAACGTCCGGTCCGTGCACAGCAACTTCGCGACAGCAGAAGTCCCGACGTTTATTATTTCGGACAATGGCATTGTCTCAGACTATTAGTTGTCTCGGTTCATGCAAAAGACCCCAGTATACAGTATATCGACCGGAACCGATCATGCCATACTTGAAGCCGGTGTGACGTCAAAATGACGTAAACTTGAAAACTATCCACTACGTCGACTGTAGTCGGTGTCGGTCTGGCGTATTCGGAAGTTTTCAAGTTTACGTGATTCTGGCGTCATGCCGACTTCATGTATGGCAAAATCGGTGCCGGTCGGTTTAGTGGATGCACTGCAGTCTGGCGTAGTCTGATGTGGTCTGACGTGGATTGGTCTGGTCTTGTCTGAGCGGTTCGCACGAAAAGTGTCAGTATATCCAGGCCTTAACGGCCAAGATACAATTTAAGATGAGCTATTCTTTTTTTATGTCAACTGAGAAATATGTCTTGTGGTAGAACACACATGATTGCATAATAAAAAAACCTGCGATAAAACAGCAGATAAATAAAGACTAAACATTATGTACATGTAAGGGGTTACCGTCTTAGATGATGGGCAGTCTTACCTCATATTTCCCTACGTTAAATCACAAAAATGTTAATATAATGTAAACGTTATTATAAAATTGTTGCAAACTTGAAAATTAACATATAATTTACCTTACTTTGTGTGTAGAATTCAGCTGTACGGACCTTATTTACATTCGCACGTTTCCAGAAAGCTATCCTTTTGGGCATGTTCGCATTGACAGTGATTTATATGAGTCGTGTATTCCAAAGCGAAACGGTTTGCCGGAATAATGACTCACCGTCTTTATGCATACAGTTGGCGTAGTTTGCCGAACCCTATTGATCAAACACGTGTTCTTTTGTGCACGGTAAACAGGAGCACACTGGTACGCATTATTGATCTTCTAGTGTGCTTTTGGGACTCGTACACCGGGGGGAATGTTGTATTGTCTTCCTTTGTCCCATTAATCAGATTTAATATTTAATACATATTTATATGACTACTTTTGTGTGTTGACCACACAAACTTTGGTGAAAAGGTGACCTATAATCTGTAAGTTTGCGTATTGACAGCAGGCGATTGTTAATGCAGACTCAAGACGTGTTGCATTGAGAAATCGTTGTACGTGACACCAAACAAAGAATAACATTCATGACTTTGCGAAACTGAATGGTGGTCGGTGTTGAAACAGGTGAATCGTAGAGCCGAGACGACCATCCTACAACGTAATAAAGAAGCCACATTACTGCACATAATTCACGCATGCGTACAGTCAGTTCTTTTTTGGCCATGGTAATTTGAAAGCCTGACAAATTGACTGCTTACAAAATAAGGTATTCAAGAGGATTTGTAGCGTATCCTTTAACAAAGCAGGAATGTTATTAACGGAGGTCATCATCAAATTCAAACATTTAACGACAAGTAACATTAACACAAGTTGCCAGCAATACCACGGTTGTGACGTTGTACATCGAATTTCAACATTTAGTGTACAGTGGTTGTGTGTCTGGCCAACTCAAGCCATTGTTGTTTAAATTGTAATATATACGAACTTGGACAGCAGTGTTTCTGGGAATTCATCCTAACGGGTAATATTTGACTGAGCACTGCATATATCCTAGTCGTAGAGATTAAGTTACTTGATCTAGCAGGTGAACGCAATCTTAGTTAATATGCAGGAAATCGACGAGGATCGAGGTCTCGCAAGTTTCCAGGAGCTCCTTATATACTTAAAAATGCAACAAATATGTTATAATTCAATTGGCTGCGGGCCAGATATTTTAGAAAGCAGTAATGGCACACTTGGCTGAACTACAATACGAATAAATGCACTACAAAATGGTGACGGACAATTGTCTGTGTAGTATAATAAGTCAAAATAATAAAATATGTTTCTGAAATTGATGTGCTACTCTGAGGCATTTAGGGTAAAACTATATAGGATAACATTATCGCAGGGAGTTACTATTCTATGATGGCAGTTTGACCCTCCGATCCAAACAGGACTGGACAGCAGTAATTTGAAATGTAGATAAGTGCGAGTACTAGGAATGCTAGAATCTTGGGCTGCCCTCCTGGTAGTCGCTCTCCAGTTGTTTATGTTTGCTATTAGCTGTTCCCAACCTTTGTGGTCAATATGTGCCTTGGTGAGTTGCCGCTTCAGCTGGTCCTTATAGCGCCAGCGGGGGCTCAACTGTCTCGTTGGCCCTAACGAAGCTCATCATAAAATACAGTTTTTGGCTATCGTCAATGCGAGAGATGAGGCCTGCCCAGCGGAGCTGCCTGAGTATCAACATGGCATCGATGCTCTGGAGTTTGCCTTTTCCAGGGCCTCATTGTTGGAGATATAGTCCTGCCAATGGATTCCCATGATGGAGCGCAGGCATCGCTGGTGAAATTGGTCAAAACGTGGTCCTTGCTTTCTGTAGATAACTTATGCCTCAGCCCCATACAGTTGGGTAGTGACGATGATAGCCTTGTATACTTGTATCCTAGCTGACAGACGCAGAGAGTGGTTCTGCCATACACGTTTCTGCAGGCACCCGAATCAGCTGTTAGCCTTGCATGGCGGTTGTCACCATTGTTGCATCATATAAGATGACACTTCCCAGGTATGTGAACTGGTCACCTGTGTTAGGGGATGTTCATCAATCTTGATCTGGTGTGGGTTGTAAGCACCGTGAGTTGGTTTCTGGTGCAGAAGCTCTGATTTGATGGGGTTGATGATTAGGCCAAAAGTTGTAGGTGCTTCAGCGAAGAGTTTGACCACTGCCAAAAGAGCTTATTAAGTGTTTGCCAGGAGTGCAAAGTCGTCTGCAAACAGTAGCTACAAAATAATTTCTTCAGTGGTCTTGGTTTGCGAGGCTGCAGAAATTGACTGTATTCCCATCCGTTCAGAACCTGGTGTAGATGCTCTGTGTAAGGTCCTCCTTGGCTTCACGTTGCATTAAGTTGAACAAGATCGCAAAGAGTGTTGGGGCAACACATATCTTTATTTGACACCGTTCACAATGTAGAAGGGTTCGGATAAATCACCTTCATATTTCAGTTGTCCGTACTTGAAATTGCTGTATGGTGTTAATAATATTTGGGGGTATCCAAGTTTTGACAGGATTCTCTATAGTCCATCGCGGCTGATGTATCAAAGGATTTGGTCAAGTTAATGAAAGCAAGATACGCACAGTCCCATGTTCTGCTCCCTGTACTTCTCTTGGCCTTACACGAAGATCATATCTGCAATTGCAAAGCTGAAGTGCTATAAAAACCCGAACATCGTCGGTCTTCCAGCAGAGGTGTACAAGCTAGGAGGAGACATTCTTCTGAAGAAGCTCACAGACCTGTCCTCGCTATGTTGGGAAAAGGGAGTAGTACCGGTGGACATACGGAATGCTGTGATATTCCCCCTATACAAGAATAAAGTAGAAAAGTCTGTTCGACCCACTGAGGCATTATTACAACATATTATGTTTTAAGCATATTCTCTAAGTGTCTTTGTAAAGTCAACACTGTCAATATACATATTGTAGACACCCAACGATGGTAGATAAACAGACGGAGATAAGAGAAAACATACGTAACGCTGGTCTACGAAAACGGTTATGTTGAAGTGACATATCTTTCATCTCTAACGAACAGTCGAACAATGTGGAAACTGCTCAGTTATGCTGCGACCCCGGCCGACCAATGATGACGATGATAATTCGCATTTGCGTGAACAATTATTCTTTTCAACAGTATTTCAAACAGATATGCAGGCACCCACATATGTATTAAATCTTATTACATGAAACATACCTGGGAGAGACCGATCACGCCATTATCCTACGTTCCCCTGCTATCATGTCAAGTAATTTCGTTTTTTTTCCTAGATTACGTGATGCAGTTATTTAAAAAATCCAAATGATTCGGCGATATACAACCATTATATACATGTTATTTTATTATTTTATTGTAGTCTGTGTATGCGAGTGTGGGATTCATAGAGAATATAATAAAGTAATATCTAACAGTACGCGATATTATTTAATAAGATGGGCACTAACATCATAGAGACCACCCGAACACAGCACATTATATCAGCCCAATGATAATAAGCTGTCGAACAAAAACAGAAAGAATATTCAAGTATTACGATATATCGGTCTTCCACAAACCCATCAACACAGTATTGTCACTGTTGGTGCACCCGTATGACAAAACGGTTAAAGAGGCAAAGTGTGGTTTGGTGAATAACATGCAATACCCATAGTGTAATGACCATTTACTATTGTCACCAGTGAGAACAAACAAAACATATACCACCTATATGATATGAAACACTTGAAAAACTTAAGTAATGGATACGGATACGAATACAATTTACAACTGGCACAGGAGAAAGCACAAATAAATCATCATATCTCCACCGGTCTTGAACCGATATATCGGTTTCGTGCTCACGCCCATCCTTCTACATCTCGTATCATATGACACTAGTGGTGTGAGACACCGTAGCGTGGAGTAACACTACGCCGACGAAGACAAAGTTAATTAACATATTAGAGCACATAAATGGTAAGTTTAATGAAAGACACTGTCGACATATATGCATGAGTATGTTTATAATTGTTGTAGTTAACCATGAAGAATGAACATCAAACAACATCTACGAATCTAATTATTAATTAGTTGAGTCCAATTTAAAATCAATAATATTTGAAAGTGTATTGTCTGTGATACGACGCCTTCATCAAAGTGTACCAATGTGACAGATTGAACTTTGATAATAAATTAATTAACTCAATTAAGTGGGTTGTTCGCGACAGTGCGCGTATGTCTGAAGAACAAATGAATAATACGACAACAGAGAACTGATCGATACAATTTATGACATCTGTTGAAAGCACATTATAGACCGGGTGACTAGTTAGTTCACAAAATTTATTATATGTATATACTGACAATGGAGTTTGTTTTCAAGTGTGCTAGTAATAACTAATTGTGTACCTAAAGGAAAATTACTGTTTCCATTGTAATGCTTTAATCACAAAATAAAGATTTTGAATATTACACAGTTTGCTCATAATTCATGGTTCCAGTCTCTTTTTGAATCGACTAATATCCATTTACTTGCTAAAAGAAGAACCGAAGCAGCAGATATAACAACTGTGTCTAGAAGGAATGTCCCTCCTCCTCAGCCAACAGTAACGAATGTCTAATCTCATGACATATAACTACGGTAGACGACATGAGCGTCGTAAAATCGATTGATCAGCCAATCGATCATACGAAACTTCTCGCACAAACCTGGTTATAGTTCAAGAACCTAGCAAAATACCGCCGGAAGGACATAATTTTTTTTCACATACAAAATGTGATTTCGACACAACTATACGTTCGACTGCCACACAGCAGACGGGTTCGAGCAAGTCCCACCTTCAGCTAAACGTAATACGTAAATAATTTCCAAAAACAGTTCCTGGAAAAACGTTATTAGCCCCCAAAGATGCCCGTTCAAACCCACAACAATCTAGCGTTGTAACACTTTCCTTTAAAATATTTTGCCCTTTTTGAGGGATAACACCGTTTTGTTTACGCTCGAAAATGAACACTTTCTTATCACAAAAATATCAAAAAGTAATGTCTGCAATACGTGGATTTTTACAATCTTCTTAACCAGGCAAACTTACCATAGGAGAATGATGTTCTAGCCAGCATATGTGTTGTTGCGTGTCCTAAGTATGTGCATAATCCAATTAAGATGTTTCGGCAATGTTTTAAATGTGGGCCCACCTCGATTTCGTCGTTGTAACTACATGTTGCCTAATGTAGCACCTCAGTGCATTAATTCAGTAATTCCACACCATTTCAGGCATGTAATGTTTAACAACATTTTCGTCTAATAGCACATTTGAGGCCCAAATAGCGCTACGGTTTGTGCGAAACGCTTCACTGTATTACAATAAACACAACGCATTAAACGTGTAAAAGTCATCGGGCTATTTTTTAGATTTTTTTCATGATCAATTTCATTGTGAATTATAATTATTTAACATTAATTGGGATATTTGCTTTATGGTGCTGTTCTTTTAACACATATGGTTTGTGATGCAGACAACTGAGCCGAGATGAGTCGGCAGTCAACAAAACGGGTGATTGATGGAGCCGTGTCACTGCAACAGTCAAACGAAAGACGCGAAGACAAAATTACAGTTGACTACACAAAGTGTGTAATATGCCAAGAACTAAATTCATGACCAAAGGACTATTTAATGTGCAGGTCAAAACAACACCAACATTTGTTTTGGCAGTGGCAGCTAAGCATGACGTAACCTTACGCAGGCTGCGCGATGACGTTACCGTAGAAACATGGGTAGCCGAGAAATCACCAAATGTAAGAATGTGTACCTGAAAGAAAACAAGCAGGAAAAAAACATCAACGAGGGGTTACCTCAACCTCGGCAGAGAATGGGTGCAGCACTTCATCCGCAACAGCACACATTTCTACTAGGCAAAGCACACCAACATTTGATGAAAACATGAATGCAGCAAGATTCTCCAGTCACTGTTCAATGGAGACGGAACTATGAGGTCTGCAGGTTGAAAGGATAGCCTTGTTAAGACTCTAAAAGAAGAAACCAAGGTGGTCAGTGCTCTGGTCTACCCAAGGAGATGCGGAAGATGGCAGTGGTGTTGGATGCTATGTATGCTGTTCGCCGTTGGTCATTCCACAAAGACGAACCATTTGGAGCCGTTGCAACACGCTATAAGAGGAATCTTACACAATATGTACCTGCTGGTACAAGTATCATATACTTCTGCTGTGATCGGTACAATGCCCAAAGCCTAAAGTCATCCATGCAGCAACATAGATATGATAAATGGTTGTTTAATCCGTACCTAACCTACTGATGACAATATGTCTTTTGTTCTGTTAATTTGGAGGTAAATCTTTTCAGACTACTCATAAACTAGTGCTACCTAAAGCAATGTTATTTAATTAATATGTTAAAGTAAAATTTAAAAAACCGTTAACATTTGAACACGGCGATTTTCCTTGATTTTGCTCGACGGTTGTTTTTATGGGGTAGGGGACGGAAATCGGCTACATTTTGGTTTTAAAGTCATGGATTCTAATACTTTTCGTTCCACTGTAAAGTAGATTTATAGGAGAAACTAATTTAGTATACATGGGACGTATGGGCCTCATTTTAACCAACATGCGTGAATTACATTCGAAAAATACCAAAAAATTACCTGAAAAGCAATGCATTTTGAACCACTATTTCTTATCTGGCAAAGTCGATTTAATTTTCATTTGGCACAATTGAGCTGCATTACTAACACTGACTTAACTTTAAAATCACATCTTAGCCCATAGAGGCATGTTGTTTAAGTGTTGTTTACATGTTTCCATGTTTACATGTTTTTTAAAAGGTTGTTCACCTACGTTACGATCCTAGATATATGTAGATATCATTTTTTGGGGCAAACCTTTTATATGTCTACTTTCACAACAAATTGCATTGGGCCCCCTGTTTAGTATCTTAATATGCAAATATCTAGTAAATCAACATGTCACATATAGTATTACGTTTCTCAACACCATTATAAACGTTTTGTTATATAATTATAATATGCAATTGTAAGATAAAATGGTGTAAAAAATAAACACTTATATCTGCATGTCATACGTTTATTACTCCGCTAGCCAGACATGGTAACTTTGCAAAAGCATAATTTACCAAATAACATAAAATGCAAGTATGATTAAATAAGTAAATATTGTTCAGGTTTTACGTATACTTTGATTATTAAGTGAAATGGAAGACTAACTCATTCAGAATGCAACTCTATAAACATGGTTTTTTCCCGCCATGTTTTTCCCGTAAATATGCGGATGTAAATGTGAAAGTGCCCGCCAAGTGTCGCCATCTACGGATACATTGGTTATGCCGAGTGCTGGGCTTAGGGGATGGCAGGCGGGGTAGCGGCCCAGCAACCTCCACAAAATAATTCATATGGTGGCCTCCACAAAACTGTTTTGGGTCATCGCCGCATGATTTTGACAAACATCTTGTGAATCTATACGGAAGCAAGACAACTAACCAACTTGTGGATGACTATGCAAGGTTTATATTGTGAAACAGACCTTTTATGATGCAAAGTTGTGTTCTAAATAAAAAAAGTGTTGTTGTGCTGTGAAGATCTTGTAATAAGAAAACTCAGTTACGAAATACGCCTAAAAATGTGGTTTGACAACATTAGAGACGAGGAGATTGAGAAGAGATCAGATCGAAGTTTTTAAAAGATTGAATGGTTATGAAAATATTGATAGAAATATGTTTTGTCAGTTACGAAAGATAGAAGGGGACATAAAGTTACATTAATGAAGGGACAGTGTAGATTATATATAAGAAAGTTCTAATTTTAACAAAGGAGTTTAAATGATTGGAACATATTATCTGCTGATTGTGTGGGTGTTAGTAGCGTGAATGTGTTTACAATTGACGCGTTTCTCAGAAGGGCGGGATACATGTAGGCCTTAGCTATTACGGTTGAACTCTCGATAAGCCAATCGGCTTCCTTGTCTACCTGCCATCTAGAGTTCATAATCTGGGTAATGAAAATATTGATAAAAAATATGGGTTTTTTTTCAGTTGAGAAAAATAGAAGGATTAGGGGACATGAAGTACATTAATAATGGGGCAGCATAGATTAGATATAAGAAAGTTTTCATTTTCAAAAAAGATTGTAGATGATTGGAACAGATTATCTGCTGATTGTGTGGGTGCTAGTAGCGTGAATGTGTTTAAAATTGACAGATAACTCAGAATGGCGAAATACATGTAGGTCCTAGATATTAGGGTTTGACTCTCGATAAGCCAAAGGGCTTCCATGTCTACCTGCCATCAAGAGTTAATTAACTGGGTGGGAATCTTGTTAAACATCTTGTTAACAACATAATACATATGTTCGCCGATTTTCCCTTCCGCTACTGCTCTTATTCTGCATCCAGGATTCTTTCCAGCATCTTCAACATATGGCTTTGCAAAGTAATGGCTCTGTATTGTCCACGGTCATGCACCTCTCCGTTTCTTTTCTATACTGGAACAATCAGACCCGATCTCTACCACTCTTCTGGGATCTACCCCTCTCATGCAGGTATTCTGCAATCTTTTTGTCCATCATAATCGAACTCGTTCAGCCACCACCAACAACTCCACTTGTACTTTATCAATAACTCCGCCGGACTTTTCTTCATCTTCTTCGTTGTTCTCTCTCTCTACTTCAGCATCCACAATCTCCTCCACCTTTACTTTTCCCTCAACTGCACTTGGTAGATCTAGTTCTCTGTTGTCCCTGTTGTTTAGCAATGCATTGAATACTCATCCCAGATATGTGGCATCTCTTACCTGCCTGTAGCTAGCTTTCTGATCGTGCCTTTAATCACTGTTCCAGCTTTCACATCCCTGCTATCCTCATCCCTCTCTCTGGCCATCTTATAAGTCATCTTATTTCCGCAATCCTCATCAACCTTTCCATATAGCTCCTCTTCTATCTCTCTTTTTCCCTTACACAATATCAGATTTTATTGTATGGTCAGTTTTGTTGGAAACGTTATGAGAAAAAACTATTTTGACAATGTGCATGTAGGAAAATTGTAAACACAAAAGTTATCTAATGATAAAAGACATTCACAAACGCTGCTTCCTTTGTGTTTCTTTATCGTGTTTTAACTTAGATGTTAACATGATATCAAAAACACACTACAACACTTGTCTAGCATAAATTATGCATAATCAGTGCCACTGCTAAATATTTAATTTACTCAATAAAACGATGTATTTTGTATGGTATAAACTATGTGACACAAGCTAAGTGAACACCAAACTTCATCGATTGTCCTGTGTCAAGTATTTGTCTAGCGATAGACGTTAATCTTGCATACACTGGTCACATTATCTGACTTCATTTAGACACGGTTTATGTGTGAACCAAGAGCAGCCAAAGACTGTAACATATACAAACATTATTCGAATACGAATAAAGCTACACTATATCGGACCCGTGTAAAACATTCGTAAATAAAAACAAATTACGTTTCCTTTACCTTTGTCAAACGGGAGAACAAGTATGCTGGGTGAGTTCGTATGCACTCTGTATGTATAGTCATCATAGATGCATATGACACAATGACGGAACACAACAAGATCTAAGGTGAGTGTCATCATACATAATACATTTCATAGTATACATTAGCGTCCACCAAGCGCGTTGGAGCGTAAGGTCTTACAGCTCACTTGACGCGTCTATGCTACGACTGGAATCATCCAAGTAATTATCGCGGTTTTCTTTACGTTAGGCTAGTCATAATTCTGCGTCCCGCATACATTATGTATATACCGCATATTGTTATCAATTCTATGCAAGTGATCATGAATAATATTAACGAAACGAAACGCTTCACAGTAAAAACCGTACGCGTTGCCGTAGCAAAAACAAACGTTAATGCGAAGTAGAGACTTATTAATTTGCAAAAGTCGATCACGCCACAACCCGCCGTAGGTTTGTCATACAGCAGGCATGCTCGAACAAGTCCCACCGTCAGCTAAGCACTCGCATAAATATATGTAACTAACAGTCATGTCCATCATTCGTATGGTTCGACGTACAGGCACAGATGGCGGCTTCAAACAAGTAACGTGTATTATATGGCGTCACGTTCCCAACTGATTGCCGGTGCTCGGATTAATTGTAGGATATACGCGTAATATTATGGGCAATTGAATTACGTCCGTCTAACGTCCGGATCGAACCCTATACCACTAAAGACAATCTTGACTGAATGGGACTTTTCAAAAAAGTAAAACCGTTACTGGTTTCAAAGAGGTTCTAGAGAATCCCTGATAGTGTGTTGCCCGAGGTATACTAGCTGTCTAAGAGGAAAAATTAACATACCCACATGCATGTGTTTGCAGGGTTTCAGTTGTATCATATTTAAAAAAAGGCATATCGTATGCTTAAATTGATAATTAATATCATAATCATTAGCTACTACATTCTAAAATACTGTCCTATAATTTACGAAAATTAATAATTCATTCAAGACACCATTTCAAGTGTGATAGCGCTACGTCACCAATGCATAGTGATTCCAATTTGCCAGTAGCCGAACTGAAAACATTACACTAGTTTACACCGTTCAGTAACCCATGTATTTCGACTGGCCTTTTATTTGCGTTTTCATTTTCTCAGCTGGTTATGCCGCTTTCAAAGATGTAAATTGTGTCCATGCGTGTTGCGACATGTTTATATCGACCACATGTACGCCTACGTCAGACCCAGCAGTAAAAATGATTATCATGGTCAACGTTGCATTGTCGCTGTAAATTGTTGAAATGGTACGTCAGAATTGAGCTGTTGTAGCATTATAGCTATTGTTGCAAGTGGGAATAATGAAGCCACTATACGAGCTGGCATATTATACCTCAATGAACCCGCCTGATAGCTTGCACGTCAATTCAGCCAAACCCAGCCCAAAATAACTACGAAAAGCTGTATTGTTTGGTGGCGCCATCTAGTGTATAGTATTTTGAAAACACATTAGAAACGATGTCTTGAACGTACGGCTATTACAGTTTTATGTTACAATTCAAATAACTGGGGAAACCGGGACTTTTCAAAGAACGGCTAAAGTATAAAGTATTAATACACAAGTAGAGGAAAACGTGCATTCGACACGTCACAGCAGGGTCAACGTCAACGTCGTGTCTTAACATGACAGCCGTCGGAAACTGTGAAATTGCCCTAGAATGTTCCAATGTTAAAATAAATTCCGAGTAAACCACTGGCAAGATATTAATGATTATATTTATAAAAGTATATTCTTTATAAGCTACTTAAGGTGTATAGGCCCGAACGATTGCAATTTGTTTCCAGTTAATACCACGAAAGTCAACTGACTGGTTACACTGATTCAGGTACTGCGTGTAGCGACAAACAGTGTCGCCTCTTTTGTAATTAAGGTTAACGCAGCATATAGAGTCCATGAATATTCTCACGTAGAGTACACAGACCAAAAAACTGGCAAGAACTCTTAAATTACACAGATTTTAAAATAAAGATGAAGGCGATGGTTTGCTTCCAAGAGGTCGTCAATTAATCCAAGAAAGATCAACGTCTGATAATCAAACCTTCTTGGAAGAAACCAACAACAAAGCCCCAAACAAAAAATTCACAGACGTACGCACACACGCACGCACCAACATATGCATACACAAACACACAGACACAAACATACACATCAACACACACACACACACACACACACACACACACACACACACACACACACACACACACACACACACACACACACACACACACACACACACACACACACACACACACACACACACACACACACACACACACACACACACACACACACACACACACACACACATACACACACATACACACACACATACACACACACACATACGCACACGCACACACACACACACACACACACACACACACACACACACACACACACACACACACACATGCACGTACACAGAGGACAAAACCATAATATAATAAAATTTACATAAATTAGTAGTCCGTGCTGCAAGTATGTCCAGGATTAATGAAATACAAAATCATTGTGGATCCCGCGATACGTCATTGCGATGAGGATACATCAAATTAACGTCAAATTAGTAACCATCGCCCACTAACACGGATTGCAGACGTCGTGACTCCTTCAGTCATTTGTACACACAAAAAACGACCACCCCCATTGCCTCAATGTCGTTCGCCATAATAAGAGGTTATCCAATTAATAAATTAATTTGAATTGTCATGCAGTAAAAAACTCAGTATGTTTGCTCTTAGCAACGTTCCTACACGACAGGACATACAAAGATATGTTGACATCAAAACATCAAAGATATACGTTCACCCTGAACATAGGTACATATATATATATATAATTTGACGAATTGTCAAATATTCGCCCTTATATCCATTACAGCCATTCCCATATACACTGAAGCAATAGGCTTACACGCGATAAACATTACGGGGACGTAGACAAAGTCACAAACAAGATTCCCATAAGGCGGATACAATGAGCTCGTCACAGCTATCGTAGGACAGACACAACAGTGTCAATATTTATGTTGTGGACACACAACGATGGCAAGAAAAACAGACGGAAACACAAGAAAACACACGTAACCCCTGATCTACGAAAACGGTAATGTTGATCGGTCGAACAATTTGGAAGCGGCCAACTATCGATGATAATGATAATTCGCATTTGCGTGAACAATCATTATTTTCAACTGCATTTCATACAGATATACAGGCATCCACGTTTGAATGAAATCTTATCCCATGAAACATACCTGCGAGAGACGAAATAAACTTGATAAAGTTGATCAGCCAAGAGTAATACGAAAGAGCTCACAGTAAGCTGTTTACATACGTGAATAACGTCGCGCAGTGGCGTAGCCCGCACCTCGCTGTTGTGGTGTCGTTGTAGCAACTTATTCATACGCAAAATATGATCACGCCACTATCATACGTTCGCCTGCAATCACGTTTTGCAATTTCGTTTGTTATGTTAGATTACGAGATGCAGTTATTTAAAGAATGCAGATGATTCGGCGATATACATCCATTACATAATTGTTTTATTATTATTTTATTGTAGTCTGTGTATGCGAGTGTGGGATTCATGGAGAGTGTAATAAAGTAATGTCCCAACACCACGCTACCTTGGTAAATAATTTGGGCAGTAACATCATAGAGACCACCCGAAGACAACACATTAGATCATCCCCATGTTAATAAGCTATCGGGAAAAAACTAGAAAAAATATTCAAGTACTACGATATGTCAGTCTTCCACAAACACATCAACACAGTGTTGTCACTGTTGGTGCACCCGTAAAACAAAACGGTTAAAGAGGCAAAGTGCGGGGAGGTGAATGACATGCAACACCCATAATGTAATGACCATACATATTGTCACCAGTGAGAACAAACAAAACACATACCACCAATATGCTTTGAAATACTTGAACACTTAACAAGTAATGGATACGAATATAACTGGCACAGGAGAGAGTACAAATAAATCATCGTATATCAACCGGCTTTGGACCGAGGTATGAGACTCGTGCTCCCGCCCATCCTTCCACAGCTCGTGTCATATGACACTAGTCGTGTGAACCACCGTAGCGCGTAATAACACTAGGCCGACACAAACTGCACGAAGCAGTCAATTAACATATTCGAATACAAAAGTTTACGTTTTTTGAAAGACACAGTCGACATATATGTATGAGTATGTTTATACTTGTTGTAGTCAACCATGAACAATAAATATCAAATAACATCTACGAATCTAAGTAAGCATAGTGGAGTCCACTTAAAATACATACTATTGGAAATGTGTTCTCAGTGATACGACGACGTCATCACAGTGTAACAATGTCACTGTATGAACTATTATAATACATTAATTAACTCTAGTGGGTTGTTCGTGACAGCGCGTGTATGTCTGAAGAACACAAGAATAATACGAGTATGAATTTACCACACTTGATTTGTTTGATGTCACCACATCAAAGGCTCGCATTCCCCTGGAACCTCTCCCGCTGAGACGAAATTACAAACAAACTGTATATATGCTATCTTACTATTGAAAGATACGTTAACATTTGTAAAGAGGGCGGTGGTTTTGTTTTGCACACGCTAACACATGTAATTAAATGTAATTATTATAATATCGCTGTTCTTACGAAGCTGTAACATTAGATGAATAAGTTACAAAATAGCATTCATGTCAATGACTTATTGATATGTTTTGTTGTGTCTGCATCTGACAACACTATACACTGTGTGATCAATGTATTTTCTCAAGTAGCATCGTCACTAAATTTGATATAAATAATAAGGTACCACATTTGGTCGCGGAGCTACTTGAGAAAAGACATTGATCACCTACGGCATGGGGGTCATATGGACTTAAATTATCTAATAAATTCTGCATATATGCGTCCACCAAACGTAGTCGAAGCTAAAGCATTAGTGGCATAAAAGAACGTGACGAAGTAAATAATACAAGTCTTTCAGTCATTTGGCGTGACTTACTCTTAGGAGCGTCGGACTTTCAATCGAAAGAAACAAGCTCCGAATCTGTGTTGTTGCCATTTCGAACCTAGGGCAATTTCTTTCGTTTTACGTCTCCCCGGTGTAATCACCTGTGTGAATAAGTATCTGTCAATAGGCAGTGATGAATTGTAGGATTAACCTTCGCACATTAATTTATGTGTGGCTGAATGCTTCCCATATTGTGTGATTGATCAGATCTCCATGAAGTAATGTTTAATGCGCTAACTTAAACTAAAGGTAGAAATGGATACTGCAAATTCGTTTAACTACACGAATCCTTAAACATAATTGAAATGCAATTGTTTGTTAAAAAAAATTCGTCTTCAACAATTAGACAAAGCATACTTTAATTTAGCACACATTGTAATGTCACTGATAACATTGCCGTTCCAAAAATAAATCACAGTTTGAATATTGCGACGCAAAGCACTATGACAATAGACTAGAGAACACAATGAAGTGACAGGACGTGTATAATTGAAAAGGTAACGATTAATACGACTACAAAGTACTGGTCGATCCACCTTATGATGTTTTCTGACAACTCGATATACTGCCTGTTCAATTGATGTCTTCAAATAACGTTAACACGTGACAAAAACAAATTAGTTTACAATAACATAATTATTTCAATATGATACTTGTTAACACACTAGATACACTGTGAGCGTTAAACTATCAATAAACCATGTATTTGTAAAGTTGCTTGTAAAATCTATAAGTAATTTTGTTTGAGTTTTACATCGTCAGAAATTTGTGAGCATTATCAACGTTCTTTAACTGTTTAATCAGTCCCTGCGTCCTTCTCGCTATCTTGTTCGTTGTCAATCTTTGCATCATCGCTAGTAAATGGGCAATGTTGTTGTACACCCTTCATTAAAACGTATATCTTAGTGCGATAGACTGACAGTATTATATATTTGATTTGTGAGTTTAGCAACTGTTCTTTTTCCCGGTTAATATTTTGACCTGATGTAAAGAAAGGTGTGTTCGTATATATCGCAGCACCCAGTCTTTAGAACTGCTCAAAGCTCCTTCCTCGCACATAACGGCTGGCAGAGTGTGTCAATGCCAACCAGAATGATGGTTTGAGATAGCTGTTTTCAAACATTCGGCAAGTTCTTTCACTCCAAGTTGCTCCAGTTCACTCAGCTTTTGAATACTTAAAGGAGTAACCATTTTTACACGAACGTCACAGTTTGTTCGTGATTCATGGTTAACCTCCCTTTTTAAATCGACTAATATCCATTTACTGAATAAACGGAACAGAAGCAGAAAATACAACAATTGTGACTATTTTCTTGAATGAAAGTCCTTCCTCCTCAGATAACAGTAATGGATGTCTAATATCAGGAAATATAGCTACGAGAGACATGAGCGTCGTAAAATGGATCAGACAACCTGTAGTACGAATTACAGGGTACATTATTTATTCATATAGAAAATGTGATTTCAACACAACCATTCGTTCGTCTGCCACACAGCAGACGTGTTCGAGCATATCCCATCGTCAGCTAAACTAAACAAGTAAATAATTCGCAAGCATGCCCTTCCTCCAGTTGGCTCGACACAAACTCGCGCAAAAGCACACACTTAAGCATGCAGTGCGCGCACACAAACACACACACACACACACACACACACACACACACACACACACACACACACACACACACACACACACACACACACACACACACACACAGACAATCACCACTGTGTGGTGTGTGTGTGTGTGTGTGTGCGTGCGTGTGTGTGTGTGTGTGCGAGTAGGTGTACGTGCGTGTGTATATGATATATTGTGTGTGCCTATGTTCGGGGCGTGTGCGTGCACCTGCGCGTGAGCATTCACTTGCGAGTGCATTTGCGCGTGCATGTGTCACTGTGTGTGGGAATGTACAGTTTCCAAACATCTCGACATTTATATACTCGGAATATTTTGTCAAACCATTACACTCCCGTGTTATGATCAAAATGCACAACATATCTATTTGCCGTTACAGAACACAAATTATCAATTTAATTCGTTGTTTGTGGAGAACCTTCTCGTGAAATTCCCACCCATTGTATTGTTTCCTAAGCTGTTCGAATACTGTCAACGTGTTTCTCTTGTATGGTGTGGTGATATCATAATGTTATTAATTACATTTTTCTTTTGAAAGTGCGATTTTATTGACCTAGACAATAGCGAGGTTGTGTAAATTGCGACGCGATGTCAAGTAACATTTATGACCTGTTCAGTGACTGTTCTACTGCAGCATATTTTCCCGCGTAATTGCACACTTGTTGTCTCTCCGGGTCCTGGATGCATCGCACATATTTTTAAAATCTATCCGTCCGTACGGTGTTTGCTGCCTTCTAATTTGTTTGGATCGTGACCCATACGAGTCGTGAATACGAAAGCACACACAATAACGGTGTTGCATACTCGCCAACCAAGCAATTACTGGTGTTTGTGCAACGCTATTGAAAATTCGTTATGTCGTATACACAGTGAACACGAGCACATGGACAAGAATTATGAATCTTCTAGAACGACGTCACGGAGATCGGGTGGCAATGCTTGCAGTCTTGCTTTAGAAATTATAATAATCTCTATTTGTATTTCTAGTTGATGAAAGCATAAGAAAAGCAATGATTGGAAGGTCAAGAGACACATATGTAAATACAATACGTAAGTATAGTAGTATTTATTCTAGGCCATTTGTCAGTGACGACAAAATACGTATTCGTGAACTCGTTCACGACGACAGCGGGCCTGCAAATTAGATTTATGAGTTTCAGAACTACAATCTGACCAGCATCCATATTTAGTTGCTTCACGAAAAGAACATTGCATTTAATTAAATACGTCAGTCCGACGGTTTGGAGAGGCCCAACATGTTCATGCATGAGAACTGTCGGTTATTGTTTGGTCATGCCACAAATGTGTATAGTGTGTTCGATGAGTATTCTGAATACCTAAAAGTTGGCTGACTGGCAGAGTTACCGGCCATGCAATGATCGTGACGTTGCACATCGAAGTTGAACGATCTGCCTGCTGTCGTGGCGTAGCTGTTTCTCACTACCACTTACAGATTGGTCAGTTAGGTCGACAATATCAACTGGGAATGTAATCACACACTCATTTAGAAAATATGCACATTAGTGTCCATTTAATGAACTCACAATGTTTTACAAGGAATAGTATATTATCATTCTGAGATTTCAGGAGTACAGAGATGTAATGAATATAACTTATCTGGTAAGACAACGCATTACAGCTTGCATCGGGTGTAGGTAAACTAAAATGGAGGTAAGTTCTTATATAGAGCAGTATCCAGTCATCAGGACTGCTCAAAGCGTTTTACAATTTACTCCCTGGCACACCTGTTCAAGCTATACATATTCACCATCGCTGGGTGGAAACAACTCAAAATTAAAACTGGGTGAGGGGTGACCGTCTTAGACGATGGGCTGTGTTACCACATATTTCCCTACATTAAATCACGAAATTGTTAAGTAAATGTAAACGTTATTATCAAATTATATATAATTTACCTTAGTTTGTATGTAGAATCCAGCTGTACGGATCTTCTTTACAATCGCACGTTTCCAGAAAGCTATCCTTTTGGGCATGTTCCCATTGACGATGATTTATACATGAGTCATGAGGTCGAAAGCAAATCGATTTGTCGGATTGGTGACTCACCGTCTATGTAAATACGGTTGGCGTTGTGTGCCCAACCTTATTGAAGAACAGGTGTTCTTGTATGCACGGTCAACAGGTTCACACTGGTACGCATCATTGATCTTCTAGTATGGTTTTGGGACCCGTACACAGCGAGGAATCCTGCAGTTTCTTGCTTTGTACCACGTCGAACGTTAATCAGGTTGAATATTTAATCAATATTGATATGACTACTTTGATATGTTGACCAGACAAACTTTTATGAAAAGGTGACCTATATAATCTGCAAGTTTGCATATTGACAGTATGTGACACCAAAAAAGGAATAACATTGATGAGTTTGCGAAACTGAAAGGTGGGCGGTGTTGAAACAGATGAATCGTAGAGCCGAGAAGACAATACCAGATTATATACATCTGTACAACGTGATAGAGAAGCTACATTAATGCACGTACTGATGCATGCGTGCAGTCAGTTATTGTTTGGTCATGGCAGACCATGCAAGAGTAATTTGAAAGCCTGACAAATTGGCTGCTTTCAAAATAAGATATTCGAGAGGATTTTAGCGAATCATTTAACATAGCAGGAATTGAGATCCTCGGAACAAATTCAGACATTTAACGACAAGGAACAGTAATACAAGTTGCCAGCAATACCAAGGTTGTGATGTTGTACATCGAACATCAACATTTAATGTACAATTAGTTGTGCTGATGCGTCCTGCCAACTCAAGCCATTGTTGATTAAATTGTAATCGATACGAACTTGGACAGCAGTGTTTCTGGGAATTCATCATAACGGGTAATAGTTGACAGAGAACTTCATATACCCTAGTGGAAGAGGATTAAGTTATCTAGCAGGTGAAACAAATCTTAGCTAATTTGTAGGAAACTGACGTATACGCACGCCACCGAGAATTAAACGCAAAAGCAGAGAGGATCGAGATTTCGCAACTTTCCAGGAGCTCCTTATATACTATAAAAGACAATAACTATGTTATAATTCAACTGGCTACGGGCCAGATATTTTAGAAAGCAGTAATGGCACACTTGGCTGAACTACAATATGAATAAATGCACTACAAAATGCTGACGGAAAACTGCCCGCTGCAAAGATCGATTCCACGTGGACGCACAATGACCCGCATCGATTAAAACTGTCTGTGTAGTATAATAAATTTACCCTGAATTAATCTGCAACTGGGTCAAATTAAGTATTCTGACTTCGGCGTCAAAATAATAAAATATGTTTCTGACATTTATGTGCTATTGTGTGGCATTTAGGGTAAAAATATATAGTGTCACATTATCGCAGGGAGTTCATATACTGTAGTTGTAGATTTACCCTGCGGTCCAAACAGGACTGCACAGCAGCAATTTGAAATGTAGATAAATGCTAGGACTAGTACTTGTCATAGACAAACATATAACGCATAATGATACCATGGCATCAGAGGGGTGTTTTAGTCTCGCTTAACCGACTCTCGCCTGGCTGTGTGACTCTCGCCTGGCTGTGTGACTTCGCATGAAAGCGTTTTGACTGTCCATTTGTCAGCCATGAACACCGCCACCTAGTGGATATGTATGTGATTAAAAGGCACTAAACTACGAAAAAATGTTAATGTCGTTTTATTATGTGTGTGGCATGTTTCAATATAAGCTTAATGTTGAATAGTTGTTATAGGGTAGTATTATCTGATAAAAGTGTATCCTTATTTAATTTGTTATTTCACAGTTGGCCTGAGAGCCAATCATCGTCTTTACCCGAAACTGGGGTAAAGCCCCCTACCGGTAAAATTTGACAGAAACTTAATAATCCAGTTGGTCTCAATTATCCAGGCGCCGTGAGATGACGGCATTCCCTTAGCCTCTCACTTGTCTAAAACAGTCTCCATGCGATCCATCAGATCTCCACCACCTACACCACCAGCTGCGGCTCTCACTAGTCCACCAACCATCGGAAAACCAAGATTGTGTTTTGTTTGGCAAGAACATCCGTCTAGCTTAAATTGCGTTAGAAATTCATAACATGATACCACAAACAATAATATGTCACGTTGAAATGCAGCATCATTGCTACCGTCGTGTAATGGAAACTTATGGTTATTGGTCATAAGTAGACGGAAGTAAGCTCGAAAAAGTTCCGCGTCACCAACTAGTATGAATTTAATATGCAGGGCCATTTGCATCCCAATAACTACTGGGAAGATGACAGAAAGGGTGGAAGAGGAGAGAACACTAACATTGAAGAAAATATATGTCTTATATGAGTAACTAGACCTATTTGACAACTGATCAAATGAGGCGTTTGGTCTCCTATGATCAATTTCAAATAAGTGAACAAATTTAGCCCGTATATCATTGCATAATATCTGTAGTATATAAAATTGGATAATAAAAAACAATAACCAGTTCAGACATGCATGCCTTGGTGTAATGTTAGCGTCACATGCTTAACTTTCAAAATACATTTCATGCAACACAATCCTTGTCCACATTTTTCATTTTGTTTACATAAAATTGTAGGCATACTTCGATATTTTATTATATTAAGAACACACATACAGATAGTACTTCATAAGTAAACAAAAATATAATTTATTCCAAACATATTTTTATTTTAAGTTGCTTGAAACACTTTATTATCAAAAGCAAATAGTTATCCTAGCAACATAATAATACTGCATGGTTTTCCAAAACATGCACATGTCCATGCTTTACCCTGCAAACTGGGACATAGGGAGGATTTAAAGCCTACACACATACCCACACATACCCACCCAAACACGCAAAACCTAGGTTGGCTGACCGTAATTTCAGATACCTTGAAAGGAGACTCACCCCAGCACGTTTCGATAGCGTCGCCAAAACGACACAACGTGTTTTCTTAAAAATCCAATATGTCGAAGGTTATCGAGGTAACCAAATCGAGTTGTAAACGTTGACATAAACGATTATTACGACAGTGTATCTGCAAACAAAAATGTAACATTCAGAAGTACTTATATGTCACAAATGTTAAACGTAATGCGTTTAACGAGTACGTATATGCACAAGAATCCTTTTATGTACGTCTGTCTACAGTGTAAACATTATGCATACTACACACCCTGGAAAACAAGAGCGCTGTAAATGAGCGATGAAGTAAATACTGTTTTCAAGAGTGCGACGTCAAACACCGACACCATATACCAAACTACACATAACACAGATGGCCGCACTACGCGGACACGACAAGGTAATCACTTCAGTGGTCTTTGAATTCTTATCATTGCAGCGTCGTCACCTTCCTTGTCATCACACGCGTAATAAAAACTGGAGTTAAGCAAGCAGACGTAATGTCTGGATTTTTTTCCTTGATGGTAATCGACTGGATAATGAGGAAGACAACCGAAGAAAGCAACACATCGATAACATGGAGATTCATATCAAAAGGCAAAAAATATGAATGCATTGCACAAAAAACCGGCCTAGAAATCAATACAAAGAAACCTGAAGTACTGACGATAAACAGCAAAGGCAACTACAGAATACAGATTGACGACCAACAACTCAATGAAGTAGAGAAGTGTATATGCCTGGGCAGAAACGTCAGCAAGCAATATAATCAACAGGATATGAAAAGCAAGGACATCATTCATGAAACTCAAGGAAATATGGAGCACAAATGTATATACATTAGAAACTAAACTCAGATTATACAAGACTCTGGTCAAATCAGTGTTAGTGTCTGGATGTTAAACATAGAAAAGTAAACACAAGCGACAACATAATACTTGCCCTTTTCCAATTCAACTGTCTCAGAAGACTTTCAAAAATTAGATGGCCAGTAGTAATTTCGAACAAAGCCATTGAGAATATACCTGTAACAGCAGAACAGAAGATCAGAGCAGAAGGCGAAATTGGACCGGGCATATTCTGAGAAAGAAGGAATACAACCATTGCATAACAGCACTAACATGGACGCCGGAAGGAACATGAAAATTTGGTCGGCCAAAAACAACGTGAAGAGCCACAGTGGAAAAGAACGAAACCAACTGGGCTGGGCAACTTGAAGCAAAGCAAGACAGAGCCGTTGATAGGGCGAGATACCGGAGTCGCACAGCAGCCTTACGGGCCAATAGGCCCGAATAGGAAAGGTAAGGTAAGGTAACATATTGTTTCCTATAAATATTTCGGTTCCAAACATCTTGTTATTTGTCATGTTTTGAACACATTCGTCGAGTGCCCATAATATCAGTAGCTCGTGTATCGGTGTTCGGTCCTTGCCCCTTGGTAATATTATGTTCCAAATAACGCCGCATACAGTTCTTAGCTAAGCACAGGCGACTATATATAACAAGATCCTATTTTTCTATTTATTTTAGCCGATATCCAAAATACGAATAAAAACGAGTTCCACGTCCGTATATCTTAAAGGGAATAAAAACAAGGCATTAGCTAAAATCCGTTTTCCATGTGTACACAAAGATTAACATTGTATGTAACATTTGACAACATTTAAAAAATACAGAAAAATACGTTTGTAGACAAAATTCTATTTAAAACCCGTCTGTGTAGAGATTCCCGCAGAAAGTTGAAATTTAATGAGCTAGGCGATCACGTGGTATCGTGACGTCAAAGATGACTCTCGGCTTTGTTGACATCTATGCATCGCCATTGTTGTTCTCTCCATTCTCTTGTAACATCATGGCTAGTGGGAGTTTCCCAGAGTTTCAAGTGAAATCATACGATTTTGAGCCACTAGCGGGAACGGTTACAGCGGATGATTCGTCTGATTCCGCTCTTTCCGAGCATTTCAGCGACGGTAGCGAAGAAGATGATGCGGAGTCGGACAGTCACAATGTGAATGTTCGCTCAGGCAACACCGACTGGTAAGCTGCAACTTCATTATAATGACACATATGGTGTGAAAACTTCGACAACAACACTGATATCGTTTTAGTACGACGTTATATTATAAAATGCGGTGTCAAAGCTGTACAGAGAGTTAGCTAGAGGTTGTAGCTAAGTAGGTCATCGGACGAAGTAATTGTAAACAGACTTGTCAAAGACAAACTTCACAAAGTTACGAACCGTCGAACGTCGTAAGCATGGTTGTCTGGTTTATGCGGATCGAGTTTAGGACGTTATAGCTACTTACGATATCACCCCTCTGGACAAAACCCACACTTTTTTAGTTGGACAGTTGTTCGCGAGATGACCATAATATCATGACATATATAATGACAGCTCTAGATTATGTCATTTATGTGGAACAATAATTTTATTACTCTGAGTCTGACACATAACAATATAGCTACTATATAATCAAAATAAACTAAAATAAACATTAAAACAACATGCAGAACAATTGAATAATTATGGTAATGGGTTATAGCCTGAAGGGTTATGTCCTAGACCTAGGGGTTTAGTGTAACCTTAGGGGTCTTATATGTGAGATGCTACCAGTGGGTATATATGTGCCCTACGACTATGTCCATAAAAATCATAAGGACATAGCATTTTTAATCACATTTTTTGTGTGACATATTTATTACAAATCCATCAAGCAAGTTTCAGAACACAGTTTTACTGGATTGAATCATTACAAATTCATCAAGCAAGTTTCATAACACAGTGTTACTGGGATGAATCATTCCAAATGTTGGTAACTGTGTAGATCTGGTAACACAATGTGAATCACCACACGGTGCACAGACAATGGTTATAAGCCAAAAAACACCCATGGGAATATTTCCCCTGCAGGCAGATGAGAATATGGCTTCAGCAAATACCCATTGATAAACAAGTTATCTAGTCCATTTTGTTGATCACTTTACCTATGACATGCTAATAAATAGCATAGCTTCACATCTACAGACCAATTATTATCTTTACAGGGCAACTTCCCATTGAGCCGAGAAACTGCTGCACTACGACATTGGTTTGGCCAGTGCAGTTTCGGCAACGTGCGAAAAGATGACGAAGTGAAGACTCTGCCACCAAGAAGTACCTCTCCCTGGAAGGGCAGCAATCTTTCCTCAAGGGAGTCTTGTTTGTAACACCCTCCTCTGTGTCAGTGTACTGGTCGACATGGTCATCGCTGTCACTGTTGCTGCTGTCACGACTAGTCGACTCATTGTCAGAGCAAACATACTCTGGATCTGCAGCAGATGTCACTTCCTCCCCGTTTTAGTCACTCGAGTCACTAATCGGACCAGTCAACAAACTGCACTGCACACTCGTTGACCTCACTGCTGATGTCACCTGCACAGCAACCTGCTCTGATGCACAGACTGCTTGCACTCTTCTCGTGCGAGTTGATGGCCTGATGTCAACCTGAAAGCATTTGCTGCTCCTTTTTGGAGTGGATGCTGTGACTGACTCAGGTGTGGAATCCTCTGTATCACAGGAATCCGTACGAGAGCTGTCATATTCAGTTGCTGTATCTTCAGATGACCCATTCTTGGTCGACGGTGGACTATCTCGAGCTGCTGTCAGAATGTCAGCAAATAACTGAAATAACAAATGACCCTTATAGAATTTGCAAACAAATTAATTGTTGTAGGTTTCTGACAAAAGCAAACAAAATCCTGTCTTTTACCATCTTGTCAGAAAGGAGTACATCCATTTGTCTAGTCATTTGCCCAGCTTCCAAGTGTGAACAGACTGCCTAGCTGTGAAAAATACAAATTAATAAATTTATTTCAAGTTGCAAGGTATGTATTGTTTATTCTATGATAAAAACATCATAAATAATTGATATTACGCTTACAGAATCTACAGAGACATAGTTACTTTTGTTATGTTACACTTTTATGCAAACAATTACCTGGAAAATGTGACAATATATTACTTGTGAACATTTTATTTTTGGTTATAACTAATCATCTATTAAATATACAATAGATAGGTTTGCAACTTGCATTGCATTTATTGTTATTGTTTCACAACAAATGACCATTTTCACACTTGGTAGCTGGGCAACAACCCACATCCAAATGTGAACATATTTATTATTTGATAAATTTACTTGATTTTTTTAATAACATTAAGTTAAAAATCAAATAAATTCATTAATGACATTTTGTAACATCATTAGTAGAATCCTTATCCATTGATATAGTTACTATCATAACAATATGTGACTATCATAACAATATGTGACTGCAGACATGAACAATCCTGCAATACTCAATTTTATAGTCACAATAGGAAGCCTGCTCCAGGAGTGGTGTAATAATAATAATACCTATTAGTAACAATAAGTTGAACAAAGCACAATATAATAACAGAAACAATGTAATAGTAACTGGCATATAATATATATACGTTTATTAATATATGTCCCATCAAAATAGAAATTTAATTATGCTTTCTGTATCCTATTGAACTAGTTTATCCAGGTTTTATGATTGCCAACATCCATCCCATGAATAATGTGGGAGCCGAATAATGGTCCTTGGTACATTTCTGAGCTTCTGTTTAAAAAAACATCATGACTTGTGCCAGTAATTAGCAATGCACCAAGCAGTAAGGTGTAATTACACTGATTGCAATCTATTAAATTGCAATCTATCAAATCAATAAATTACTATTGAAATATTAAAAATTCTATAGTAACAAATGTAACAGTACTTGTGTGTTACAATAGTGTGTGTTATGAAAGCTGCTCTCTACTGTAAGAATTCTATAGTAACAAATGTAACAGTACTTGTGTGTTACAATAGTGTGTGTTATGTAACAGTACTTGTGTGTTACAATAGTGTGTGTTATGAAAGCTGCATCTACTGTAAGAATTCTATAGTAACAAATGTAACAGTACTTGTGTGTTACAATAGTGTGTGTTATGAAAGCTGCATCTACTGTAAGAATTATATTTATTGAAAACATTACTTTTGAAAACTTAAACATAATAGATTATTAACTCGATGAATACATACTGTAATCTACAGGGTGTTCAATGTGGTAACCATTCAATATTAATAATAATTAATCACATCTACCTGCAAGGTTTACCAATTGCAATGGTGATCAGGGTGATATTAGGCATGGGTTAATTGCATGGGTTAATTATAGTAATAATAAGTATCCGACATGTCACATCCATGTTACCCAGTTCCTGCCATTTCCACCTAGCATGCTTTAATTACCAGTAGATCAGGTTCAGATAACTATTTTAACTGGAGGGAGAATGCAGTGGGCCAGCTGGAGGTGGCTGGTGTATTTGTTATTCATAGCAGGAAAGACCTACAAAGTGCAATGTCAACTGGTAATTAATTAGATTTGATCTTTGATCAGTTGACTTGGGCAAACACTACACTTAGTTCCTCAGTCAAGTGGAGGAGTCACAACAAAGGAGTCCAATTAGCTGGATTAGCAGACAGGTGCCAAACACTGTAATAAACTGTTTCTACAGAGAATACTGATGGGGGATAATTCTTCAGCAAGTCATTGATGACATAAGACTTTAGTGAGTCATGTGTCAGAGGAGGAGATTGCCAGCAACTGGTTCCAACTATGAGAGTGAGACAGACCACTTCCTAATTTTTTAATTTTTGTTTTAAATATATAACTTATGCATGGTACTTTATGTGTACATATATTTGATGTTGATCAAAATGCATGGTACTTTCATAAAGTCCAAGTATTGTCATTTAAAAAACAACAAATGTTATGTATGAAAAATAATAATTAATTTATGCAAATTCAACGTTAAATACATTTGAAAATATAATTATTCTTCCATCTGCAAATTCACATTGCAATGTTCTATATCCAAGTATTGCTTCTTACGGTTTAAAAAACATTATAACAGACTAACCTGACTCGGCAACGAGTATAATTAAAATAATTATTTCTTATTTGCATGTAAAACTAAATAGATTAATTAAATGCCTTACATTCCTGTAACCATGATAATGATAAAAACAGTCACCTGAATCGATTTGATTACACTATCAAATTTTCCACAAAACTGAGTATATGTAGATTTATTATAGTAGTATCGTGCATAACTACAATATTTAGAATATCAGATACTTAGGAAGAGTTCCGTGATATGATTGGAACCAATGGGATACAATGACAATAAGTTGAATAACTTATTTTGACACTTGACACACACGAGACCGTCCAGTCCAGGCATTATACTAGACCTACAGAATAATAATAGTAGATATAACATGTAAGAATTACCTTGATTCGTTGCCGCTTTCGGTAAGCAGACCTCGTAAATTCACCACTCGCGAAGGAACCTGGTACCCCAAAGAAGCCATGGGTGTAGTTGCTGAGCCGGCTGTAGTCACAGCGGCAGCGGAGCCTGCGGCACTGGAACAACGCTTGCGAGACCCGCTTGCCTTCGACTCGGGCAAAGCGGCCGTCGATCCTGCCCGTGCCGACGCCTGTCTTCTGCGGATTGACGGCATCAATGCAGCTTCTACTGCCGGGAATATTGTTGGGACTGCATCGCTTTTCAACGATATTCGAGCACCAAGATATCCAAGGGTTGCCAACATCTCCGGATCGCGATCGAAACAGCTTTTCTCAAAATGAGCGGAGCAAAGCCGGCTGTTTCGTCGGCTTTAAATTAGCTCGCTTGATTTTGGCGATCCATTTCTTCAATAAAACTGGATCCGTAGGGAACCGAAAAAAATTGTGTGTTGCTCTATGTTTAGAAGAGTTTGCATTACAACCGAATGCCGCACAATGAACCATGATGATATTCGCATTACACAGCCACCTCTGCTGTCATATTGCTGAGAATGAATGTAAACAAGCGGTCGCTGTATCGGCAGAGTCAACTCTGACGTCACATCTCGGCATCCCGAAAAGCGCGCCAAAAATATGCATATTCGAAAATGTCCGGATGTACAGCATAAAATGTGGAATTTCTAATTCTTCGATTTTGGGGGATTTTTTTGGCTTGGTGGACATGGAAATATATAGCAGGATCTAATTTAATATGAATTCAAGCAATAGATGTTTTTATTCCCTTTAAGTGTGGTGAAGCGGATTTCCCCTTGCTGATAAAGCGGTTAACAAGTGAGGAAGCCGCCACATAATCTCTTACGATAGTATTGAAACTTGCTAGACGTAGATTACACAAAAACAGCAGGAATAATAAGCAACAAAGACAACACGCGCGTACGCACGCACACATATATTGATAACCGAGTTGTTTTGAGGAGACATAATACTAACCAAAATGACGTCACTCACGATAACAAGAATGCACAGATAAATCTCAATAGTAATTATAATGTTTTGTGAACAGTTCGGTGATGCTAAAGTCAGTCAATGTGATTTTTTTCCGACGGGTTTCCTAGCTATGCATATCTCAAATAAAATTACAATCAACATACAGCCGCTGTCTAGCTCCACTGTGTACACAAATCAATGATCACATGAAAGGCGTTATGAATTATTATATAATGTACGGTCAAGCATTCTAACTGCAAAGACAGCGCTACGAGAAAAGGGAATATATATCTAAATAGCATAAATGTGTAGCTGTAGCGTAATGACTATATTATAAATTAGAAAAAAGTCTTCATCAAAGTGGTGGCCTACAGATAGACATGACGATAAGCTAACAGTCATTAATACCTCGAGCTTATGAAAGGCGATTACGCGCGGGTTTGTAAACAGACAAATGGCGCCGGGTAAGAGCTCTGTGGTCGCTGCAAGTTCTGTCATTTGCGCTGCACGGTTCACTTTACTCAACCGGTTTGCTTCACTAATCCGACGGCCATACAGTTAAAAAAAGAAGAAGAAGGAAGAAAAAGGAGAAGAAGAAGACGAAGAAGAAAAAATATATAAAAACTAATATTCATCCTTCATTTTATAAATACAATAAAACATGTATACAAACACAAATATACGTATACGCATGACACGTCATTTGTATGCATTTCAGTAAGTTGCTGTACAAACATAATTGATATATTTGAAATATAATATTTACTAGACTAGGTAGGTGACTCCTATTAAGACAAAATGTCGCTATCACAGGAGTACCCATTTACGTTAAAACAAACAAAGTTCCTTTTAATCAACAATAAAGTCCATCTCGTCACTGTGTGTGTGTGTGTGTGTGTGTGTGTGTGTGTGTGTGTGTGTGTGTGTGTGTGTGTGTGTGTGTGTGTGTGTGTGTGTGTGTGTGTGTGTGTGTGTGTGTGTGTGTGTGTGTGTGTGTGTGTGTGTGTGTGTGTGTGTGTGTGTGTGTGTGTGTGTGTGTGTGTGAAAATATTATTACCCGTATTTTTAATTTTGCGATAACGAGAAAATAAGATGTTCGTGTTTTGTTAAAAAAACACGGTTCTCCTACCCTATTGTAACTTTGTTAATTCCTGTTACCTCACTGCAGACAAACAATGACGAAACGTTTCATTTGCATGTTAAGCTGATATGAATACATTCGACAACAACCACGTCTTTGTTTCTATTGCTGTTCCGGTTTGAATACTTTGTTTTGTGACAAGGGGTTTTACATTTTCGCACTTTGTCGCTGAACAATTTGTGTATATTCCTGTTGTTCGCTGTACATATCGTTTATCACTACGACCACCCGTTATTTAGGTGTCATTTGTGTGCTCTTTGCCTTCATTTATTTTTTGTAATTTATTATGTCTGCATTATACATCCTTGTTGAAATGGCTGAATAGTCTTTTTCTGTACGTCATAACTTGCGGTTGGCTTTATTGATACTAATTTCAGTAAGGTAACACAACCTATGTTGTTGGGTAATTATTACTCCGACGTAACGTCATTGAATCAAGCCAGTGACTTTCTCATCATCCGTGTTCAAGATGTATCGGTTTTAAGATATGTACTGGTGTGTCACCCACCTTTGTGTGGAATAAATACGTTCTGCATCACCAACATCTGTCCCACCTATGGGTAAATAGCGTACTCGTCGGCAGCAGGGTGTGGAGACGATAACGCCTATTAGATGTATCGAAGCACTCTGCTGACGTTCTGACAGGATCAATCAAACTACTTAGTACGGCACTGTGCAGCAAATGACAGGGGTTCCGGTATCCAACACTGGCCCTCGTTGGAACCAAATGCCACGTGGCATATTACTGTTTTGGGTATCATGTTATGAATTTATAACGCCATTTATGCTAGATGGGTGGAACACAATCTTGGTTTTTCCGTCTCAATAGATGGCATTGCTTTGTTTTCAGATCAACATCACTACTTTATCGTCTACAAATCAATATGGCTGACTACATACGGGTGATATATACAGCGAAAACTTTAGTGCAGGCCATTACAGGTGACACAGAGGTCGGGCAACGCAATATATTGAAGAAGCAGTAGATAAATTGCATTCAGACGATGAGGAAGACGATGCTAATGTGGGTGCAGTGGTCCCTCTATCCTAGGCAGTCGACACTCTGATGCATACGGAAGCTGCGACCGCCGTCGTTGATATCCTAGAGCAAAGGGAGGCCAATTTGACACTACTTGTCGTTGTCCTAGTGACACGGGGCAGCATAAAACAAACACATATGTATATAACACGTCTACGATCATTAACCAAACAATAATATATCGTCAAAGACTGTTGTTTGACGACTGGAAATGTCGTGAGTTCTCGGGTTGTATGATAAAAACTGTGTATGCTTCGTTTACTTTCGCAGTTCGCTCATGTATTTAAACATAGATTGCTTTCATTATTGCATGGGCACGCACGAACGCTCTCACACACGCGTAATAACAGCTTAAAAACATACTTCAGATAATACTACGTGAAGTAGCGTCCGATAAAATCAATGTACTCAATGTTTGTTATAGGTACTAACCACAAAGAAATATTAGACAATCAGTGGCATAATATATCGGTAGAAATGCTTACGTGAGAACAAGATAAATCGTGAAAATCTTTATTAAAGATGTCTTTCATTCTAAGTGAAAATGTATACACGAGTCGCATTAAGTTTGACTGTCTGTGTGCGCGTGTGGGTCGATAGCTTGTTGGGAAGTGGTATTTGTGTGCGTGCGTGCGTGCGTGTTTGCGCCCGCGTAAGTGCGTGTGTATGAGTGTGTATGTTTATGCGTTCGTGTGAATTCTCCATACAGGAATACATCAACATAAACCAGGGAGTATACGCGAGAGAATACAGTGTACAGCGGTTGAGATCATAAAACGAGAAAACTAACAACCTTGACATGTGATGTCAAATGAAATGCACACCTAGCGGGCATTTCTGGTAGAGACATCTAACGAGTATATCCGGTATGCAGGATTTTATTTTCGTAGGTGACGCCACTCCAATCGTTCCCATAACAGCTGCTACTCAGCATTAGGGGTATATCTGTAAAAGTGCTTTGAACAATGTTCAAGAGCGACGGTCGGTCCATGGGCACTCTCACCAGGAGAACAAATATGGATGTAATATCCCACAACCCGCGTTAGTAAATCGCAAAATGTACCAATTGTAATACGTCGTTCACGCTCACATCCTCTGAAAATAGACGACTTTAGACAAAACAACAACACTACGGCGCAACTGCTGATACTAGGATAACATAATCTCGATTGTTGATGCTTAAGATCCATTGATTTCAGCAATGATTCTTTGCTGCAAACCAGATCGTTTCACAATGTCTTTACACACAATTTGAGTATAACTTGGCGGCATGCGACTAGGAGGAAAGGAGGTTGGCTGCATGCCATTCCGACAAAATACTTTCTTCGTGATTAAAAAATGGGTGAAGAACAAAGGTGGGTGAAGAACAAAGACATCTTACACAAATAGACATGCGGACCATCACATCTGCTCCACGGCTCACTACAGAACACTAGTGGCTGCCAAATACTAAGTAATAATTCAATTGAGAATTACGCCACCAATTTCATCGCCGTATTCACAGGAACCTGTATCACCAGATAAGCCGACCATTTTACTTCCTCAGTTTGAAATGTGTTCTTGATACAAGAATACCTACGTTGATAAATTGCATTTAATAAGCCTAAATAGTGTTCGCAATGTCAATGCTGTGCCCAAGAAACGTTACAATTGTAAAGACAATATTCAAAATAGTAAACACTCTCTATTGGCACTCAGTGTGGAAGCAGGCGTCCCTATCCGCAAGAAACTCTGCAATTGGCAGGTTCCCACACCCCAGACCGCAAGAGGGACAAAGTACAACTATGTACGATTAAGCGAACTGCTATATGCTATTACCATCTCTGGCTTATTTGGTGATCCCGGAGACAAAGTCGCTTTAACTGGTGAAACCGAAAGATGGCTTCATAAAGACGTCTGTCGGATGCATTTTATAAACAGTGATCCAGCACTGGCTTTAAATACTGTACGGGGTTTACGCGAAGATGTCTCCAGTGCTATGATGCAAGCTTCTCTTCCCGGTAGAACATGAGCTTGCGAGAGAGGTACGTCTGTAGGGAGCGGGGCACGGGCAGCGTCCCCGATATCTGTCTCAGATTCGCCGTGCGGCACGTCTTCTGTATGACCTTGCGGCAGAGATTCTTGAGCGTCTGCGGCCGCGTGATCTGCACCACGTACCAGTTGCGGAAGTCGACGGCGCTCACCATCATGGCGTCGGGGATGCCGGGGCCCTTGTAGTGCAGCCACTCGGTGAAGTTGAGCATGTCGGCGCCGGTCCGGAACAGGATGAAGATGCACGGCAGCTGGTGGCGCAGGTCCTCCATGTACAGCTTCGTACTGAGCGAGCGCACGCAGATGTAGAGCGGCGTACGGCCCTTGTTGTCCGCGATGTTCACGTTGCCGTGCGCCGCGATGAGCATCTGCAGCACGTCCGTGAGCTTCCATTGCGCCGCTATGTGGATGGGCGCCTGGCCCGCGCGGTCTGCCCTGCAACATAACCAGCGCCGGATTTAAGACTGCTGGGACCCTTGGGATGTGGTGACCGGACATCCTAGCATGACAGACCTCCCTCCTGCATACCTGTTACAACAAGAACTTCACAGCACAACACCTCTTTTTCATTTAGAACACAACTCTGCATAATAACAGTTCTATATCACAATACACACCTTTCATAGTCACCCACTAGTTTCTTAGTTGTCGTGCTTCTCATGTTTTTCATCACCTGCATTTATTTGACCTCCAAAATCATGCGGACCATGATCCAAAACAGTTTTGTGGAGGCCCCATAAGAATTATTTTGTGGTGGTTCCTGGGCAACGGATCCGCCTGCCCTGCTCTATGTCCAGCACTGGACACAACCAATGTATCCGTAGATGGCCACACCTGGCGGGCACCTGCACATTAACGCACGCATGTTTACGGGAAAAATATGGCGGGAAAAACCATGTTTTTATAGTTGCATTCTGAATGAATTAATCTACCATGTTAAGTTTTTAAAGAAAGTATACGTAAAACCTGAACAATATTTACTTATTTAATCATACTTGCATTTGATGTTATTCGATATATTGTGCTTTTTTAAAGTGACCAGTCGCCATGTCTGGCTAGCGGAATAATAAACGTATGGCATGCAGATATAAGTGTTAATTTTTTACGCCATTTTATCTTAAATTGTATATTATAATTATGTAAAAAAACGTTTATAATGGTGTTGAGAGACGTATTATTGTACGTGACATGTTGATTCACTGAACATTTGCATTTTAAAAGATGTACAATCTCAAATTGCAACATTGATCCACTCATCTCACAATTCTAAATAAGAAATCCCAATTTGGTCTTTGACTGATTCTTTTCATTGATTTTTATGTTTTTGTATTGAGTTTTGTTTTATAATATTTTGTATGCGCTAACTAGTAGGTATGTCACAAAACTGCACAAAGACAAAAAACTAAAGTACAATTCATTTGCAGATGTTCAGTTTGTTTGTTGTTTGCCAGATGTAGAAACATACCAGTGCTATTGCAGAAAACGCATTTATAAGGCGGTGCCTCCAAAACAATTGTTATGCAAAGGAAAACCTGGCAAATCTTGTTTACCTCCTAAAAGCTAAGGGATGGTATCATATGTTTTGAAAGTTGAAAAACTTTTAGGCGTTTTTATGATCCAACATTGCTACCAATTGACATTAACATGTGTTTCTCTCGCTAGGTGGTGCGACTGCAGCAAATGATTCCCCCTATAATATGCCTTCATGAACAACCACCTGCCTATCCACATAATGCCTGAAGTATGTTGAGACTGTATACTTATGCAACTACTCCTAAGGATATATAGCATTTCTTTACAACGTACAAAGAAGCAGTTGGGCCTTGGGGCCTCAGAACATACGCATGTACATAGGTGGTTGCAAGTGACCTGCTAGACCTTTGGAATTTAGTGTGCCCCTACACCTTTTTTGAATGTGCCCCATTGTGTGCCCCCTAGAATTTTGGAATGTGCCCCCAAAGAAAATTGTCACCCCCCCAACCCCCTCTTCCAATGACCCGATCCGATGTCATCAGTGGTGCCGAGATAACAGAGGAGAAGGTGAAGCTATGGCAGCATGTCGGCGAAGGATACTCAACAGTACCCCCCGTCTTTTGATGTCATGATCCGATCAGACAGCGCAAGAGTGGAGTGGTGTTGAAGCTCGACTGAGCCTCATAAAAATTGGCTAATTAGTATATAGATACTATTAATGTCCCATCTATCTCTATTTAAAAGTTTATGTTTTTTATTGTAAACCATTGTTATATATTATAGGCTATTATATATCAGAGCGGTTTATATTTTATAACTTAATTATATGAGAAAAACAATCAGACAGTTTATCCATAATTTTAACGGAGGTCATTTATTAGGTTTTATCCTACAATCATATTATACAGTAAACTATATCCATTATAACATACTAACTGCCCAGATGTGTTTTTAGGAAACAATTTAAGGAAACAGTTTATTTACATGGCAGCGGACTGCTTTCGAAGGCATGACCTTAGATCCAATTCCTAATGAGCTGGATATGTCCTTCATATGATACATCATCATGTATCCGTCGGTCAGAACGTTTCTCAGAATTATCCGAGCTCGGTGTTCAGGATATGAGTCACAGTTTTTTAAAAACACAATACTATTGAATTTGAGTTATTTCTATTTCATTAAAACATATCTGGGCTGTAAGTACATTAGAATACATAGTTTATATTGTATAACGCGATATCACAATAAAATTGAATGGAACAACTCCCTTTAAATAGGAGTCATTTGTTGAACTTACTTGTCAATGATGGCGCCACCGTATATGAGCTTCTGTATAGCAATCTTACAGGAGTGCACTATTGCGTTGTTCACACAGATGTACAGCGGCGTCTTACCAATGAAGTCTGCTAAGTTTACATCGGCACCTGAGGACAACAATGCGTGGTGGTAGTGATATTTGACAACATAGTTTAGCCAACTGGCTGTTCAATACAATAGCTATATCAGCTCAGGGTATTAAGTAATTGCATCATAAAACAGACACAATTGCCAATTTCTTGTTTTCAATGTTAGACAATTTAACAACTTGTTATTATGTGTTACACACCAAAACACAATGCTTGAAACACTGAAACTAATACTGCAATACACCCTGTTTGTGTTAAGATACTATATTATATCTGCGTGTTCACGAAGCCCCAGTGGCCGGCGGGATTGCTGACAATAGCTAATCAGACCACCGGCTGTTGAATCAACCGCATATAATTATTTTCTCACGTTTTTGAGGCGAAAGAATGGCTCAATTTCACAAAAATCCACGAAAAACTAAGCCAGTCCAAATACTGATGACCCAAGTGCACTCGACGACTGCTGGAGATGGTCGAAAGTACACTCCCGCCAACTGCATGTTACGAATGGTTTGCGTTGATTTCCACAGGCGCCACCGGATGGAGTCTGTGATAATAACTTTTTTTAATTTTCGCGGGTTCTTCAGTTAACAAGTATGCCTCCAAAAAGAAAACTTGGTGAGGATGGACAGCAGAAGACACTCTTTGGCTTTCAATTTAACAGCAAGAAAAGAAATCTTGGTCAGTATATGTGAATTTTGTGAATGGAAATGTGATTGACAGCTTGTGCAGACCTGCCAACTGTTACGGTTTTGCCGTATTTGTTACGCTTAGGCAACTGTTAATACAGCAGGGCTGTAAATAATACGGTAGTGACAAAAACTGACAATCACTTCCTGTTCTTCTAGACGTATGGGAGGCTTGGGATGTTATGACGTTTCACTTATGTTGGTTTATTGAAGATAACAATGGTAATGCAACAATGTATTTTACAAACACATATATGCTAAATACATTGAATACTTTATACACATGCATTAAATGGAATCATAATTTCATACAATATAAACAATTAAATGAAAACGCAAAATGAAGAAAAAACATTAAAAAAACATAAAAGAGACACTTGAGTAGCACAGTGAGATAAACATTCGTGACTAGAATGTGGTGTGCTGCTAGTAGTGTACCTTTTTTTGATTCAATAAAGAAATAAAAGCTGTTTCCTCTGTTTTATTATATGGTATCATGATGTCATTTGATATGCCGCAAAACATTACTGACAGATCATCATTCGTTACTGACAAATTCCAGATTTGTTACTGAGACAAATTATATCAGGTTGGCAGGTCTGCTTGTGATCCAGTTTCACCACCAATCTGTGTATAACAAATAAATGGGATGGGGGAAAAGGGTGGGGCCTTGGGGGGGTCAAGGGGGAATGATCTTATTAAAGAAATAAAACACAATATGCTGGGGAAGTTCTGTCTATTTTTTTCAGGGCTCGACTTATAAATTTCTCACCCATATGTAAAAAAACACAGTGTGAGCTGGGTCGGTGTTCAATATTTCTACTTCTGACAAGATTTCTGGATGTTTCAAACAATTTCCCTACTGTCTTTAAAAATTATTTGAAGTCTTTAAAACAGAGTTCTTGAGAAGAATCGTAGCTCGATAGGTTTTGTTGTTGTGCATTGTTTTCGTGATTTTTACTTTCAAATTTCACAACCAATAGCGGTCATCAATTCAGTAACACTGGAATAAACAAAAGTAAGTGTTTAACAAATATGTGTACCTAGGTGATGGTTGTACAAAATGTGATAGTATAGATGATCAAATTTGTGGAGGAGGAATATGTAAAATTTCTATGTGATTTTAATGTGTTTTATTTATTACAGCACTTGGCATTGACCTGGTGGTGGTGGGGTAGACATGAAGTACCTTCATCATGAGAATCTAGCAGCTAGCTGCATTATTAGCTATAAATTATCTTGCCCAAAAGACTGGTTGTTACTTGTAGACTGCAAAATAATGAAGAGTAAATTATATTTGAAAAAGAGCACCAAATTAACGTGTCGTCATTTAAATAATGAGCTTACCTGGGATACTGAGTGACATTATATTCATAGCAAAATGGGTACCATTTTTGTCTACTGAAGCAACACTTAGAAATGAAATTAAATGATTAGAATGCACTAGAAGCCACCAAATAGCATCATTTAAAAAAAAAAATTGGGGGGAGCATGCTCCCGAACCCCATTAGTTTTGGCACGGCTATGGCATGTCGCCACATTCGCCGTATTCATCCACAACACCTAGATTCAGTAGCTGGCTACTCAATTCTTAAAACCAGCTACTAAAAATATTAGCGAATACACTGTTATTATGCACATAAATAAATAATTAAAATGAATATGAATATATGAGCACAAACTTGATAAGACTTACTTATATTCATATATCACAACTCAAGAACTCAATTTTCGAGACAGATCTCATAACTATTAAAACAAAGTCACCCATTAATTATTACTAATTGTCATAATCATATGATGTGTGATTAATGAATAAATGTTCGCAGGCACTTTATATACAAATAATCATAACTTAGAATGACATTAATACCAAAAACAATTACTAAAAGTAGTGTATGAAAACTATTATTAAAACAGTCCTACTAGAATAATTAATATAAATGAATAAGCATAAAAAGGTATATATAAAATATTATATCTGCAATGAAAAATATCTCACTGATGTCATATACAAGCATGGTCCAGCACAGCCAGAATTTATCTTGAATTTACCTTGATCATCATATTCTACTGTGTTTTGTTAAGGAGTTGGCCAGGAAGAGAGTAAAATCCTCCGACCTTATTTGGGCAATTCCATAAAAAGTGGACATGATCAAATTAAATTGAACAATTAGCAAAACTACATATGTGAACATGATGGAGGGTATATCTAAGTGTATAGAAAGAGAAAGCATCGTCAACAAAATAGAGGCTAAATACTGTTAGTTATCTGTTTCAACAGATAACTAACTATAAGTTGCCAGGTGTTACTATTCTTCATTAGGTTCTTCCTGGTTAAGTACTTTTTTTAGGAAGCCAATGTAACACATTTTGGAAACCACAAAGATTTGAACCATTAATTTAAAGGGAAATGTCCAAAATGAACAGATGAATACATTGCTAATATTTGTAACGTTAGTCACGCAAAACGTGGCATTTTTGTTATGGTTCACTTACTGATCAGAACTAAAATGTGCCAATCATTATTCTCCTGCTACAGGTCACGACTAAAGTATTTGTGGAATTAGACAACCTAAAATTTGTATTTGTGGAATTCATTGAGGGAGTTAATATTGTAACGTCAGCGACATGTAATGTCAGTCATGACAAAAGCTACTATGTAACATCAGTCACAACTACAAAAGGATCCATCTGGCATCCTACAAACTCTGCAAATGTTACTTTATACAGTAGGTAGAAGCACCAACCTAATATGATTTGTAACTGGTTTTTTAAATGTTGCCACCAAAATAACAAATATGTATTTTTTTAAATGTTACAGTACCCATGTTTGAATTGTTTATTTAAACAAATCCTTTGCCAAAAAGATAAATTAAATACCATCTGTACAAAAAGGTATATACATTTATTGATTAAATTATACCTGCATGTCACACATTATGTTTATGTGAAGTGTAAATCAAATCCATAGGAGCATCAAAGAATTTAATTTTAATAAGTATTAAGCATCCAAATGTAGGACTAGCCCTACGACTTTCATGGTACTCTAGATCAGGCTTGTTAATGAATGCATACCATTGCTTTCAAATGCGAATGAGTAACTTTATTTAAATGCGAATGTTTATTTGTATGATCACATGAAAATGCGAATGTTTGGTAGTTGCATCCGAATGCGAATGTTTGTTTGCGTTATGCCTAGTGTAGAGTTATAGGCCTATATACTATGTACATTTTTATTGTGAAATATATAGAAAGTTTACTGCTACATATTTTAAATAATTACATACAGATTACAAACACGATATTTATTCTGTCTACAACTGTAGAGCAAAATATTGTCTACAGGCTACAGCTTAATGTGTTCCACAGGTCACAGAAGGTTAGTTGAGCATTACATAAGTTCCAATGTTACAACAGATTGTTCACCGAAGATGAGCATTGCATTTGACAAACATCAATTGCTCAAATCACCATCACCAATAAGGGCACTTCCATATTTTTAGTTAGTTTTTATGTTATAACTCCAGGGATGAAGCAGCTTCACCGGGCTTTTGTTTGCATTGGTAATCCTTGACTGATTATATTTTGGAGGAATCATGGCTCCTTTTGTGCTAGCCCTGATGTTTACAAGCAGGTGATGTCAAAACAGTGTGGTTGCTGCCTGTCCAAAGGGATTCAATGGTCCTTTGAAGCTTATTTCTCAGCCAAAACCCCTTTTCACACAAGGCTAATGGGAATGGGCCTCATTGGCTTCCCATTCATTCACTGATTAATTGCTGGGTAATGTTGACCAGCACTTCATCTTACAATACCAACTTCAGTTAGTGGCTACCAGCACACCACTGACATTATGACTCCCAGATGTGTGAAAAACATCCTGATGCATTTGTCTTGAGTCAATGAGACAGAGTGAGGTGACAGTGGCAAAGACTTGATATTTGTTGAAAACTACTCTGGCTCATTGAAAAGGTAATGCACAAAGTACGATATGCCATACGGGTCTGTTAATGGTTGTAATGCAGTTTAATTCATTCTTCTCTCCTGTTGTATAATATTGAGCAGTATTGAGCACATTTTACAAAGAGGTGGCTTAGAAAAAAAATTCGCAAGTAGCATGATGACTGTATTATTTGATTGTTACTGATCACTTTTAGTGGACAAGTTGAGAAAGGAAACAAATATTTACAAGATAAATTACAATATAATATTAATGCGCATGTCAATAGTGAAATAAAATCAATCATGGCGAATAATGTTTCTAAATTCAGACGTGAGTTAATTCACTTAATTGTAATTGTCTTTAACTGAATTAACTAACTTACTTTATGATCCTAATTTAATTAATTGAATTCATTAGCTTGATTTGGGTTAATGTATTACAGTTTAATACAGTTCCACAGGAAATGAATTCTTAATTGCGTTAAACAACAAGTAGGTCCAAGCAATACACTCAACAATAGCGTAGGCCTCTAGTTATTACAGACGTAACAATATTGTTGCTATATGCCAGCATTTTATATGCACTCGATATAACATTTGAACAGTCAAATGTTTGGCATTCGAATTCGAATGCGAACGTTTATGGTTCGCATTCAAATGCGCTGAAAATTGAATGGTTGCATTCGAATGACATTCGCATTCGTTATCAAGCCTGCTCTAGATACAGTCTTTGGATAACCAATGCACGGAGGTACAGGGTGTACTGTCGTGCAAAATAGTTTCACCAGAAATTATTTCAGATATTGATATTGTAGAAATAACCTTAGTTACTCAGGCATGTAACCTGACAAGTGAAATAAATTCATAGTGAAAACTATGTTCACGAATTACACAATAATGTGGAAACCAAGTGTCCCTGAGCTGGTGAATTATTGGGAACACTAGGATTTCACCGAGTGAATTGGCCACAGTGTGAACACATGATCATTTATTTGTCCACAAATGGCCCCGCTAGAAGCGTAGTGTTCAAAGATATTATTACCAGTATTGTTAATTACTAGGCGTATGTTGTAACTTTACCTGACATTCAAAGTAAGAAATAAATATTTTAATTTGACACAAATTTAAGGTATCATTCTTTTTACTAATTACTTTTTATGTATGCAGTTAATTGAATTAATCTTGTTGATAACTCATGACTTTGCAACATGACTAATTTGATAAATAACTAATTTCAAATTGTTCCTATAATTTTAATAAGTTTAGTTCAAAATGATTCTTCCTTAATTAACAATAATTTGTACCAAAATATAGTTCCACATTAGCTAAATAAAAGATCCAGGTGTGATCCAACAGCTATATTATATCATAGGCTTAGCAATGAAATTATAAACTGTCATCACATTACATTGGACAGATTGTCACAGTAACGTCAGTCACACATCTTAGTAAGCATTTTGATAAGTCATTTGACTTAGCCGCATGACTAATGGGGAATAAATAACTAATTTTGATTCTTTTGTATAATTTTAATAAATTTAATTTTCAATAATTTTTCCTTAATTAACAAGAATTCTTACAGAACAAAAATAGTCCCCTATTAGTTAAATGAACTAGCTAGATGTGATCTGACAGTTATGTCATATAATAGGTTTAGCAATATGATGTAATCTATCCTTATTAAACTACACTGGACAAATTGCAACATCAGTGACGCACCCTTGTAAGCATTTTAATTTTATTCTTGTTGTCTTAAATTACTTTAAGAAAATATCATCATATTTTTACTTCTTACTGTCATGCCTCAATAAATTTCTTAAAAGTCATCACACATATATTTGCAACAAAATTCAGTCAAATATTTCCATGTCCTTTTTGTATAACGTCAGTCACGTTTCTTTAATCACATGCCAACAAACACTGGCAGAAGCTGTAGAATAAAAATGTATGTTTTCAAGTAGCACTTGGTCCAAACTTACTGCAGACAAAATTTGAATCATCTAAAATAATATCTTGTGGAAGCAAATATAAATTGTTTTGCATAATTATGCTCAACATGTAATGTCAGTCACGGTGGAATTAAGTATGTCATATGACAATGTATACTTACTGACATGACTGCAGGTGTAATCTATTCCATTCATAGACAATTCTTATTTTGAATGAAAACTGTCTAATTGGTCTAATCTAGAGTGTCGTTTACTTATCTTATAAGGGTGCCCTCTTGTTGCCGTATTCTTTGTGATGAAGAAGTCAACTGGAGGTATATTTTCTAAACCACTGAAAATTCTCAACACCTCTAGTAGGCTGGCCCTTAGTCTCCTAGTCTCGAGAGTTGTAATATTTAATGCTCGGGTGATTAACATACCTGTACGAGAAAGAAGTTCTATGAGCATTGAGCGGCCGTGGAAGGCCGCCTTATAGATGGGAGTGCAGCCGTTTCGATCACACTTGTTGATGTAGGCTCCTGCTCGCAGCAGCTCCTAGGACAGGTACAGGCAGGAAATATGCACATGGTGAATTGGTGATGTGAAGTTACTTATAAGTATAGCACTTTAACTTTAGTCTCTAGTTTAGATGGTGTAACATCAGTTTACAGTCCGCAAATAATGTGCACAGTTTTCATTTCAATGATAACAAAGTCAGACAAATAGTGAAACAGATTAATTGACACAATACAGTGTATACATGTAGCTGGTAATAGGACAATTAACTTTAAAATATATTAATTACATAACATACAATTTACTCTAAAATTTATCAATTAAGCTAAATTAAACTCACACATTTATCAGGCCAATTAAATTAAGTGTGTGTGTGTGTGTGTGTGTGTGTGTGTGTGTGTGTGTGTGTGTGTGTGTGTGTGTGTGTGTGTGTGCACCTGTGTGTGTGACTATGTGTATGTGCCTGTGTGTACGGTGTGTGTGTGTGTGTGTGTATGTGTGTGTGCACCTGTGTGTGAGAGTATGCACATATATACATATATGTATCTACAATGTCAATGTACAAACTACACAGTGAGGATACAATTTCACAGTTCCCCTCACCTCCACAATGTCTGTGTGATTGAGCGAGACTGCCACTATTAGCGGTGTCGTTCCATCCTTCATACTGGGATTCGTCGGATTGTACCATGGAAAGTTCACATTGACACCATCAGCCACAAGCGTCCGTACGACGTCACGGTCATTTGCCATCACTGCATAGTGCAGCTCCCTCACTTTCAGGGGCATCGTTCGAAGGGCAAGCTCCCGACTGGACCGGGAGTTTCCCATTCTTGGGAAGAATACTGGGGGTCAAGGAAGGCCTGTCACAGTGTCAGTGCCTAGAATAGAATAATAGTGCTTGATGTTAGCATAACTGATCCATACACTCATGTGAGTACTCTTGTACCCACTCACTACGTGTTGGCAGATCTGCATTTTAGAGCAAGCTATGTATAAATTATAAACACTATACATTAATGTTCACTAACCAGTGTATTGCATACACCATTAATGCTGCTACTATTACTACTACTACTACAGCTACTACCACTACTACTATTACCACTACTACTACTATTACTACTACTATTACTACTACTAGCACTACTACTAGCACTACTACTATCACTACAGTCACATGTAGTCACATTAATGCATCTAAACACTTATTTATATTACATTAACTATGAAACTCAAATGCATTATTAGCTTACTTGCTTTAATGTTATTTAATTAATTTAACGTAATTAAAACATAATAATGCAGATGACCATCTTGGCGCACGAGCTGAAGTGGAAGTGTGAGATATTCTAGCTGTGACTGCAGGCTCCTCAGATACCTCCGACTGCATCGCACATTGAGACCTCCAAATGCATCTCCCTCCAGGCTCTTCAAAAATCTTCAACTGCACCCCAAATTTGTTGATAACTTTTCCTGCACTGGAATGTCCAACTCCACTCCAAACTGCATCCATCTTGAGGTCCCCCCAAAACCCCAAATTTTGCACCATCCCTTGATACCTTGGGTCCCTAAACGCACTCCCTGAGACTCCAAAGCAGGACATTTTTTCACATAAGGACAGAACTCTTTTGCCACAAGCAGCATTCTTTTTCCTCGGTGGGGAGGGGGGATGTATGCAATATTGTTGTTTTGTTCTCACACAGATGGATAGATGAAACACACCACTTCAATTCACTCAACTGTTCAACAAAGATCTGCATAATTTCAGTATGTAAACATAAGGATACGTGCACATCAAATACACCACTAGATCACTGTACAGACTTTGTAAGGTAGGACTATGCACACACATATGGTAACTATTGACCATAGTTAGTATTCACCTTGATTACTGTTCCATTAATCTGTCTGGTAAATATTGAACAACGTTAGAAATCGCCTTGATTTTCATGACTAGGTGGTATGTCGGAAGGAGAACATAAAAGTTTAATAATTTACTTGTAGTCTTGAAGATTAATATAAATGAATATTTTAGTAGTACTGTAACTACAATGTAAATTGTAATACAAATTGTAGCTTGGTAACCAGTACGTACAGCGCCAGTTCTCTATCACAATCATTGTTCAATTGGGTATGAACACTGAACATATATGTTGTCCCTTTAATGCAATGTTGTCTGTGCCATGGGAAACATCCATGCGACATATTTACCAACTGACTGAGGCTAAATATTTGCGTCACATGTTGTGGACTCGCTTTACTCTACAGGACTAAAACTGAGCATTCAGCATAAATCACTCCTATGTCTGCCCTAAACACGGTTGTTTGGAGTATAACCTATTGTAACTTACTTACTGTTATGCCTTTATTTGTAATTATATAATTTTGTGCATCATGGCATACTCAGCTAGCGCATTGCTTAAATCTCTTAATTAAGGTTTACAATCGATCAACAGGCTTAATTGGTCATTTGACATTTGGCCTTTTGACTTAGATTTCGAGTATAGATGTTGCCAAGCTAAATGCGATGTCATGATACAATATCAAATTCACAGACAGCGCAGCATGTAATCTCGAAATGCATTCACGCGATTGTGAGTTTCGCGACGATGACGATGATGACGAGTTTGATTGACAGCAATACCTCAAAATCAGCCTCCGTTCAGCTCCGATATTAGCAACACGCTAACAATGCCGCCATACGCAGTCCTCCTATTTCACGGTTGCACCACTGGTGTTGTGGGCAGGACGCATTGCAAATTATGACACCACACGATGGAAAGCAACGCACTTAACTGTATTTACAATGCATCAAATTAAATCGGCATCACTTCTTCGTCATCGAGCCCTGGTTCGTGGCCGCTTGCGACACAACAAAATCAAAACAAACTATTATTGATGTTGTAGGAGGCTGCAACGAGGTGCTCACGCGCCGAAGGTATCTAGGCAGGTAGGGAAAGTTTGTGTTATTATGTTTATATAAAGTAAAGCGTAAAATATATATTGAAAGTAAGACTCCTTGTGCCATATAGGTTTTATGGAGGCCGAACGTTGTAACACAATTACATTTACGTGACGGATAAACGCGCTGGGCGATAATACACCCGGATACTTAATAATAAGATAACTTCTGGGGTCATCTTAGCCTTAGGTCTTAGGTGATTTACTCCAAACAGCCCAAACTTGAGCTAACGCAGGAGTTGTCATGACTCTAGTTAGACTTCCTGTCCGTTGCACACGAAGAAAAATGCAGTGTATTTTTTAGAAATGATTTTTTTTTACAAAATTCACATGCTCTGACATAAGTGCATTTGTGTAGGGAGATTTTTATGTGTGATTGTAGAAGGTGTTGACTGTAAAATGGTGGATTTCTAGATGATTTGAATAAGCGGAAGGATATTTGGGAGCAATTTGCCTGTGTGACCGGTTTGCGGAGTAATTCCTGCCGGCATTTGTTAAAATTGACGGGTGTCACACATACAGGGATTTTACGAGAGCTGGATGTATGCAATTTTTATAAAAATCTATCGGCATGTCAATGAGATGATGATAACAGCAGGTGAGAAGTTTAAGACATTTTATAGGTCACGTTTTCTTATAATCAGACAAAACGTTAACATGGTCTCCTATGGGAAAACCAACAGTGGGCTGACCCCTTCTATTGCGTCTAAATCCTTTGAAAACCAACAAACTTTTTAAATATTTTCAACGGATCTAACACTAAGAGGGAGCATATTCCAAAGAGTTGATGCAGCAACCAAAAAAGCCCTAGTTCCAATGTTAGTGTTAACTTTAGGAACAAAAAGTAGGTCAGAACTAGATGATCGAAGCTGGATAGGATTTTTTACAGGAGTAAGCAATGAATGCAAATAAGATGGTTGCTTACTGGATAGTGCCTGGTATGTAATGGTATAGATCTTAAATATTATACGATATCCTACAGGAAGCCAATGCAAAGACTTCAAAACTGGTACAGAACGAGAAAAAAATGAGGAGATCTTGTCACTACTCTTGCTAGACAATTTTGAACATGCTGAAGTTTTGTGAAATCCTTGCTAGTGATATTATAAAGGAGGGAATTGCAATAGTCAAGTCTGCTGCTAACAAGCGTTGTTGCAATAGTTTTAGCAACAGAAAATGACATATATCGGCGAATACAGCGAAGATCATGAATATGATAAAAACAACAGCGACATGTTTGAGATATGTCTTGGAAATTGAAGTTACTATCAAAGATCACTCCTAGATTACACCCCGAGGTTGCTGGCGTGATATACTGATTCAAAATATGCGTAAGGAAAAAACCATCCAGTTTACTATGCTGCATTGGACTAGTAATAATGATCACATTCAGTTTTATTTGCATTTAATTTCAACTTGCTGTCAATCATCCAGTGGAAGATATCTTGAAGGCAATCATTAGGTTGGTTAAGGGAGCGATTTGTATCCGGGGTAGCCAACGAAATGTAGATCTGAGTATCATCAGCATAAATATGGTGATCCAAGTTATGTCTTTGTATAACAGAGCTTAGTGGTGTGGTGTAAAGAGTAAAAAGCAAAGACTCAAGAACAGAACTCTGGGGAACACCAAATATAGCCAGCAGTGCAGCTGAAAAGCAGTTTCCAATCTTTATAGTTTGGTATCTATCAGTAAGATTTGAAGAAAACCAGCTTAGAGCTGTGCCAGATATGCCGTACCACTTTAATAAGCGTTCAATGAGAATGTTGTGATAAATCGTGTGTCAAAAGCGGCAGAGATATCTAATAAGGTAAGTGCAGTCACTTTACCATTATTAATGTTCAAGTTAATGTCATTATGAACCTTTAAGAGGGCAGTCTCTGTTGAATGAAACTCTGCATATATGCCGATTGTGACACATTAGTTAAAAATGTTGTGCTAATGTGAGACTGTTTTGCAGTCTGTGTGCTGTACTTCGCCATCAATAACTTGTGCATTTTGTGCATTTTGTTCCTCTCCTTGTGCTTGAGGTGCTTTAGTATTGAGAAAGTACTCAGATGTACTCGTAATGTACTTGTAAAATCTGAGTACAATGAGTACGAGTCCATGATCCACAAGTTTTATGAGTACGAGTACTTCTAAAATGTACACGAGTACCGAGTACTTCCGCCCCAGGTCTGGTAGAAGCCATGGCAGAAAAGGGTAAAATATTACGTAATGCATTCATTCATGGAGCCAGAGGAAAACTACTGGACGCTTTGGCTGCACTTCCTCTTCGGCTGCAGTACCTCTTTGGCTGCACTACCTCTTCGGCTGCCCTACCTCTTCGGCTGCACTACCTCTTCGGCTGCATTACCTCTTCGGCTGCACTACCTCTTCGGCTGCAGTACCTCTTCGGCTGCACTACCTCTTCGGCTGCAGTACCTCTTCGGCTGCACTACCTCTTCGGCTGCACTACCTCTTCGGCTGCACTACCTCTTCGGCTGCATTACCTCTTCGGCTACAGTACCTCTTCGGCTGCATTACCTCTTCGGCTGCACTACCTCTTTGGCTGCATTACCTCTTCGGCTGCAGTACCTCTTCGGCTGCCCTACCTCTTCGGCTGCACTACCTCTTCGGCTGCACTACCTCTTCGGCTGCAGTACCTCTTCGGCTGCAGTACCTCTTCGGCTGCACTACCTCTTCGGCTGCACTACCTCTTCGGCTGCACTACCTCTTCGGCTGCATTACCTCTTCGGCTACAGTACCTCTTCGGCTGCACTACCTCTTCGGCTGCACTACCTCTTTGGCTGCATTACCTCTTCGGCTGCACTACCTCTTCGGCTGCATTACCTCTTCGGCTGCAGTACCTCTTCGGCTGCCCTACCTCTTCGGCTGCACTACCTCTTCGGCTGCACTACCTCTTCGGCTGCACTACCTCTTCGGCTGCAGTACCTCTTCGGCTGCACTACCTCTTCGGCTGCATTACCTCTTCGGCTGCACTACCTCTTCGGCTGCATTACCTCTTCGGCTACAGTACCTCTTCGGCTGCACTACCTCTTCGGCTGCACTACCTCTTTGGCTTCTCTACCTCTTCGGCTGCAATACCTCTTCGGCTGCACTACCTCTTCGGCTGCACTACCTCTTTGGCTGCATTACCTCTTCGGCTGCATTACCTCTTCGGCTGCAGTACCTCTTCAGCTGCACTACCTCTTCGGCTGCACTACCTCTTCGGCTGCACTACCTCTTTGGCTTCTCTACCTCTTCGGCTGCAATACCTCTTCGGCTGCACTACCTCTTCGGCTGCACTACCTCTTCGGCTGCACTACCTCTTCGGCTGTGCTGTGTGTTATGCCATGCATTAAAGTTACCTCAGTTGAATCGGGTGTTAAACTGTTTTAGTTTTGTCACCAAAGACATTACCGGTACAACAAAAAAAGCTATATATATGTGATAGTACATCTCCATTATGGTAATGTTGAAACCATTTAAATTCTCGTCAGATAACAAATCCCCAGAGGGATCTTATTTATTTGTAATTACGAATTAAATCTGCCCTCTACAAATTACAGAAAAGTACCGGTAGTTGTAAAGTAAGCCATTATATTGATTAAAGTGTAGATGCATTATTTAGGATTGAAACGTAACATAAATTTGGATAAACTGTTAATAACGATACGTGGCAAACATGTGCACAGTTACATCATAGTGCATATAAAATAACGAAACATTAAATTTTGTAAGCAACCCAGAGTCCAACGAAATAACAGACACATGCACTCAAATAAGGTAAGTTAAGAAGAACAATTAGCACCATAAATCAAAATAAATCCATTCATAGGCACTTAGACTATATATATATATATATAATTATATATATATATATACATTGATAAGTTACATATTATTAATTATATTAAATTACTTAAAATAAATGACAATATCATGTAAACAAATAAAAAAACTAAGTTATACATGCCTGTATAATGATAATCATTAAAGTTAAAGGAATAATGATAATAAATGAGTAAAGACATGGTGTAAAATTAGTACAAAAACATGTACAAGATAATAATAATATTAATTTAAAAAGTTAAATAAACTGACTGGTGATGCCTATGTTGAATAAGCAACCCGGAAAAGATGCGTTTTCAAGTCTTTTGAAAATCACATGGTAACAGGTTGTCTTCATCTCGGTCAGAAGTGAATTCCACAGTCATGGAGCAGATACTGATAAAATTCTGTCGCCGTATCAGCTGCGAGATGTACAAGTCATTGTTTGTAGCTGAATGCAACACTTGAGTAGCTCTTTGTTCATGGAGTAGGACAGTGGTGTAAGCTGGTGCCAGTGCTCAATAAGCACAATACATCAGTAACAGAATTGCATAATGAATGTGTTGCTTCACAGGAAGCCAGTGCAGTTTCCTGAATACAGGTGTGATATGGTCCCATCGGTGGCAGCTTACCACTAGCCGAGAAGCAGCATTTTGTACTCTTTAAAGCGATCGGCGATGCCATATAGCAGACAGTTCGCATAGTCAGTTCTCGATATAACAAGAGAGTACATTAGACGGACTGCAGCTTTCTGCATTAGGCATGATCGGGTCGAAGCAATGTTCCTCAGATGATAGTAGGCTACGCAGCACATGTGCTTCGCATGACTGACCATCAACATTTCCAAGTCAAATACTGGCAGTAGGACCTGGTGTTATGTCACAGTTGCCAGTTTTTATTATGGTGATGTTGTGTTTCATGTTGCTAACACAAGTGTTACCATTTTATCATCGTTCACCTTTAGTCAATTATCAACCATCCACACATGGATGTCATTGATGCAGTGCTCAATTCAGCATAGACACAATGTTCTGTTGGTTTCATCAGTCATCTCAAATTTGATATATATACATACTGTAGCTGGGTATCATCAACGTAGAGATGGAAACCCAGGTTGTGTCTGATGATATCACCGATAGGAGCTGTGTAGATAAAGAACAACAGAGACCCCAGCACCCACCCTTGAGGGATGCCACAAGTGATGCTGGTTTTGCTGGAAGCACCACCTGGTACATTTACTGACTGCAACCGGTCTGTTTGATGTGATCGCATCCATGCTAGCACAGAACCAGCCATTCCGAAGGGTTGTTCTAAGTGGTATTATTCAAGAAGATTGTTATCAGTCATATGGTCAAGCAGACATCGTGCGACGTACCTTTCCAGTAGCTTTAACACGAAAGGCAGATTTGAAATTGGTCTATAATGGTTCATATTGTCCTGATCGAGATTTACCTTCTTAAACACAGGGGTGACGTTGGCATGTTTTAAGCAGTATGGAACAACACCAGATACTATTGATGAGTTAACGAGTTGCATCAGGAATGATACTAAGTTGTCACTGACTTCTTTCAGCAGCCATGCTGGGAAGGAATCGAGTGCACGATATTGTTGGTGACTTTTTGATCAGACTGCAGATGTCTGATGTAGTTGCAATCGAAAGTGAATGAAGTTGTGACACGCAGGGTGCTGGATGGCGGTCTGTGGTCGTGGTGGACGTAGGTGTAGACTGGGTATGTAACACAGGGTGCTGGATGGCGGTCTGTGGTCGTGGTGGACGTGGGTGTAGACTGGGTATGTAAGACAGAGTGCTTGATGGTGGTCTGTGGTCATGGTGGACGTGAGTGTAGATTGGGTATGTAACACAGGGTGCTGGATGGCGGTCTGTGGTTGTGGTGTACATGAGTGTAGACTGGGTATGTAGCGACACACGAATCGTCTGTGAATTTTCACATAGAAGAAGTTTGAGAAACTTGTTGCGAGATCTTGTATGTTGTCGTTGGTTAGTAGACATCGGGACTTCACTGCAGCAGATGAGCCTGTTGTCATTTCTTCACTGTTCTATCTCAGGAACATTTTGAATGATGTTAAATAACCCAAGTAGGTCGGCGAAACATTTCGCACTGTTGTCAGATGTCTTATCCCAGTGGATGTTGAAATCACAGAAAATCGTGAAACGGGAGGTCATCAGGGCATAGTTTTCGACGAAACCAGCAAATTCGACGAGAAAGTCAGCGTATGAATGTTTGGTCTTTTTCAATGGAGGGGTACAATAAATGTTTGCAAGTCTCATGGAGTTTCCAGATGATGAAACATCTACATCCATGAGCTCGAAAGATTTCATATCATAACGTCGGTTAATAACCACCTTGAAACTCGATCGGTAAACAAGGTCGATACCACCACCGCGGCGATTATTCCGAGGAAGATGTACAAACTTATATTTGGCAGGCGTCAGGTCTTTTATAGTTTTACTGTCTTTTTCTCCAGTGCATAGCCTCGTCTCTGTGATGGCTACAAGATCCATATTCACCTCGGTCATGTAATCCGTGAATACGTCGGTCTTGTTGCGAATTGAATGAGCGTTGACAATGCCCAATGTGACCGGTACGGCTGACCGCACCCATGTTACTGGAAGGCGACATGGCGGATACAGCAATCCTGGTAACTGAATGAATCTTGTCTAATGGAATAGGAATGAGAGTCTTGATGTCCTGTCTGGTAAATGTCCCATGTCTGGTGTCAGTAGGCTTGGCTGGTATAGTTGGTTGCACTGACAGATGTACATGGATGGGTTGTTGTTTTTGGCACCCCCCATGGCAACCACAATGGGTGGGTCGAAGGAGTGCCACCCTCGCATCACAGGCAGATCTCCATGCAGCATGGTTGAGATGAATGTGTCTGCAGGCCATAACCAATGCAGGTATTCCTGGGTTATGTGTGGCAAGTTCACCAAAAATACTGGAACATGTCCAAAGCTGGAACAAGGCTGATTCCAATTCTCTGATACACCACAGAGTGTTGATAAGCAGTGGTTTGCAAGAGTTTGTCATGGATAAGAATACATCAATAATCTTTTATTTATCTGGTCAAACAGCATATAAGCTCTCATAGCATTTTATGTGGTCAAACAGTGTATACGCATTCATGGGCTATTTTTTCCATATCTGATCTTTTATTTATCCGGTCAAATGGCGTATAGCCAATCCGTGGACTATTTGTTTGTACGTATTTATTCAATCAAATAGCCTATAGGTGATCATAGGCTACTCGTCCATATCCAGATGAATAGTCCTCCAAGCTGTTCAACCGGTTCATGATGAATAGCCACGACCATATAATTAAGCTTCCATTCATTTCATGCGTTCAATTTAAGTCTGCTCCAGCATTCTTTTGTAGATTGTCATTTAACTTGTACCTACCTGTATCTTACTTTGTATTGTCTGTTTGACTTTGATGTTCTGTTACAGACTTAATATTATCCCATCACATATTAATGAAATAGAAAGCACCATTTGCATTTCACACAGCTGTCGTGAAATATCCATTTACAAAACCCAATCACCTTAACTGTTTACAATCAATAATATAAATAAATAAACTGCCCACAATGGATGTGCACGAACACCACAAACTCATGCGTTAGCCAAAGATTTGGCTGTTTTGACCTAAGACATAATAGTTTTACAGTAAAACAATAACAATACCAAATCACATGTTTGTTTGTTTTTAAGCTGATGTAGTGGTTGTCTTGACAGATAATAATATTGAGCAACATTGGGCTGTGAATGTCTAATTTGTTTGAAGTCAGGAGAGCAAAACAACAATGAAGGTCAAGAATTCGGCAGCAGTACTGAAGCATCTTCGTAGCCTGATGAAGACTGCCAGTTGCTTGAATGAGCCACTACATGCATACATCATACCCTCAGGGGACGCCCATCTGGTACGCCATCTACTGGTTCCCTGTCTTCTATCGTGTAACACTGACATATCATCAGAGTTCTGTTTAATTTGTATTAATATATTATATATATATATATACACAATAATACATATATATGTATTATATATATATATATATATAATAATTTATATATATACATATATATATACCTTTATATACATTGTATGCACCAATATATGTTATTTTAAATTGTTTACTATTAGTCTAGTATATACATGTATGTATTAATTAATTATTATTATATTTCAATATTGTGCTAAATTTATTTAAAAATAATAATTGTTATCAGTACTATTTTAAATTTTACTACCAAGGTATTTAAATACAGGACTGCTTACCATTACGGATTTTTCCATAATCATGGAAATTGACCTGAAATTATGGAAACTGCCACCGTATTATGGAAATAAAAATATCTACAGAAAATAATATGCTAAATCTATGAATAATGCTGCTCCAGATGCCCTGAAAAAATGTCATTCACTTGTTGCAATTTATCAGTAAATGTTAACTACACAGGATTATGAAGCCTGGATTACAAAGTTCTACCTAGTCAGTAAGCTGATGTCATTCAATGCTGTGCATTTGTACAATGTTGTAACTTGGAAGTGTCTGGTCATGCACGGACTACAATCAATTTATTACTTATTTGATGTTGCAAAACAAGCATCCTTTTGATGCTTGTTTGATGCTGAATTTTTTGTTAAGTAGGCAGCCATCTTTAAACGTAACTTTTTTTATATCTTTCTACTTATGTGATCTTAGTTAATTTATTCATTAAATGTATTTATTGGTCCATGTATATATATAAGTTTAAATTACAATTAAATGTGCTTAAAATGACAGACTTTTTTATTTTATGAAATATTGTAAAGCACCCGAGAATGTCCAGTTATTTGGATGGGTGCTATAAACGTAGATCAATAATACATTTTGTATGTACAGTACATAAGAAATTCATTATTGATCATTAGTCATAGTTTTTTAATACATTCATTTTATTTAGTAATTCTTGGCCATATGGTTGTTAGTAATTTCAACTGTGTTGTGAAGTGCTGGAACAAACTATTGTTAGTTTGTTAAAAAGAACATGGACATGTTTGGATGCATGGATAATGAATGACTTCTTGTCATGTTTCAGAGCGAGTATATAGCAGCATGTGATGAACGCCGAGCATTCATTTCAGGGTTCACAGGATCTGCAGGTAATTCTTTTTAGTTTTCTCGCAATTTTAGTAGAATCGTAATCTTAGTGATATTTGAGAATTTTGCGGAATCAGTTTTTAACAGTTGGTGAATTTTTTTATTTTATTTTTTTATTTTTAATCTTTTCATGGATGTCGTTACCCAAAGTAATTAGGAGTAGCTAAATGTCGCCCTGTGTATGCATCATCATATGTATTTATCCCACATGTCTACCAGACAGATTCACCCAGTTTCATTACGAAAATAAGGGTCAAGTCGAAAGTCATATTCTGCTATTGTCACCCTGAGGATGGCAACTTATTGAAACACTAATTAATTATTGAGGTGGTCACCCAATTTTTTAGATTTTCATGACATCAGTGAATATAAGAATCTGGTACTTTGCACTTGTTAAATAATTGTTTCGAAATCAAATGAGATTGTATGTGACACAAATGTTGTCACATGATACGCAGTGGAGTATCATGGTAGTCACAGGTTTCTCTTTGCTGGTCAAAAAACCCTGCACCATGTCTCCGGTCATCTTGTTGCCAGGGACAGCGATAGTGACCGAGACGAAGGCCACGCTTTGGACAGATGGACGCTACTACCTCCAGGCCGAAATTGAGATGGACGACAACTGGACATTGATGAAGGACGGTGGGTCATTTAACTGACCTGTCACTCAGTAACACATGAAGCATTTCAGGGCAAGACGCGATAAACACCATTTTTGAAACTTTGCCCAAACTAGGACTAAACGTTTGTTTAAACACATATTGAGCTAGGATACTATTTAATTTATACAAAAACGCAATAAATTCCCACGAAACGACGTGCACAAAAGAGCGTTTGCTTTTAAAACACGATAAGTGTCGTCCTTCTTTTTTATCAAAAAGCGATATCTCCATGTTCAGCCAATCAGCACCACCGTGCCGCACTTGCAGCGGAGTGACGGCGCACGCTGTATGAATATACAGCTTTTTGATAACAAAATAATTGTACATGTCGCCAGTCGGCTCCACTCGTGCGGAATTGCAGGACAAATTCCATTACTTCTGTGAATCCCAATGTTCGACCATTCATACACGCACACACACACACATGCACGCACATGTACATGTATACACACACACACACGCGCGCACACACACACACACACACATTCACTCGCTCATTCACTCACCCTTTCAGAGATCTTCCAATTTCCCACCCATTCACTCATTCAGTCATTCAGTCACTCACTTATCCACCCTCCTACTCACCATCCACTCATTTACATTGTACAAATGCTTCAAATAAACTATATGATTTCTTTCTAGTTTCATGCTTTGAACAAACTATTTTAATAAGGTATACATTGTGTTACATATGTTACATTATGTTACCTATGTTACATATGTTAAATTGTTTTACCTACGTTACATGGCACTACTAATAGTAGAAAGAGTGTACAGGTAGTTTTAATAGTAAAAAATATGTTCATAAAACCGCAATTGTATTGATATAAGCTGCAGTTTCAATGAAATTCAGTTTATTTAAGATATTTTCTTGTATATGGACATTATGTTTTAAAAGCTACCTACATGATCAGGTAACAATACATTGAAACAATTAATTATATATTTTGAATTAATAGACATATTAATCTTCATTCAATTTCAGTGAATTGTGACATTCAGTGAATTTTGCTTTTACAAATACAGTAAAATGTTAAGTCGGCAAAATCAATCGCTTTATTAATGTTGATTGTACTGGTGTACTGGCTGTTAGAGTGTTCATATTAACCAGTTTTGGTCAGGTCCAGCAACGTAACTGTTGTTATGTAGTGACTGTTAACAACTTAACATTAGCGACAGTTTTTTCTATGGTAACGTTATTGCTGTTGACATGTCAGGTGTCGCGTCGACTCCGACACAAGGTGATTGGCTGTGTGAGGTAAGTGACTTGAAGAATGTGTATTATATACTACTTACCTTTACAACACTGCTTATCGCCTACCTTAGCTCCTTTGAGTATCCACCTATATATATTATAAACTTGAATACTGCCTATCAGTTTTGAGACCAGCCCTTTCGTCTTGATGCACCTCTGAGCTTTGTTTCCAAGGATTTAGGTGCAAAAGAAGGTCCCTTATTATTACTGTTATTTTCTTAGCTTAACTGTTTGCCTTTTATAGTTTGTAGTTATATTGTGTTTCTAGTGGCCATTTTATTACAAATATCGGTTGATTTAGATCACCTTTTAGATTGGCATGAACTCCACAAGCAGACGAGCCATGCTACCAGGAGTTAAATGCATAACTAGATTTTTACATGCACCTTTTCAGAATTTAGGCAATGCATGGACAGTGTCAGATAGTCAAAGGACAATCAACAATAAAGCTTTTATTCACAAAACATGTTATATGCCAAAATTGAGTTAAAAGTTGTTTTGTACTGTTAGAGATGGAGGTTAACGTGTCTTCTCGACAAATGTGTTAAACTCGATGTCATTGCCACATAGCTACGGAAGGGTGGCTAAGGACAATATAGTGTCTTTCTTATCTCCAGTATACATTGCCTACTTTAACTGTACAGTGCCAAGTCACATCTGTGTTCAAGCTTCCATTATGGGTCGTTAGTCAGGGTAGAAGCACTTGTATAATCTCCCAACGCGTTCGCAGAAACAGTTAATCTGCTACTGTGTTGTGTTATATTGCCATGTGTGGACCGTGGTCCTACTGTTGACTCATTAAATACCAGTTTTCTGATGTAACTCTTAGCAATGTGCATCAAAAACATGCGTTATCTCAAAAATCACAAATGATATACAACGTATTTCGTAGATAATTAAGTACTTCAGATATTTGCTGTGTTGACTTTAGGTGCTGCCATCTGGAGGACGGGTGGGGGTGGATCCCTACCTTCTGTCGGCCGGTAGGTGTCGTAACAAAATCTGTTTGCATAATTTCATAACAGGAAGTGAGGTGCGCCCTGTAACATGTTATGTGTGTGACATGTGGAATTAACATGCATTTTACTTGTTAAAACTAGCTTTTTCATATAATATATTATATCCATTTGCATTTTGTTTTTCTTGTGTTATTATTTTAGACCAATGTATCCTTATTTATGTATAAGTAGCCGAGTTGATCTGGTGATAGACAGTGAGAAAAACCTATTAATAATTTCTGGTTAAAGCCACCTCTTGATAAAATAGTTTATTTGATGGAAAGGTACGATATTACTATACAATGTTACACTGGCAGTGTTTGTTGCCAGAAATAGCACCTACACACACCACAAGCAGCTGCAGTGTTTGTTGCCAGAAATAGCACCTACACACACCACAAGCAGCTGCCGTAATTGTTGCCAGAAATAGCACCTACACACACCACAAGCAGCTGCAGTGATTGTTGCCAGAAATAGCACCTACACACACCACAAGCAGCTGCCGTAATTGTTGCCAGAAATAGCACCTACACACACCACAAGCAGCTGCAGTGATTGTTGCCAGAAATAGCACCTACACACACCACAAGCAGCTGCCGTAATTGTTGCCAGAAATAGCACCTACACACACCACAAGCAGCTGCCGTAATTGTTGCCAGAAAAAGCACCTACACACACCACAAGCAGCTGCAGTGATTGTTGCCAGAAATAGCACCTACACACACCACAAGCAGCTGCAGTGATTGTTGCCAGAAATAGCACCTACACACACCACAAGCAGCTGCCGTAATTGTTGCCAGAAATAGCACCTACACACACCACAAGCAGCTGCCGTAAGTGTTCCCAGAAATAGCACCTACACACACCACAAGCAGCTGCAGTGATTGTTGCCAGAAATAGCACCTACACACACCACAAGCAGCTGCCGTGATTGTTGCCAGAAATAGCACCTACACACACCACAAGCAGCTGCAGTGATTGTTGCCAGAAATAGCACCTACACACACCACAAGCAGCTGCCGTAATTGTTGCCAGAAATAGCACCTACTCACACCACAAGCACCTGCAGTGTTTGTTGCCAGAAATAGCACCTACTCACACCACAAGCAGCTGCAGTGTTTGTTGCCAGAAATAGCACCTACACACACCACAAGCAGCTGCAATGTTTGTTGCCAGAAATAGCACCTACACACACCACAAGCAGCTGCAGTGTTTGTTGCCAGAAATAGCACCTACTCACACCACAAGCAGCTGCAGTGTTTGTTGCCAGAAATAGCACCTACTCACACAACAAGCAGCTGCAATATTTGTTGCCAGAAATAGCACCTACACACACCACAAGCAGCTGCAGTGTTTGTTGCCAGAAATAGCACCTACTCACACCACAAGCAGCTGCAGTGTTTGTTGCCAGAAATAGCACCTACTCACACCACAAGCAGCTGCAGTGTTTGTTGCCAGAAATAGCACCTACTCACACCACAAGCAGCTGCAATGTTTGTTGCCAGAAATAGCACCTACACACACCACAAGCAGCTGCAATGTTTGTTGCCAGAAATAGCACCTACTCACACCACAAGCAGCTGCAGTGTTTGTTGCCAGAAATAGCACCTACACACACCACAAGCAGCTGCAGTGTTTGTTGCCAGAAATAGCACCTACTCACACCACAAGCAGCTGCAGTGTTTGTTGCCAGAAATAGCACCTACTCACACCACAAGCAGCTGCAATGTTTGTTGCCAGAAATAGCACCTACACACACCACAAGCAGCTGCAATGTTTGTTGCCAGAAATAGCACCTACACACACCACAAGCAGCTGCAGTGTTTGTTGCCAGAAATAGCACCTACTCACACCATAAGCAGCTGCAGTGTTTGTTGCCAGAAATAGCACCTACTCACACCACAAGCAGCTGCAATGTTTGTTGCCAGGAATAGCACCTACTCACACCACAAGCAGCTGCAGTGTTTGTTGCCAGAAATAGCACCTACTCACACCACAAGCAGCTGCAATGTTTGTTGCCAGAAATAGCACCTACACACACCACAAGCAGCTGCAATGTTTGTTGCCAGAAATAGCACCTACACACACCACAAGCAGCTGCAGTGTTTGTTGCCAGAAATAGCACCTACTCACACCATAAGCAGCTGCAGTGTTTGTTGCCAGAAATAGCACCTACTCACACCACAAGCAGCTGCAATGTTTGTTGCCAGAAATAGCACCTACACACACCACAAGCAGCTGCAATGTTTGTTGCCAGAAATAGCACCTACTCACACCACAAGCAGCTGCAATGTTTGTTGCCAGAAATAGCACCTACTCACACCACAAGCAGCTGCAGTGTTTGTTGCCAGAAATAGCACCTACACACACCACAAGCAGCTGCAGTGTTTGTTGCCAGAAATAGCACCTACTCACACCACAAGCAGCTGCAATGTTTGTTGCCAGAAATAGCACCTACACACACCACAAGCAGCTGCAGTGTTTGTTGCCAGAAATAGCACCTACTCACACCACAAGCAGCTGCAATGTTTGTTGCCAGAAATAGCACCTACTCACACCACAAGCAGCTGCAATGTTTGTTGCCAGAAATAGCACCTACTCACACCACAAGCAGCTGCAATGTTTGTTGCCAGAAATAGCACCTACACACACCGCAAGCAGCTGCGATCAGCTAAGGGCGGTGACAAACAGTCGCATTTGCGTCCAAGATCCCAAACAGTTCACCTTTTTGTCAAAAACATTTAGTATGATTCCATGTATGTTTTATAATGTGTATGCCTGAGAATGGGCTGGTCCCGTATATATGGCGCTAAAGAAATGTTAGTAATGAAAGTAATAATAATTCCATCTCACTGAAGCACCAGGGGTGAAATAAAAAATATTGAATATGCTAAAAAACGTCTATATTTTTATATATACACACCCTGTTAAAATCACCCTCGGTGGCTACCAGACTAGCATAAATAATTGGATGTGGTCCAATCATTAGCTCTACTCCGCCACCATATTGGTCGATTCGCTGGCGATGCACTTTGCAAAAGGTGCCATTTTATGGAAGAGATCCATGTTGTTTGTAGGTGATTGATTGGTTGATTGATTGACTGACTGACTGACTGTTTGTCTGATTGATGGACTGACTGACTGACTGATCAACTGATTGATCGACTGATTGATTATTTGATTGATTGACTGACTGATTGATTGATTGATTGATTGACAGGTGCATGGGAGCCACTACATACTCAGCTGGATCTGAGCAGTCATGCCTTGGTTCCCGTCATGCCAAACTTCATTGATGAGATCTGGGATGACCGACCATCTCGTCCCCATAAACCCTTGCTTCACCTACCCCTCGAGTTCACTGGTTCGTGTGTAGGCCACTTGGAATAAATTTATGTTTCTGGTACAACATAAACGTGAGCTGCCTCAGTGGGCATTAAGTCAGACAGGCCGACACTGCACTTGAGACAAAATGGATGCTAGATCATGTCCCGTCAATTTTGTGATTTTGCCAGAAATGTGTACCTGGTGGCCTCTTTCAAAGTGCAGTTGTTGACTAGTGATCATCCACAACTAATACCACACTTGCAGTTACAAACCCACAGATTAAAAATCAATAAACAAAAAAACAAAAAGTTGCTGTTTACAGTTGTCTTCAATTTGAGCAGTAAGTCAAAAACTACTGCAGATATTTCAACAACTGAGGTACCACTTTAAAACATATAATCTATGGAATCCAAAGAGGTACAAAACATTATTTTGCAACTTAATACCCTCTTCGCTGTGACAGGTCACATATTATAAATTAAAATAGAATGCATTGCTAGAACTACAGGGAGGTGTGGTTTTCAGAAACATGATTTTTAATTTTAGGTATGAAAGTATAAAAATATTCTGCTGAAGAAATTATTATAAATAACAAATTTTAATATGTTTGCTTCTTAACCATTTTCATACCAACAAAACAAGGATTTGGATCTAGTATAACAGGATAAGGTACTGCTAAAATCGTTGTCAGTTTGAAATGAGTTAAGTACAATTGAATCATTTATCTTGCTAAGACTTGATACAAAGCTGTTGCATTGAGTCATTTGTCTTGCTAAGACTTGATACAAAGCTGTTGCATTGAGTCATTTGTCTTGCTAAGACTTGATACAAAGCTGTTGCATTGAGTCATTTGTTTTAGTAAGACTTGATACAAAGCTGTTGCATTGAGTCATTTGTCTTGCTAAGACTTGATACAAAGCTGTTGCATTGAGTCATTTGTTTTAGTAAGACTTGATACAAAGCTGTTGCATTGAGTCATTTGTCTTGCTAAGACTTGATACAAAGATGTTGCATTGAGTCATTTGTTTTAGTAAGACTTATACAAAGCTGTTGCATTGAGTCATTTGTTTTAGTAAGACTTGATACAAAGCTGTTGCATTGAGTCATTTGTCTTGCTAAGACTTGATACAAAGATGTTGCATTGAGTCATTTGTTTTAGTAAGACTTATACAAAGCTGTTGCATTGAGTCATTTGTTTTAGTAAGACTTGATACAAAACTGTTGCATTGAGTCATTTGTCTTGCTAAGACTTGATACAAAGCTGTCATTTGTGTCACTTACATTTTGAGTGATGTGAGTTGCTTCAGGGCTGAGTTGGAAGGAGAAGGTACAGGAGGTTCGTAAGAAGATGACCAAGAAGAAGGTGTCAGCGCTGGTGGTCAGCGCCCTAGACGAGGTTGCCTGGCTACTGAACCTCCGGGGTGAAGACATCGAGTTCAACCCTGTCTTCTTCGCTTATGTCATCATTACCGCCGACTCTGTGTTGTAAGTACTGTAGTCGTTCTATTTATTGTACCTGCCCTAATCAGCTTAGCCCCCATTTAGCAGCATCTCACACCGTGACAGTGACCTCCAACGCCAACCTTCACTGTTGAATCCGTCATTGTAATGAAATTTCTACCAATGTCACACTAGATTCAGAGATCAGTGGTGCACAAATATTGAAAGGTCCACCTAAATGATCATACTTTACAGTGTTCTGGTATCCTGTTGCTCATATGTGAGATGCATAAATCACTTGTCAGTCATGTCTGCTGAGATGGTGCACACCCCTGTATGCTTATTGGAACAGACTCTTTGACATATTTCCGTGTCTCAAATATTTGTTCAGTGTACCGAACTCTTAATAGAACAAATATGTTATTTGCTTGGCACTTGTTGTGAGCCACTGTCCAGAGGGCACCACTGCAGTTTTATGTTCTCTTTACCTGAAAATATTTAGCATGTCATAATTGACAATTGCAGAAATTAAATGGTCTTAGGTAATTAGTTTAAGATAAAAAACACAGGTTCCTGAAAGTTTGTATTTATTATTAAAACTGTTATTATTGCTGATTCTGAAATATAATTCATCTATGCATTTAAAAAAAAATATTATTTTGCACTTATCATGTTTATATAACTACTAGCTGTACTGAGAAAAAGAAAATGCTCTGATAAAACCGCATATATGCCAAATAAAATATCTAAAAATTAAGTGAATTCCACCCACCCCGAAAATACAGTATAAACCCATCACAAATGTGTCCAGTCTACTGGCATCACATTGATTATAACTGGTCACTGGCCTAGTTGTTAGGACAAACTTGGCCTCTATATTAAAACATACTGAAAAAGTTACATTGTTTCAGTGTGTTGCTTGCCAGAAGTGGCTGGCCCTCACTGGGTTGGGCACAACTAAATGCAGATGTGACAGGCAGACCTGGTGCTGGGTTATGCGACCAGGATTTTCAAATGTCAATAAAATTTCTATATACATCCAGTGACATTTTTGTAGATGGCGTTGTTTTCTTTATGATGATACAGGCGTAAACTACAATACTATTTTCCTTGTATGTGTAGGCATTTAATATATATGTGCAACTTTGTAGTATCTAATTATTCATCTGATAGTTTCTCTAACCATGATACATAAACTACAGGTTTGTTTAACTTCTTGTGTATTCCCTTTAAACAACATTCTATATGTTACGAAACATAGTTTATGTAATTAAATTTTAATTAGTTTGGTGGTGGCTGGACTGCAGAAGGTCAGCCTAGTGAACCTTACATAATGAGTTGCTATACAACAGGCCAGGGGCTGGTTTCATGAAGTGGCTAAGAACACCTGATGCTAAGTAATTGCGAAACTTCATGAAACCGGTCCCAGGTGCAGCTGCTAAGATTAGACTGGGCATAGCCATTTGGGGCTCTGGTTGGGAGTAGACAGCGGCATTTGTGAGGTGCAGCTGGGCGAGGACAGGAGGGAATTGGAACTGCAGGGGAGCCACGGGGTTGGCCGAGAGGTAGCAGCTTAGATGGCTGCTACATACTGTTTGGAACTCGGCACGGACAGGGAGAGTTGTGTATGAGTGGCTGCAGAACGACGTGGGGACGTACAGCCCTAGTCTAGTACAATAAAGACGTGTTGTTGCCACACTCCAGAGTGGAGTGGCCCACACAAGTGTCGTATTGCGGTTTAATTTAAATAACAAATCCAGGATTTTTTTACATACATATACACTGTACATGTCCCAACATTGAGGTTATTGTAGTGTAAATGGTTTGACTTGAATGCAGATTATTTGTGGATGAGTCAAAGTTGACGGAGGATGTACGGAGACACCTAGGGATAGACATGGCAGCGATGGAGACAAACAGCCTCGATGAAGTGAAACTCTTTGTCCTGCCATACGACTCTGTACACGAAGAACTCAAACGACTCATTGGTAAACTCCCAGAGAAGGTCTGGGTAAGTAGGTCACATCATAAGTAGGTCACATCAGAAGTTGGTCACATCATAAGTAGGTCACACCATAAGGGATCAACTTAGAACATTGAGCACAGTGGTTCAGTGGATAGAGCTTTGGACTCTCGACTGAGAGATCCCGAGTTCGAAACCTGTGCTGCGGTGTTGAACAAGTTAATTCACTCTGTGTTGCTCCAGTTCACTCGGCTGTATGAATGAGTACCTGGCTATAGACAGTGGTGGATATTTGTGTAGGAATATTCTTTGCGCATCAATTACAGCGTGGCTGGATGCTTCCCAGAGAAGTCGAAATGGCATTTGATTTAACAGGTCTTCCAGGGAGTAAAGTGTAAAGCGCTTTGAGTAGTCCTGGTAACTGGATAATGCGCTTTTAAGAACTTACCTTTTGATGTCCAGTATCAGATGAAATTACTTTTGTTTGGTGAGGGTCTGAGGCAGTTTCTGAACAATACTGTTAATATATTGATATAAGCATATCAGTGTTTACATACTTTCGTCTGATGGGAGGGGTGGGGGGGGGGGTTGAGGCAAGATGAAAGTAATTTTGTCTGATATCTCACATTGACGTTCTGAGACGATCCCTAAGTAGGTCACATTGCTAGGATGACCGAAGTTTTGTATAAAATAATTAGTTTCAATGAATTATTATCAACAGTATTATAAATAGGTCACGTTGCTATGACGATCTATGTGTGAGGATAACATTTTGTATAAAATAATTAGTTATCTCAACCAACTGTCATCAATAACTAGTTATTTATTTGAACAAATGTGAAATGTTTTTGTTTCAGATCAGTGACAAGTGTAACTATGCTCTGGTGAACCTCGTCGATAAGGTAATTGAAGCAGATCTATTATGTATGTATGTATGTTGTCACATCATAATATAATCATTGCGAGCAGAGACCCATAGGCCACTGGTCACTTAGTAATCAAACAATGACATAACATCAAATCTCTAAATGTATGAAGCACCCTAATGGTCAGTAAGCTCACTTACAAAATTTACTGCTACATGTGAACCTGCACGCAAGCACGCACGCACGCACACACGCACACACAGACACACACATTTACACTGTATTTTATCATTTAGATGCACAATTTTTCATTCAAAGTAAAGCGACTCCAAGACTGTCGAAATGGTTCTTTGTGTTTCAACGAAATCATATTCATGTTGATCACAAGTTATGTGTTCAATGCTTTCCCTTTTGTGACTCCAATGTTTAACCCTTGCAGAAGAAGAGGGTAAAAGATGCCAGTCCCATTGCTCTGATGAAATGTGTGAAGAATGAGACAGAGATTCAAGGCATGAGAAACGCCCACGTGAGTCACATGAAATGTTGTCCTTAGTCGACACACACTCCACTCTCGTGCAACTTTCTGTCACGATGTGACGTGTTTACTATTCGTCACTTAAGCTCACACCACCTGAATCAGGTTTAATTGTGTATGTAAATAAGCTAAGGCTTGCGTCCGTCATGTCGATACCATAACAATACGAACGTTGTTTGAGAATTCTACACTAAAATGACTGGGATCTATTGATGAACATGAACTTCACTTTCTGTCCGACCTTCGTCATTTTGAACATACAACGAGTACTGCAGCGCGTGTTTGAAGCGGTTGTCTACGTGCACTGAAACCATTGTACACTACATTGTACACCTCATTGTACACCTATGAGCACATTACAATGTTTCTATAACGATGCTGTGTTTTTTAACAATTGCTAAATATTTCTATCAAGACTGTCACATGTCAACTACTGAGTTATCCCGTCAGGGGACAGGTATTTTTGCTATTAATAATAATGTAACCATAATCAAGTTGGCTTGTGGTTCTTATGGTTCTTATGGTTATTGTGTTTCTTGTGGTTCTTGTGGTTCTTGTGGTTCTTGTGGTTCTTCTGGTTCTTCTGGTTCTTCTGGTTCTTCTGGTTCTTCTGGTTCTTCTGGTTCTTCTGGTTCTTCTGGTTCTTCTGCTCCTCCTTGTAGATGCTTCACGCGTCAAACGCCAACCTTTCAGTGGTTCATTTACGACGTCCCTGGAAGTCAATTAACACAGATTTCCCATGCTTTACCTTTAGGGGTTCTTACCTGTTTTAGGTGTTATACTGGTCATTAAAGATTGCTTGCAGTTTCAGATACTTGTCAATGGTTGTTAAAAAATAATGTACGTCATCCAATGTGCAATTGTTGTAGAAAACATGTGTAACATTGTGAAAAACTCTTCAAATTTATGTAGTGTTTGTTAAACGCCAAGTACAAATACTTTGGAAAATCGTCTTCTGCATGTGTGTGCATGTACCATCGTCTAAAAGATGGGTTTTTATATCAATAATAGTAAAAGAACCACTCACTTCTCTTCATCACCAAATAGTGTGTCTGTTGCATACCTTATATTTCACACAGTTGCGTCTTCACACGGTTGTGTTATGGTCTTTCCTAACCAGGCTGTTAGACCAAGGAATTTAGTTTCTGGCCCCTCAACCATGCCTTTTATTACTAGATGTTCTCATCATATCGCCTGCACATTGTGCTTGTGTTTTTCCCAGGACCTTGCCTTTTGCATTAGCTGTTCTAAAAGGTTCATAGCTTTTTTTACATCTAAATATTTTGATGAAATGTGTTTTAGATCCGAGATGCTGCTGCGTTGTGTGAATACTTCGCTTGGTTGGAGAAAGAGGTAAGACACCAACTTGCAATCTCTCTCTACATCCCAGTCTTCAACCACTCAATTCCTATTGTCTGACGAAATATTTGTAAAGGGTTTCGAATGTTGGTAGTATCATTATAAAAATGTCATGATTGATTGAAGAAATCATCATTGAAATGTAGTTATATCGCTCAGGTTGTGTACAGTATAACTAATTTTGTACACCATATTGTACACAGATGCAGTGTACATAGCTGAAACTTGAAACACAGATTTGAATATGCTACAGAATTTTGTTTCCCATTTGTATGATGCAACCAAGTTACTTTTATGTAAAGATACCATTCTTTCTCCTAAAAAAATTTCATGTGAAGTGCTCGCATGTTTACTTCTAGAGTTATATATTTACAGCTAGTGAAGATGTAGTAGTATCAGTAACTTGCATTGCACATTTGAGGTGCACGTACAAATGTCTAAGTATAAATGTGTGTCCAATGTTTTAGGTTCCCAAGGGTAATCTGACGGAGATTTCTGCAGCAGACCAGCTACAGAAATTACGAGAGTGCGTACAATAATCACAAACATTGATAGTCCTATTAGACCATGTCAAATCAGTCACAGTCACTGTCATTTAAATTACAGTGACGCTTTAAAATGTTAAAATTCTCCAATTTGTTTAATATTCCAAAATCTCTTTTTGTGTAATTTTATTGTGATATATTTTTGTGTTATGTTTTAAGAAATGTTTTGAGAAGTCAACATTCTCTGTAGGTGTTTTGCATAATTGTTGTAATCAAGAAGTGTAACATGTAAATTACTGGCTCGTTTGTAAGAAACTCAGAATGTTTTAATTATGTTAAATCTATTAGCAGCTCATAGTTGTGGTTCATTTCTCCAAGTAGCTTTCTCCTCCAGTTTTACTAATTGTGGTTCATTTCTCCAAGTAGCTTTCTCCTCCAGTTTTACTAATTGTGGTTCATTTCTCCAAGTAGCTTTCTCCTCCAGTTTTACTAATTGTGGTTCATTTCTCCAAGTAGCTTTCTCCTCCAGTTTTACTATTTGTGGTTCATTTCTCCAAGTAGCTTTCTCCTCCAGTTTTACTATTTGTGGTTCATTTCTCCAAGTAGCTTTCTCCTCCAGTTTTACTATTTGTGGTTCATTTCTCCAAGTAGCTTTCTCCTCCAGTTTTACTATTTGTGGTTCATTTCTCCAAGTAGCTTTCTCCTCCAGTTTTACTATTTGTGGTTCATTTCTCCAAGTAGCTTTCTCCTCCAGTTTTACTATTTGTGGTTCATTTCTCCAAGTAGCTTTCTCCTCCAGTTTTACTATTTGTGGTTCACTTCTCCAAGTAGCTTTCTCCTCCAGTTTTACTATTTGTGGTTCATTTCTCCAAGTAGCTTTCTCCTCCAGTTTTACTATTTGTGGTTCATTTCTCCAAGTAGCTTTCTCCTCCAGTTTTACTATTTGTGGTTCATTTCTCCAAGTAGCTTTCTCCTCCAGTTTTACTATTTGTGGTTCATTTCTCCAAGTAGCTTTCTCCAGTTTTACTATTTGTGGATCGTTTCTCCAAGTAGCTTTCTCCTCCAGTTTTATTATTTGTTGTTAATTTCTCCAAGTAGCTTTCTCCTCCAGTTTTACTATTTTTATTGTTAATTTCTCCAACTAGCTTTCTCCTCCAGTTTTACTATTTGTTGTTAATTTCTCCAAGTAGCTTTCTCCTCCAGTTTTACTATTTGTAGTTCATTTCTCCAAGTAGCTTTCTCCTCCAGTTTTACTAGTTGTTGTTAATTTCTCCAAGTAGCTTTCTCCTCCAGTTTTACTATTTGTTGTTAATTTCTCCAAGTAGCTTTCTCCTCCAGTTTTACTATTTGTAGTTCATTTCTCCAAGTAGCTTTCTCCTCCAGTTTTACTAGTTGTTGTTAATTTCTCCAAGTAGCTTTCTCCTCCAGTTTTACTATTTGTTGTTAATTTCTCCAAGTAGCTTTCTCCTCCAGTTTTACTATTTGTAGTTCATTTCTTCAAGTAGCTTTCTCCTCCAGTTTTACTAGTTGTTGTTAATTTCTCCAACTAGCTTTCTCCTCCAGTTTTACTATTTGTAGTTCATTTCTTCAAGTAGCTTTCTCCTCCAGTTTTACTAGTTGTTGTTAATTTCTCCAAGTAGCTTTCTCCTCCAGTTTTACTATTTGTAGTTCATTTCTTCAAGTAGCTTTCTCCTCCAGTTTTACTAGTTGTTGTTAATTTCTCCAAGTAGGTTTCTCCTCCAGTTTTACTATTTGTTGTTAATTTCTCCAAGTAGCTTTCTCCTCCAGTTTTACTATTTGTAGTTCATTTCTTCAAGTAGCTTTCTCCTCCAATTTTACTAGTTGTTAATTTCTCCAACTAGCTTTCTCCTCCAGTTTTACTATTTGTAGTTCATTTCTTCAAGTAGCTTTCTCCTCCAGTTTTACTAGTTGTTGTTAATTTCTCCAAGTAGCTTTCTCCTCCAGTTTTACTATTTGTTGTTAATTACTCCAAGTAGCTTTCTCCTCCAGTTTTACTATTTGTAGTTCATTTCTTCAAGTAGCTTTCTCCTCCAGTTTTACTAGTTGTTAATTTCTCCAACTAGCTTTCTCCTCCAGTTTTGCTATTTGTAGTTCATTTCTTCAAGTAGCTTTCTCCTCCAGTTTTACTAGTTGTTGTTAATTTCTCCAAGTAGCTTTCTCCTCCAGTTTTACTATTTGTAGTTCATTTCTTCAAGTAGCTTTCTCCTCCAGTTTTACTAGTTGTTGTTAATTTCTCCAAGTAGGTTTCTCCTCCAGTTTTACTATTTGTTGTTAATTTCTCCAAGTAGCTTTCTCCTCCAGTTTTACTATTTGTAGTTCATTTCTTCAAGTAGCTTTCTCCTCCAATTTTACTAGTTGTTAATTTCTCCAACTAGCTTTCTCCTCCAGTTTTACTATTTGTAGTTCATTTCTTCAAGTAGCTTTCTCCTCCAGTTTTACTAGTTGTTGTTAATTTCTCCAAGTAGCTTTCTCCTCCAGTTTTACTATTTGTTTTTAATTACTCCAAGTAGCTTTCTCCTCCAGTTTTACTATTTGTAATTCATTTCTTCAAGTAGCTTTCTCCTCCAGTTTTACTAGTTGTTAATTTCTCCAACTAGCTTTCTCCTCCAGTTTTGCTATTTGTAGTTCATTTCTTCAAGTAGCTTTCTCCTCCAGTTTTACTAGTTGATGTTAATTTCTCCAAGTAGCTTTCTCCTCCAGTTTTACTAGTTGTTGTTAATTTCTCCAAGTAGCTTTCTCCTCCAGTTTTACTATTTGTTGGTTTTATTGTTTTATTAAATTCTTGTGAACTCTGCATTCTCAATGGCAAATATACTTCCTGTTGCAGACAACAAGAACTCTACGTCAGCCTAAGTTTTGACACCATCAGTGGTGTGGGACCAAATGGATCCATCATCCACTACACGTAAGTGACGTCAAATCGTCCAATATCATTTTCTTAAAGTTGCACTCCGATGTTGTCTATCTGTTATATGCAATTTTCCAGTCAATCAACAAGCCCTGTACACTACATATCACTTTCTGCAACTCTATATAAACTTTTTTTCACATAATATGCAATTTTAAGATCAAACTGTGCAAAAGACGAACAATTCTATCTACATGCCGTGTGTTATTGTTCCACTGGCCAATATAATAATGTATAAAATACCAAAGTGTCACATATTATAGCAAGTATGATCACATAAGTGGATATTGTTAAAATGTATACAATTTCTTAAAAACAGTTAAAAATGAATGCTTACACCAGGAATACAGAGATACTCAGAATATAGCACATGAAACATTTATAAATAACCAGTATTAATTTTGGCATAGTGCGATTCTTGGCATTAGTTTAAAAAAACAATACATTTTCAACGTTTTGAGATTATAACATGTTAAACAAACCGTTTCTTACATCTTACAATATACACGGGACCATAAACTCTTCCGCAGTTCAGTTATATCTAATAGTTTTCCAAAATTCTGTGTTCCTTTTGTTTATATTTATTCATTTAAGTGTTTACGCCACACATGGAATGTGCCTAAGTCTTTGTTGATGCCTTGTGACATTCTTAAAGCAGTTAGTATCTGTGCATCTTTCCAAACTGTTTCAGATTTACATATTACTAAATAATTTATCATTTGATTGATCACTTTATAGTATTAACATTCCAGTGACCATAAAATGTTTATAAGTCAGTTGTTCTTTTACTTTCAGAGCAAGCAAAGAAACAGATCGTCCAATCACAACTGATGAATTGTACCTGTGTGACTCTGGCGGCCAATATAAGTAAGTCTAGATCTTCCTGAAGACATTTTATCACATCACTTTAAAATGACTACCCGTTTTAAACAAAACTGTGTGAAGTGTCATGTAGTCGCATCTCATGACAAATGGAGAATTGATGGATCCAGTACTTTGTGGTTTGCCTACATCAGTAAATGATATGCGTGACATCTCTCACACTTTGCCTTGCCAACAATATTCATAAAATAACACATGCGTTATATTAGTTGGGTGGTGTGATGTCGTCCAGATCAAACATGTCTGTTCTCATTTAACCAACTGATATTTTGGTCATAAAGAAAAATGTTTGGGTCTAGAATTTCAGGAAAATGTATGGTGGAATCTCCAAACGTTCAATGTGATCAGCATCTATTTTGGATTGTTGGTAGAATTGGTTGCTAGGAAACAGGTCATGGACAGGTCAATAAATTATACTTGGAAACACAAACGAACATTTCAGAAAGTATCAGACACAGAGGACTGGCCAGTTTTCATGTGACTGTACCTGAAGGAAGACGTGCTGAGAGACCTAGCCACTTGGCAGCAAAAACATGAACAAAGAAGACCATGGAGACAATGTTTAAAGACACAGACTCCTCGTGAAAAGTCAAACTGTTATTAACTGCCATATTTTAAAAACAACTCATCACATCTTGTTAACATTTCTAGTATATCACATCTACCTATAGGAAAAGAACATCACAGTTGACAAAATAAGCAATTTATCTGACGGTAAGCATTACTACCAAATAAAGTCATATATTAAGTTGTGCAATAAATTAGTTTTGCTGAATAAAGATAAGAGCTTTCGATAATTTTTGTTTATTATATATATATATATATATATATATGTTGATATGTAAACAAGTATTAAAAGTAATTTTAACAAAAGTATTATTTATAATTCAGCCAGACAACTTTATTGTACAACTTACCATATTATTTTGTAAGAATATATTTTAACAGAACAGATACTAGTGGAAATGTGTCGAGAATAACCTATATATAGACAAGACAGGAAATGAAAAATAAAACTACATCATACCTTCAATATCATTTGCAAGTACGGTTTACAGTCTAAAACAAAAAGACAATGAATCCCATGTACATTCACTATGTTAATTGTATTAGCAAAAATGCCCGTCACCTGACGGGATGTTTTGGTAGAAGACAGTCGTGAAAATAATATTGACAAAATGTTAGAAACCACAGAGCATTGTTACATAAACACTATAACGCATTCGCAGATACTCGTTGTTTGTTCAAAATGACAAAGGTCAGAGAGAATGTGAAGTTTACATCAATTGGTAGATCCTAGTCGTGATAATGTAGAATTGTCAAATAGCATTTGTATTGCTATGCTATTGGCATGAGGGTAGACATAAGCATTATTGTGTCTGCGTCTACTCCATGATGCCAAGTCTATGACGCAGGAGCCATTTTCCCGCAGTTTCTGCCGCCTGCGCGTGTTTCCTGCAATTGTTAGGTTACATTTGATGTGTTACGTGCACATTATGTTTTAAGTTCAGAACCGTTAAGAACCATTAAGGAACGAACTGATTTACCCCATAAAGGTGTCTTGACATATATGGGGTATTTTGAAAAGATATAGGGGGCACGTCTTATTACAGGGGTCACAGATTAATCCCTGAAAGTTTGGCGCTCGAGGTTTAAGCCATCTAAGAGGGAAACCTTAACCTACATACACAAGCATGATTATAATAAGATGTACGTTGATGTGATGTCAACCAGCCACAATAAACTCCTGAGTTGTATACGTAGATAGTTGGTTCAATGTGGTGACAGTTAGTGTATGTGTCATTGGCAGAGATGGAACAACGGATGTTACAAGAACTATGCACTTTGGTACGCCGTCTACATACGAACAGGTGAGACAAACCAATTCATGTGTCTTGGTTCACTCAGCTGTGTAAATGTACGTCTCACATAATATACTCGTGGTGTATTCTACTGGGGTGATGAGTGATATTTTTACTTATTTCACAGTCAGTTTACCCTTGTTGCCATGATGTTTTGAATGCTCTCAGAGATCTTCATGGGGCACCCACTAGGTGAAGGTAAACTGACTGCGAAATGAGTAAAAATATCACTCGTTTGAAACATCCAATCTGATGAACATCTTCACTCGTATTGCTAGTGAGTAATTTTAAAGGAATAATAGTAATTAATTAGCATGGTTGAATGATAGACATAGTGAAAGTAAGTCGGTCTTTTAATATGTGTGTATTTAAAGTTTCTAAAGAGCTGTATATATTTGAATTGTAAATTTGATGTTTTAGCATATTATAGTTATAGCATATTATAGTAGTTTCACAGCGCAAGTTTCATGCATGGAAGGGAAGATCTGATTCTGAGTTTAATTGATATTTCTTTCCTGTAATCTCACATTTGACCTGCCACATTAAAACAGGTTTCGTCGCAAAATTGTAAAAGAGCATTTAGCACCATTTTAGATTTCACAGATTATTAGCTTTAAAATGACACCTCATTTGTTGAAATATCTTCAGTAGTTTTTTATTTATTGTTAAAATTGAAACAACATTTTAATACTGTCGTTTTGAAAAACAAGGTCATATTGTCTCACTTTGACTCACTTTGTCTGTGGTTTGTTAATAAGTAACTTTGTACGTGCATGCATTTTCTTCGATTGGTATCATTTGTTAAGTAAAATCAACCAGACGTTGAAAGATTAAATTATTAAGTGTGAATTTCTGCCAAAATCACAAAATTGATGGAACATGACCTAGACTTCTATGTTTACTTCGTGCGCAGAATTTTCATTTCAAATTCACATACAGTAAAAACAATCCGTCCAATACTGATGCCTATCTCAAATGTTTCTTATATAAGGAACCTTTACTTCAGTCTAGAGAATCCTACGTGATTTGTGTTGCAGGAATGTTTCACGCGAGTCTTGAAGGGCCACATCTCCCTTGGCACAGCGATATTTCCAAATGGGGTTAAAGGTCAGAATAACATCTCACTTTCCATTGGTTGTTCTTGTTGTCATGCTGTAATCCCTCGTACAGAGACAGCTTGTCTTCCCTCCACAAATTTTCGGTACACTTCATTGAAAGCACGGTACCAAGCAGTTCGGGCTTGGGTCAGGGATTGTGTTGCAGACAGTGACAGATGTGAAAGACCCGTCATATGTGATGTAGGTGCAGGATAAACTTTGCTCTGGACATGAACACTTTTTTCACAGTGTGCGATTCGTTCATGCACAGAATGTGTCCAAGCTAGTTCCTGCGATGACGCATCAACAGTTCTGTTATGTTCACATCCAAGTCATTGTACAGCACGGTTGCTGGATCAGTGTCTAACAGTCTGGCCATGCAATGCGATTGGAATCCACAGATTTTACGAATAATCGCATCGGTGAGCAGCCATGCCTTCGAGCAGTACACTTGCGGGGCACACAAAACGTGATTGAAACATGTTGAGACGTTTTGTTACAAACCAATCAAGTTGAAAGGTGCGTGTGTGACATATTTTATTTTCTGTGTTGTAACTACTGCTTCGTCTGTTACTACAGGGCACGCAATCGACATGTTGGCCCGCAAAGCATTGTGGGAAGTGGGACTCGACTACCTACATGGCACAGGTCACGGTGTGGGAGCATTCCTTAATGTCCACGAAGGTAACAGAACGACCAGCGATTGATGGGTTTTGTTTGGATTGATATATATATTTATGCAATGAACAACACAAGTCCAATGTAGCAGAGAATTGAAATTGGCCAAATGAATGACGTTTATTTATTGAAGTTGGACTGCTTATCGTGCAGCCAATTTGGGAATGACATTAATAGGAATGTGAGCTCTAAAATCCAAACCTGATACGACACTGAACCCTTGTACAGTGTCACTGATATATATTTTTTTTTTTATTAAAAAAATACATAAAATGTAACCCGCGTCAACAAACTGAGTTTTCAGTGGCACAGGCCTATTCTGCACATGCTCTAAAAATAGCTGTCTGGGTCATGTCCTACCAATGTTATGATCATAGCAGTAATGCACACCTTATTATGTCACATTTCATTATCCAGTTTATTTTCCGTGACAAGTAACACAAAACTAATAAAAAAACATTTACGAACCTACATATTAAAAAGCAGTAGACTCAAATTGACATCATTGATCAAAACATCGCTTTTTGTAGGTTTGCTTCAGTTTTAGCAGTAAATCAAAAACTTGTGAAGATATTTCAACAAATAATGTATCACGTTAATGCTCATGGTCTGTTTAATCAAAAACGTTGCAGAACTCCAACTTAATACCCACTTCGCTGTGGCAGGGGACAAATGTAAATATAAAGTACACTAAATGTAAAGGGTTAGCACAAGCGAGTGCAAGCACATGTTTCCGTTGTGGTTCTTACGATGGCACGTGGACAGGAATGTTGATCCGTTACAAGTTTGTTTCGCGAACGAGTAATTGAGAATGAGATTGAGAATAACTCGGCTTCCAAGTTTAGCACTGTTTAAAAAAATATGCAAGTCTACATTAGTATCTGCGTATTTGTAAACTATTGTATTTACCACGTGTTTTAGTTCGAGAAGGGCATAGTGCCTCATGCCTTGGCATCACTGTGGTTCTCACAGTGATTCATGCATTAAATACCTTTTCCAAGTTGCCATCAATTTAAAAATTCATAGGCAATTAAAGACTGCCAAAGGTCTGGTATGTGTTAGTGCTTTAATGACACACTGTCTTGTTTCAGGCCCATGCATCATCAGTTATAGAACTCTTCCTGGTGAAATCCCACTAGAGCTCAACATGATACTCAGTGATGGTAAGTGCCAGTAAAACTCAACATGATACTCAGTGATGGTAAGTGTCACTAGAGCTTAACATGATACTCAGTGATGTTAAGTGCCACTAAAACTATAAAAAACATGATACACAGTGATGGTAAGTGCCACTAGAACTCAACATGATACTCAGTGATGGTAAGTGCCACTAGAGCTCAACATGATACTCAGTGATGGTAAGTGCCACAAGAACTCAACATGATACTCGGTGATGGTAAGTGCCACTAGAACTCAACATGATACTCAGTGATGGTAAGTGCCACTAGAACTCAACATGATACTCAGTGATGGTAAGTGCCACTGGAGCTCAACATGATACTCAGTGATGGTAAGTGCCACAAGAACTCAACATGATACTCGGTGATGGTAAGTGCCACTAGAACTCAACATGATACTCAGTGATGGTAAATGCCACTAGAACTCAACATGATACTCAGTGATGGTAAGTGCCACTAGAGCTCAACATGATACTCAGTGATGGTAAGTGCCACAAGAACTCAACATGATACTCGGTGATGGTAAGTGCCACTAGAACTCAACATGATACTCAGTGATGGTAAGTGCCACTAGAACTCAACATGATACTCAGTGATGGTAAGTGCCACAAGAACTCAACATGATACTCAGTGATGGTAAGTGCCACTAGAACTCAACATGATACTCAGTGATGGTAAGTGCCACTAGAACTCAACATGATACTCAGTGATGGTAAGTGCCACTGGAGCTCAACATGATACTCAGTGATTGTAAGTGCCACTAGAACTCAACATGATCCTCGGTGATGGTAAGTGCCACTAGAACTCAACATGATACTCAGTGATGGTAAGTGCCACTAGAACTCAACATGATACTCAGTGATGGTAAGTGCCACTAGAACTCAACATGATACTCAGTGATTGTAAGTGCCACTACAACACAACATGAGATTCTGAAAGATAAAAAACAATTTAAAGTTCTTCAATATCACTGTTACATGGCCTTGTATCAGCATATGTTGTTTTTGTAGTAAAGTGCTTTCCAATATCTTGGTTGTAGTTATTAAATAAACTTTGAATACTGTTGTTATTGCCTTGTTATTGATATCGATGTTTCTCAATTACTAAAATGAACCTTCCGTGTCTTTCAGAGCCTGGCTTTTACGAAGATGGCAAATTTGGCATTCGTATTGAGAACCTGATGCTGATTGTGAAGGCAAATACGAAGGTATAGTTATAGTACTAGTTTATCATGCTCCATCTGGTCCTGTGTAGCTGGCATCACCAAAACAGGTTTTTTTCCAAACGATCTTTGGGTTCTGGCTATTTGCGTTTGTCAACCAACCTACGATACCACCTTAAACTTTATCAATCAATCAATCAATGACGTAGGCAACTCGTCCACCTTATCTGATCGTGGGCACTTTCCAAATTAATTAATGTAAAAAATACTACTTAAGCAAATTCAAACTTGACATGTACATGTAGTTAACATATTTTATACATTAGCACATTTAAATATAGTAAATGTTTAATATTTCTACAGTCATGAAATATTCTGTGAAATACTCATTAAGGATCAAATAAACCTCCACAGAAAGCAGCATTTCCAATTGTCTAGCAAAACGGACTAGTTTAGTTTAAATTCCAAACATTTCCAAAGTGATCATATTTAGTATTGTTTTTATTCAATGCATTTTAGTACTACTTTGATTTTGTCCTGAAAACATTGATTTTGTTGTTACAGTACAACTTCAAAGATAAGGGGTTCTTGACCTTTGAACCTTTGACATTGGTTCCAATTCAGAAGAAGATGATCCTGCCAGAATTGTTGACTGAAAAAGAGGTAGGGCATGAGTGGGAGATGGTAATGGGTGGGAGATGGTAATGAGTGGGAAATGGGATGAGTGGGAGATGGGGATGAGTGAGAGATGGGGATGAGTGGGAGATGTGAAGAGTGGGAGATGGGAATGAGTGGGAGATGGGGATGAGTGAGAGATGGGGATGAGTGGGAGATGGGAAGAGTGGGATATGGGATGAGTGGGAGATGGGGATGAGTGGCAGATGGGATGAGTGGCAAATGGGGATGAGTGGGAGATGTGAATGAGTGGGAGATGTGAATGAGTGGGAGATGTGAATGAGTGGGAGATGTGAATGAGTGGGAGATGGGAATGAGTGGGAGATGGGGATGGGTGGGAGATGAGTTGAGTGGGAGATGAGTTGAGTGGGAGATGGGATGAGCGGGAGATGGGGATAAGTGAGAGATGGGATGAGTCAGTAGGGATGGTTTCAAGTACTCGAGTACTTGTGTACTTAAGTACAGCAAGTACTGTACTTGGATTTGTACATGTACTTGCCAATTTGCTGAGTGCAGTACTTGGACTAGGACTTGGACTTGACCATCAAAGTACTTGGACTTGGCAAGTACTTTTTTATGTGTGTTAAGTAGTTGGTCTATCGGAAGGATTTAAAATAAATGGCTACAGTGAAAATTACTGTATATTTATTCTTATTTTGTACAAAGCTTCATAACACGAAACAGAATTGATGGTACTTGTGATGGTGGTTGATTGGTTGATAAATATAAAGGGGATGATAAATACAGGCATTTACATGCATGTCAGCTGAGAGTTGAAAGCATGAGTCAATTACATGGGATAAACTAACACTATCTGATGGCTTGATCAGTTGTAGTGGCTTCAGATGTTCAGAAACCACCAGTTCACTTGTATTGTCGAATTTTGTGGTAGACATAATTGCCTTGGCTTAAGATAATGACTGAATAGTAGTTAGTTACAAATTGCAGTCTGTTCAGAACCTCTGAACCTGGCACTGCAGTCAAGCAAGCATATTGTCTTGACTACTTGACTTAAATAAATAATGAATAAATGCATAATACTGCTGCTTTTGTTTTTATCGCTTTGACTGGCATCATTATGAAACATAAACGTAGCATTCAATGTACTTGACTGTACTTGACTAAAATTTTCAAAGTACTTGGTACTTGAATTTTTCAAAAAGTGCTTGTACTTGCCTATATTTTATATATGAGTACTTGTACTTGGCAAACTTGAAAGTACTTGTATTTAAGTACATTGTGCATGTACTTGACCCATCCCTGGATGAGTGGGAGATGAGTTGAATGGGAAATGAGTGGGAGATGGGATGAGTGGAAGATGAGTTGAATGGGAGATGAGATGAATTGGAGATGAGTTGAATGGGAGATGAGATGAGTGGGAGACGAGACTCAATTTCTGTGTTGAGTGTGCTCCCTCTTAATGTTACATCAGTTGTAAATATTACACAATTCCAGTGTTATTTAAAAACGTTCCTATATAACCTTGCATATTCACCTTAGCTCTCTGGCGTATCCATCCATCTGTTGACAATGGCAGTATTGCTTATCTATTTTGAAATTGACCAACTGTTTTGATGCCCCTCTAGCTTGGTTACCAATGATTTAGACACAAAAGACGTTACTTCACTATTATTATACTGTAATAATTGTGTGTATTCCGACATTTGAGTTTTCGGACACACTAAAAAAAAATTATTTTATATACTGCATGTTTTCCGACACCTGTATGTTTACATATTTGAATATGTATTCAGTGTAATACATGACTGTTTTTGGACACACACAAAATTATTTTTTGTACTATGTTTTCGGGCAGATAACAATTTAATTATGTCTAGGTGTGCGAGTACATCGTCATTACAGTAAGTCTGATCATGTAACCATGTGTCATGCCCATCTTTGATGCCAACTTGTCATTCTGCAGGTGACATGGCTCAACTCCTACCACCAGCGTTGCCTCGATACGGTCGGTCCTCTCCTTAAACAGCAGGGAAGGAAGGAGGCCTTCCAGTGGCTGGAGAGGGAAACAGAACCCCTGGGATAGGCACCATGAATACTGGGATTCCAGACCCCTTTCCTGAAGTGCTAGGACTGTTCATTGGACGCGTAATTGCCCAACGGTTAACACAGAAATGGGTTAATCGGGTGAATGGTTACTTCAAGTGATAATAATAATTCTTCTGATAATTTGTGTTTAGATAAATAAAATTTCAAGCGGTGTAATTGTTTTACTCTGTGAGTTGCACGTCTGTTATAAGACCAAATGAAACTTCTGTCAAAGAAATGAAATTTAATAAGACATTGGTTAAGTAATTATATGTATACAGAATAATTCTTATGCATATATATATCCACGACCAAAAAGTGTGATGTACTGGTAATTGTTACGAGAGAATAATCAGAAAGATTGTGATTTTGTATTTCTTGTAGGGTTTAGATAAATGCAATACATCTGCATAAAAGTCATGGTGCATGTGTTATTTTTTAATGTTAATAAACTTCAGAATATACTGTAATTGTCTTATAGTTTAAATATAAACATACAAATGATGATGGTGGCTTGTGACAGAAACCATTGTTATGACAGCTAAGTTGTATACAAAAACAAGTTCCTTACTATTTCTCCAGTTGTTAGAATGGTACACCCCCTGGGATCATTAAAACCCTTTATTGGATGTTGTTGCCCTGACACAACGTACCAGTTTTATACTTTTTGCTTGGTCAATTGCCATATTTGAGGGAAAAAAACAATTGATGCAAAATCAGTGCTGCCATATCAAGTTAGTGTATATAAATATTGATTTCATATATTTTTTCTGTATATGGTGTGTTGGATACATCATAACAGGTGGTGAAGAATTTGTTTATTTGGAAAAGTTGAAATAATTCATCCAATAAAGGGTTAACCCCATACAATCATACACCCCTCAAGATCATGTATTGTATGGGATTATACACACCCTAGGAACATATACACCCGAGGATCATACACACCCTAGAATCATTCACAACATGAGATAATATACCCCCTGGGATAACACCCCCCCCCCCGAGATCTTTCACACCTGCATTCACTGACAATTTTGTATAATACACCCCCTGAGATTGTCCATTACATCTGACCACCCCCTCCTGGGATTTCCTGCAGGAGCAATATCTATGACTGCTACAATAACTAATTACTTTACAACAGAAATTAACACAATTTAAGACAAATTTAATTAATCAAACAACAGTGTAGAGACAATGTAAAGCCTTCAAGTGACCAGCTGTACACAGTGACAAAGATTGGTGTTGCTTTCCTTGCATATCGTTGAGCAGAAACGTCCCACAGCATGGGACGACAATGCTCCAGGCATTGTTATCCTGTGTACCGTGTTCGTTCTATTAAGCATACAGTATTTTTAACAAATATTTGAGTAGTCTTAACAAATTGTGGAAATATGTAAAATGTTGTGTTCCAACAAGCAAACAGGAGTGTACATCCATTTTCTGTGGTTCCTAGGTGCAGCCAGCTCAGCAAACATCATGACAGGCAAATGATGTATGTATCCACATATGAGCAAATACATGTCGGAACAATGAAAAATCTGATATTTTAGGCGGACCTTTCAAAATGGATTCATCCCTGAGCTTTGAATCTAGTGTGACATTTGTAGAAACTAAATTACAATGATGGATTCAACAGTCAAGGTTGGCACTGGAGATGACTGGTGTCAGAAGTTGCTAAAGGGGGGTGCACATTGATTACGGCATGAACGCTTAATAGAATGAACATGGTAACCTGATTTTGACAGATGCTGAGCAAGTCAAGATTTCTGTAGGGCGTAATACGCTAATAAGTCATCGACATATTCATCCTCTGAATGATGCAGCGTGCCGGATTTCGTTGACGACTGTCCAGTTTTCCTATCACCACCCCCAGAATTCCCCTTATCGTCAGCCAATGACATTCCTTCAATGGCCGAGACCAGGTCACTGTCCCCGTTACATCGGACAAACTCTCCTGCATCATTTGATTCGTCCTCCGATTCATCGCCATCACTCGAGTTGGAACGCCGCGTTACCGTGACGACAGAGCTCTGGTTACCGCTCTGATGGAGCCGTTCGTTCACGCGCATGTTGCACCCGTCCTGCATCATGCAGAGCGCGATGCGTGCAATGTTTCGCGCGTCGTCGATACCTGAGTGCTGGTGACCTTCGAAGGTCATGCCGAGGTTCTCGAGCATGTTGGTGAGGTTGGTACGTCGACACTTGTACATGTTGCTGAAAGTCTTGCGTACGTTGATCCACTGACGCGCCCAGCGCGGGAAAGGTAGCGCGGAGATCTCGCACTGCAGCTTCATGAAGCGACTCATGTCCCACGGCCTACAGCAGGAAACAGAATGATGATATATGTTATTGACTGGTTGTATTTCTATTGTCTGAGGGTATCCGTATTATTTCCCACGCTCTGAAACAATGATATGTCTCCACCAAAGCGTGACGGCGTTTGAAATCATGCTAATGTCATAATCTAACATTCTTGATGAACTCCGCCAATACATATTCTGAGTATATGTCATGCAGCAATACAAGTTGGATAGTGATGGCGTTATTAATCGGCCATTTACTTCATATTCGGGCAATAACTTACACGGTCAATTAATGATAACATTTACTTATGTAGGTCTACAGTGGCAAACAGACATTTTCCGGGAGTCTCCCGGATTTGTTATGAATCTCCCCCGAGTCCCGGAAAAGATTAAAATCTCCCAAATTTTCGGTGAAGACGAAAATCACCGGGTTGTCACAGATCTGATCAATTGACATCACTTAGAGGGTCAGTTAACTTTCCAGTGTGCGAAAGAAAACAATATAGTAGAATGTGGTGTTATGTGAAATTTGGAAGAAACTGGATTATGAAGAGAAGTATTCCTTGTTTCATAACTATGTCTTCTGCCAGTTCCGTTCTTGTGTTGTTACGCTTATTTTACTAATTTAACTACAGTCGATCCTGCTTACATGCATACACCATTTGTTCGGTTAATTTATGCAATTAAATGGGTTATGCAATAAAACGAAATTGGCAAAATAACTAACAAATTTGGGAATGGCAGCTAGTGAGCGATAACAGTGTTTTCACAAAACAACAACACTCGACTTGCATACAAATTAAGAGATTTATCCATTAGTTTTTTTAAACAAACGAAATTATTAAAGCAATGATTTCCTGTCGATTCATTCAGGTCACATCCACCAGTTAGGTGTGAAAACTTGCACGTAAGATGACCTGATTCACTGCGCCGAACAAAGAACCAGAAGCCATGTTATCGCACCACTCGATGACACAAACAAATTTCCAGCTTGTGCAATCAATGTTTTCTTTGATAATTGTATGAGAAGCCAATCAGACACATCTGACAGTGTTTAAATCATTGACTAATAATGATTACCAGACATGTATAACATTTTTATTTTGAGAACTACTTTATGCAAATATGCGGGATTTGATGACAATCGAATATGCAATAAAGCGATCTTTGTAACATGGCGTTTTATACAAACGGGGTTTGGTTTTTGAAATTTCATGCGTATAACTGATATATGCAATTAAGTGCGATCAACTGTACCACTACATACTGTTTTAGGAATTGTTATGACAATTCATGGAATTTTAGTATTATTATACTAATATTTATTTATTTATTTACCAAGTTAGTCCTTGTATGTCTGGAGATAAAAGAGTATTGGATGTTGTAAAGAATACTTGAGTTGTTACGCCAAAAATTCCTTGTACATTAAAAAAATGCTACTTGTCTACTAATACTGTTATGTAAACTGTGTGCAACAGATCAGACATAATACCAGGTTCAGTGCTGGAACGTATTGGATCAGTTACATCGCAGTTTGCCTATATCACAATCCAAATTTTGCACAAGACCTCCATCAAGCTTGACCTTTGCCAAAAATGTTGCTAACAGTTATACATGTGAATTACATTACTATTGTAGCATGACATCATAAATCAAACATTCCTGCACACAGTGGTCATTTAAAGAAAACTGTCTTTCTTTGTTGTGAAGATATACTTCTGGCGCTTGAAAATGTAATACATATTTCCATAAAATATACAACAAAATGCACAACCTCTCCACGTGTTCAGCTTCCATTTTTGGATGGGTTCACAGACCTTTCGATAGGCCTCAGGTCACATGGTGGCTAGGTCAATTACGCTGTGATGACAAGGTGCACCTACCCATCTGTGACGATGGCAAACTTGCACGGTTTCACAAATCCCTGCTGCTCCATCCAAGATTCGACCCGGCCCAAAACCGCGGGAAACACTTCCGCCGAGTCGACCATTTCCTACAGACAAGACGGTAATGATGGTTATCACCCCACCCAAGGAAAAATAAAGGTCTTTAACATTTTTTTTTACAAAAAGGAAATATTAAAGATGTGTTAAGAATACACATTCAATTATTACAACATACACCATTTGTAACATGTGAACACTAATATAAACAATTGGTGGAAAGGTGGTGAAGTAGGGTGAACAGAAGATAAACTTTCTGATCTGGTCAGCGGATGACTTATCAATCACAATTATATGGCATTTACAGCCAAGACTGATTATTTTAAAATATATTTTAATTGTGGGGAGTTGTGGCTAGACCACTGGTCAAAGGAGCCGGGGTTTGAATCCCACTACCCAATGACCGTTTCAAAACTTGGGCAATTTTGTTCACCCTCACTGCCTGTCTTTTTGAAGAGACACTAAAAGCCATTGATTTCTTCTGTTTGGTGTCTATGCCAGGGGAAGCAAACCATTCAACAAAGGGGTAAATACATGTCTAACTTGTTGTGGACCCACTAACCGATGGTCCATTTAAAATCACAATTTAAACATGACACGGTCGCCTTCATGAAATAAAGCTTTTATTTACTTACGAATACCACTGATTGCAACACCCCATGTGCAGTGTTTACCTGAGTAATGGCTGTGAGATCTGTGCAGAACTCAGAGAGACGTGGCTTCAACACTGGCTTCACATAGCTGTGGAACTCCTGTGTCTGAAAGAAACAGCATCAGATCATTTATGTATGCAGTCAAGCCCTTGGCCAGTCTCGAATTAATCAAAAGTGAGCCTGTTAGCATGCAAACAGCTTGTGTGGAGGCCGTTCACGTAAATCACAGCAATTATTGGCCAGTTTAGTTTTTTCAATGACACCTGTATCATTTGACATTTGAGCCATTTATTTAATTAATAATAATATATTTTATTTTATTTATACAGTGCCAGATAGAGGTAATAATGATGGCTAAATAAACATGCATTTTCTAAAAAACAATTCCAGTTGTGCTAATGAGTCATTAATGTGGGCACTCTAAATTCCATCAATTTTATCAGCTGTTATTACCCATCTTTGCCAGACGGGCAGACAGGTCTCTGGCTAAGCCCCTGTATCCAGTACTTCGCGGTTTGCTTATGTCACAATTAAAAATCAAGCTTTGCCTACGCCACCAGTGTTGATAACGGTTATATATGCATGAATCACATTACTATTGATGCATGACATCTCATAAATCAAACATTAATGCATGCAGATGTTTCTTTAGAAACTTTGCCTTATGCTTTTGTCATAAAGAAACAGTTTTGTGGCCAGAATTTCAATAAAACATATGACGGAATGCACGAACTCACCACGTCTTCGGCAGCCATTTTTTGTATCGCTTAATAGAGTTTTTGCTAGGCAACAGCTCATGTGATGGATAGATCAATTATATATCATCCTCGACAAACGTACAAAAACATTTGAAACAAAGCTGAACGTGGTTGCAATGATTACCACTGATAGCAGTCTTAAATCGTGTTGGATAAGGGTGTTAGCAATTGATGATTTTATTACTATTTATCAGAATGGGCTTTGCAAGGGTTAACATCTGTCAATAGGTGAAATTTGTGGGTTGCCTTCAGATGAGAACACTTGGGAATCCACGAGTAATACTACAGGTGGTAAGTTGCAAAACTGTGAAATTGTCTGTCTGAGTTTTGCATCTTTTCGGATTATATATTAAAATTATATCACATTTGTTGAAATATCTTTAGTAGCTTTTGATTGTTGAAGCTGAATTTTGTATAATTTCTGATTCCACATATTATAACCTTTAAAATTATATCACATTTGTTGAAATATCTTCAGTAGTTGTTGATTTATTGCTTAAAATGAAGAAAAGTTAGGAAACTGTTAAAAAGCAACATTTCGAGAAAAAAATGTGTTTAAGAATTGGGCTGTGTGAAGAACCAAATGCCTATGACAACCACACATTGAGCATTTGATTAGTTCTGTATTATTTGTAGAGAAAAATAAATTGGACACTGAAAGACGGAATTATATGGTACGCATTTCTACCAAAATAAAAATTTGACGGGAGACGACCAAGACAGCTGTTATTGGCTCACATGCAGAACACGTCTGTGTTAATTAATACCTGCTTCTCTGTGACAGGTCACACATGAATGCACACAGAAAACTGCCTGTGTTAATTAATACCCGGTTCTCTGTGACAGGTCACACATGATGTGTTAATTAATACCAGGTTCTCTGTGACAGGTCACACATGATGTGTTAATTAATACCAGGTTCTCTGTGACAGGTCACACATGATGTGTTAATTAATACCAGGTTCTCTGTGACAGGTCACACATGATGTGTTAATTAATACCAGGTTCTCTGTGACAGGTCACACATGAATGCACACAGAACATGTCTGTGTTAATTAATACCTGGTTCTCTGTGACAGGTCACACATGAATGCACACAGAACATGCCTGTGTTAATTAATACCTGGTTCTCTGCGACAGGTCACGCATGAATGCACACATCATAGGCGTGACTTACCACTTGGCATTTGTGCGTGTCGATGACAACTATGGGGAACTCGATGATCTCGTGTCGATAATCCGTCGTATTCTCCTGACACGTCGCCTCGAAGTCTATGACGAGCAGAAAGTCGACATGAGGCGTGGCAGTGTGTGGCTGGATGTGTGCCGCCGAAAGTTTGCGTCGTTTGTAGAATGCCTTCAGTCTCTTCTTGAGCGCCTCCTTCAGACCCCTTAGCACAACGATAATAACAGTTCTTGGATGAACCAAAAACAAATTCACAGATCTGAGTAGAAAACGGAGTTGTAACAAGAATTATCCACATTAAATGTGTGATAATCTTCTGTTAATCATCAGTAAGTGTGCATTTGCTAAGGGGCAAGTGCATACATAAGACATGCCTTTACTTTTTTATTCGTTCCTGCTACACTGAGTAATTTCTACTGGCAACAGACAAAGATATTTACTGTTTCCATGTTTCTCTGACAAATAGAAAACATATGCACACACGTTTAATTAGTAACAATTGTTGTTTTGAAATAGATCACCAATCGGTAGATCCGAGACCGATGGTGAACACAGAAAGAGGTATGTAAAGGAGATCCAACATAACTGTCCCAAATTTAGCAAATAAATATGTAAATTGTTTTAAATGTATTTTGGAACAAAAAAGTCCAGAACATATTAGTAGATAGCATTACAAATATGCAGAACCTCTATTTAACTCCATTTCGGATCACCAATCGTTCAAAAACAGTCTAAAAACCGATTCCTACCGCGTATCCAACTTATACTCGGCGAGCTTCTCCTTCAGTTGTTGCTTCGTCATCTTGTTGATAAGACCGTTCTTTACAGCCAATTGCTTGTAGACAACGTCGCTATACAGACCGGTTCTTGCAGCTGGGTCCTCACCAAGGACCATATGTGTTTGGTCCCCGCTCCACTTACGGATGTCGGACTGCTCGGCCTGACTCCACTCACTGTACGGGTCATTGGGACCTGTCTTTGTCTCCACGGCAGAGGCTTCCTTGTGCCAGTGCCCGCCTGGGATGTCAGGCGCCTCAGTGCCCCACGTCTGACACGGCTCCTGTAGTTAAGTACTCTTTTTCAGAAACATTTTGTAACTACACCAAATATGACCTGCCCCAACACAGGTGCAAAATTGTGAAATAAAGTTTTCTACCTGTCTGGATTCCACAGGTCATCAGCTTTAAACTGATACTCATGTGTTGAACTATCTTCAGTAGTCTATATATTTATCAAAACTGATGGGACATGCCCTAGACAGCTATTTAATACCCGATCCGCTGTGATGGATCACAAATACACCTAATGTAGTTGTATAATTTTTAGTAATTACAAAACGTACGCAACCTTAATAATTTGCAAACCATGGCATCGGCATGTCTCTTTCTCAGAAATGTTTTATACCTACAGTGGAACCATTATTAAGGTCACCTTTAGGACATAATGAAAGTGACCTTAATACCAAGGTGACTATATTACAGGAACTAATTCCATATACTTTACTATAGAAATTATTATATAATGAGAAAAATTGGGACTGTGCTCAGGTGACCTTTATTGCGAGGTGGCTGTAATACTGAGATGACCGTAAAATGAGGTTTAACTGTGCACCAAATACATGTAATGCAGTCACGTAATTTTTACTATTTTCAAATACAGTGCAATCTCGTTAACCTGCAAACCATGGCACCATTTCTCCATTATGCACGATTTGTTTATCTGGTAACCTCAATCAAGATGCATATACTACACTAATTAGATGGACTCTCACTATACTGCACATGTATGGACTTTGTTGAACCATTACATACCAAATTTTCCTTAGTACTACATTAAACCCTGCAGTGCAGAAAAGAGTTTTCAGAGGTTTTCTTTTTAAAGGGAGGTCCTTTATATCAGGAAGACACACAGTGAGAGGCCAATGTAATAAAAACTGTTTCGAACACTTTGAGTTATTGTTGTTACTACCAATACCACATGCAATTAAAATAAACGTTGAAACGACCATGTAGAGAACAAAGACATTGCAAGTGAAAATGTGACAACAGACCTTGGGGCGTACGTCTTGATTACGATTGCCAGGTTCACTATACATTGTCTTGATGTCTAGGCTCTGGCCTCCAGACTCAACCGACATTGTCTGTAGTACAATATCTGAAATCACCCAGTAAAGTGTTCATTTAACTCGTAGCGTTTTGGTTGAAATATATTTGTGAAATATACTGTGCATAAAGTACAGCCAGATTGCACACCAATCAGTCGTGGTGTAGATTCCACATCACTGATTCCAACTAACTTTTTTTGTTTTGATTCTGATTCCTTTTGAAGCATCAAAATAGAAAAGTGGCCGTGGAATAAAAAATGATTCCAGTATGCAATTCCGATTCCACTCAAAGCATTTCCGATTCTGCTGCTTTCACATCAACCAATTCCACCCTAAATGATTCCAATTCCATTACTTTCATATTGACCGATTCCGATTTCAATTCCAAAATCAGAATCGCCCCCCAGGTCTGATACCAATGCACTCATGTTTATTGTGAATACTAGTTGATGACCCCTACAAAGTACATTTTTCCCAGTTGTCAACTTGGTCTTTTCAGTAAACACATGCGCACGGCCATCAAAGCGGCATTGAAGCACAACAGCCATGACACAATTACAGGTGAAATGGCGACACTTTGACCTGCCAATATGCAAGCACCGTTACTTTTCGCAGCTACTAATCACCCAACCAACTTTTGTTCCGACCTGTAAGAGACTGGCCGATAAGTTCTTAAAAGTAAAAAAACATGAATTATATACTGTAGGTATTAGCTCAAATCACCATTATCTCGTGTGAGTCTCGGGATTTGATGATGCAAATTGGCTATTATTGCTTAAATTCACATTAACATGTTTCAGTTGGTAGTTGGTGCCACAGTACATTTTTGTTAGATGTGGCGATTATCAAACTCACCCAGACCCCAAGTCTGCGGGTGCAATAAATGCATATATACACACGAGGGCTGTGCTGAAGTACTTTGACATGTACTTCAGTACAATTTAAAGTACTTTACAAGTATGTGATGGTTTCAGGAAATCTCACAGGTGCACATGTACTGGTGTTAGGCAGGGCTGGTGTTAATTACCTCTAGCTAAATTACCAGTGCACCCTTATAGAAAAGAACTGATGTATAATCTCCAGCATCATTGTGACAATGCCACTATTGTCTTGTCATAGGGGCCATCATGCGTCACCGACATGGTTACTTAATTTTAAAGAACCTGAAGGAATGGTTGCACGGTGACTAATGGGTAGTGCTGATGCACTCTCCCACAAGGTGTCACGACCATGCAAGTGGTCAGAGTGCAAGGATTGTGCTTCAAATACGTGCAGTGAGCAACAAGCCTTGCAGCAACCCAGTTCAAATCACAATTTGTGCAGACAGTGGAGTCCATGTCACAGTAGACCGGTATGACTAAAAGGCGCATGACCACAAACGACCACGCACAACCAAAATGTATGTAGTGTTTGTAACCAAATGGGCTGTGGTTGGTGGCACGTAGGAGGTATGTGTGGGCAGCTCGACAAATTTCAGATATGTGCTTCACATTGGAGTAAAAAAATGTGTAACTTTTACATTACTAATGTTACTTAGCACTTTTGCGATGTTCTTATTATCATTATAGTTATGCCATTCGCCAGGTGGCACTACTGTGCCAAGACTAAATGCTCGTCTCGAAGATCAGATAAAATGCCAAAATTGATTGTTTAATTCCTGGGTGAAATACAGACTCAAAATGTTTAACAACGCACACACAAACCGCAGGGTTTCTGCCAACAAAAATAATTTTGGTACAGAACTGGCAGGCTTTGCCTGCCACGGGTGCCGTAGGTACCCCGATGGGCGGGGGTTTGGGGGCCCTCACCCAAAAAAATTGGATTTTTAGATGCTCGGAAAAGCGATTTCCTGGCATTTGGAGTCGGAAATCCTGTTTTGTAGGAGAACAAATGACAAATATAACAGTCGGCAGGAAAATTGTAAACTTGCCTTCACATTTTAGAATAAACAGTCCGATTCATGATGTAGTACGGTATCTTGTTGTGTTATTTTTCTTCACCAAGAAACAATTAATACTGGAGGTACTCGAAAACATCGCGAAAAATGTACAGCCACGACAGCACGCCGTATTCTTTACACTAAGCCTACCAATATATCGGTATGCCATGTTCTATCCTGAGGTGAAGGCTTCAATCCCGCAGTGAATACAGGGTGTACCATGTTTAGCCAATCATAGAATAGCTTAGCATAAACGTGTTGGCAAGGGTTCATTCTTTACCATTAAAAACGTCATCAAGTATGAGTTTCTTTGCACAGAATGTTAAACAAAATTAAAAAATCTGGATTTATTTTGGGTACGTATCTGTACCATAGAAATATTTCTGGGTACGTAATTTTATCCTATTACCCTGCTGCCAGAAACACTAAACCCTATGATATATATACCATCAACGGCCAAACACATTATATTACATGGACATGGTCGTGCGTGGTCGTCCGTGGTCATGCGTGATCGTGTGCCTTTTAGTCAAACCCCAGTAGACTAGTACTAGCACTACTAGTAGTCTAGACTAACTATACTATGTCTATAGTAGTACTGCCACAGACACTCACACAGGCACAGTGCCACAGCCCAGGTACTACTAGTAGTAGTAGTACTGCCAGGCCCACTGCCACTGGCGAAGCAATATCACTTTCGTGAACCAAACAGAATGATATAGCAGACACAAAGAAAGTATATACACTTATCAAGTAATCGGTATTGCTAATCAAACACAACGATCAGAGCGTAACTGATTCTTACACTGTTGTCATTCAATACATAGTTTACAACGAGTTGAAGAAATCGGTAATACCAAGAAATCCTAGTTCACTGCATCGTATTTATGGATGCAACACCGCTTACGCACTTGACAAAAATCCTGAGCTATGCCAACTGCATATTTCGTTCTAGCCACACCAAGCCGAATATACCTTACCCGAGACGGGAACCGCTAAATGCCCGACTGTTCATGCACATGACGTCACCCATTTACGTGCATTTTCTTTATTTACATGCCGCGCATGAATATAGTCAGATACGGCGCTGTTAGCGGGTTAACGAATGGAAAATGGAGGGAAACGGTTTGTGAAATATGTTAGTTTATGTTTTAGTAAATCATAATAATGCTACCTTCGATAGCTCGTTGCGTTCTTATTCGAAAAGTGAGTATGCCAAGTAGAATATGCGTCAACCGTAACTGGCTAGAACACAATTATGATGATTATATGGGACGTTCAGCAATCGGCATACTGTCATTATTAAAGGGAATAAAAACACCTATTGCTTGAATTCATGTACGTAATATTACATTATGCTATCTATTTGGAATTATAGACGTTATGTCCCAAGTCGCTTATGTCCCAAACTGTGGACGATATGTCTAAAAAAAGGAGCGTTATGTCCCAAAAAAGACGATTTGTACTGTTCGTTGTAAATGATAATAAATGTCACTGTGTCACTGTTATGCTTAAAATTCGTTGTTCTGATCAAATAGGTACATATATTTTATGCTTTGTAGCCAAAAATCCGCGGACATCGCTATCGTTTCTAACATCAGTGTTCATGTCATTCGCTAGGTGGCGGCCTAATTTTGCTTCGACTCGTAGTGGAATGCCCCACTGCCTGAATGTACGAAACATACTCGCAATGCTCCAATTACATGATCGGAATGCTCGAACGGCGCGGTCGCAATGCAATGCACCACTTTTGGTCGGAATGCACAACTCATTATAATATTGTCAAACGTGTGTGTGTGTGTGTGTGTGTGTGTGTGTGTGTGTGTGTGTGTGTGTGTGTGTGTGTGTGTGTGTGTGTGTGTGTGTGTGTGTGTGTGTGTGTGTGTGTGTGTGTGTGTGTGTGTGTACATGTAAATCAACTGTATATATTCAACTATTATATATTAAATGTATAATAAAGAGATAACACTTATTGGTTCGTGGACTTCATTTCTATACATTTGTGAAAGTAAACTGTTTTGTTTTTGCATACATGTGTGTTACATATGAAAATGATATCAATACTTATATTACCCTGAAATTGTAACATTATCCTGAAATTATGTCCCTGTCCTTTGATTTGTTTAGGGTACCCCATAATTATAATACACCTTTATAACATATCTAAAATCAGCACTTATGTTACCCTGAAATTGTTCAATTACCATGAAATGATTACAGTGTCCTCTTAATTGTCATAGTAATCAACATCCTATACTCTTGCATTGTGTTATTGAGCTTATTTGTTCTTGGTTTGGTGTGTTAAGAATATTTGGAGGCTATTGTAATTGGCTTCACAACACCTGCTTTGCTTTATCTGGCAGATTGTTTCAAGTAGTCTATCCTTTGATTTGTGCATGTTAAGGATTTGCAGGCAGTAGTAATTGGCTTGATACTCTTGTATTGCTTCACTGAGCAGATCTTTTTGTTTTGATCTTTTTGTTTGAATAACAGCATTGTAGACCTAATTGCATTGAAACAAAGCCAAGATCAACAGTATCTGACTGAAGTTGGTTTACATTTTACAAAAGACATGGATTGAGACCTCCAGCCGACCCCCTGCTGCATGGTCAACATTCAAGCCATCTGTGCGAACCAACAATGATGCAGAAGGCAGGCACAGTCGACTAAACCACCATGCTCCCCATGACCACCTCAATGTGTACCTCCTCGTAAAATCCCTATACCATGAGGCATCAATCCTGCCCTTGCAAATGCATCTGGTGGCACAGCGCAAGCTGTACCGCTATCAGAGAAAAACGTCTCAAACCAAGCAGGCTGCACTGAAACAGCTGTGGCTCTGGTACGAGTGTGCTGACCGGACAATCAGCACATCGGACTACTTGCGGCAGTGCGCCAACTTAGCCGACCATGTGGAGGAGTAGCTCCGAATGTGAAACAGTGGCACTGTTCATGGGATATGTTAGGGCTAAGATTGACATTTTCTTATACAAATTAGCTAAGATATGGTTGCTAAATAAATTAATTTAGTGTGCATTAATACCTTACCTTAGGACTGTTCTGATCGCAGGATCCTCTCGGTTCTAGTGTTTACTGTTAGTGGGGCTTCATAGTCGTATAATATTTCCTCGGCTGACCAGAATTTATCAAGGCGGTTTTTAAATGAGTTTATTGATTTTGCTTGTATTACTGAATCAGGTAAACTGTTTCTATCCAGTTAATCAGTTCTTCTGAAATTTTGAAGCTTTTTAATTTAATAATTAATCTTTTATGTGGCACGGTGTCAAAGGCTTTTTTGAAATCCATATATATAACATCAGTGTGGTTGCCCTTATCCATTTCTTGAGTCCATTCATCTATTATTTTGATTAGTTGTAGAACTGTTGATTGGCCAGATATATAAATCCATATTGTTTTTGACTAAATAGATTATTTACTTTCATGTAGTTTGTAATGTGATTTCTAATATTTTTTCCATACATTTACAAACTATACTTGTTAAACTTATTGGGCGGTAGTTACTAGCTAGCTTCTTGTTTCCATTTTTTTTATAAATTGCTGATATTTTAGCCTCTTTCCAGTCATTAGGAATGCAGGAAGTTTTAATCGAAGTTTCAAAAATGTGTTTTAAGGATTGACAAATGTCGGGTATACTGCTGTTACATAGATATATGGTGGTGATGGTGGTTGGTGGCGGTGGTTAAAGTAAAAAATATAAGTGATACGTTATGGTCAAGACATTTAAGCATATTTAAATAGTCACATGTATGCATGCTTTATTAGTTAATAAAAATACTAAAACTCCATCAGGATTTCATATTACATTATTGCTTTGTGTTTAGTTGTGGAACGGCCGAGTTGTATTTAGCAGATCAAATCTGAATTATTGTTTTTAAATTTCACGACGATGGGCGATAATAAGGCATGTTAAAAACGCGCCGATCGATATTCCGCAGAGTGCACACATTATCGCAAACAACCACTCATTTTGTGTTACGTTCGTGAATAAAAACAACTAAAATCAGTAAAATAAATTTGGGACAAATCGTCCAAGCGTTTTGGGACATACCGCTCCAAATGTAGTACATATCGTCTAGGACATATGTGACTTGGGACATAACGTCCATACACCTCTATTTGCACGTCCACCAAGCCAAAAAAAATCAATGAATTAGAAATTCCACATTTTATGCCGTGCATCCGGACATTTTCAAATATGCATATTTTTGGCGCGCTTTTCGGGATGCCGAGATGTGACGTCACTTATGACTCAAACTCGCATCAGGCCACCCTTTCCGTGCATTCAGAGCATGTTTACAAGTATATAGCTTTTGGGTCGAAACGAGCGTCAAAATGAATTGTGCAATATTCCGACGTAATACAAACACCAGTCACCATAGAGAAACAAGCAGTTATCTTACGGTTCCACATGAATCGAATTTTATTCAAAACAACGAATCGAATGGGCCTACAAGTCGACTAGGTTTTGTCGAGCTTGGGCTCGTTTTCAGAATAATTATATCGAATGCAACCAAGGGGAGATAATCTACCCCAATAAACATACATAGCAAACATATATTGTATCCAGCTACAGAAAGTAACGTGTATAATCTCATAATATCACTAGAATATCGATATATGAAGGAGTTGTACAATTTATCATAACAACTTAAATCAGTCAGAGGGTTTCCGCTGGTCCCGCTAGCTCAGTGAGTAGGCGCGTTGGTGTCTTGTTATTTATTTTACAATCGGGCGACGCCGGTTCAATACTGACAGCATGCAAACAATTGATTTTCTTTACACTTTTTTGTTTATGTTTTTCACGAAGTAATATAAACCAAAACATGTTATACTATAATGCACTGTTTGTAAATATTTTTTGTAGTAATGAGTTTTGAATACAATTCGGATTTTAGCTAATGCCTTATTTATATTTCCTTTAATCACGGGCATTATGGATTATGCCGATTATGGTGATTACAGGACGTTTTGCCCAGGCTTTAAGTTTGATTGGTAATGGCCAGGCTGCCATACATATTAGGCCGGAAAATTGTAATATTGTATGCTTACATTCTTGTAAAGGTTTGGTAGGGTGCTTTTACACGGTTTCAAAAATTATGACTGCTACAAAAATTGGCGAAGTTATGAAACATTGAACATGGTAGGGGTCAAAAAGTGAAAATGAAGAAAACGGCTGTTGAAGTTTTACATTATATACGCAAATGGATTGCATGGAAATATTACATGCACAACATTCAAATGTGGCACACAGTGTGTATGTTATGTTGCAATGATACACTGGAAGTACAAATGAGCTGCTACAAAAAACTTATCAAGTTATGCCTGATTATGTCTCCATGTGTAAAACTAAGAGGACATATTAGAGCAAAAGGTAAATTAAAGAAAATTAACTAGGCTAGATCAATACACAGATTTACAGCTGACCACTCCACTCAGAGCCCTTCTCAAAACTACATCACTAGATACGGTAAAGCTTTTGCACTTTTGGGGGTACACGTAAACAGACCATTCACACAAGATGAAGTACTGCCAGTCAAAAAAACAAAAGGCATGTGGTATTGATAATGTTATGAATGAATACTTAAAAACAGCCCCACAGAACTAGTTATAGTTAATGTTAAGATGTTTAACCTAGTTCTATTATCTGACATTGTGCCAACATATTGGTGTATTGGGATCATTAAGCCTATATATATATAAACATAGCATCAGGCACTGGGACAGTGTGATTGCTGCCTGGCTAAATGGATGCAATGGTGCTTTGAAGTTAGTTCTTCTGCCAACTATCCTTTTCACAAAAACCTAAACTACCATGCAGGTGTGAAAAACGTCCTGATGTATTTGAACTTGAGCCACTAATTAACTGTCCACCAAGCAGTTGCAGAGCAGTTTTATAATAATAATCCACAAGTTAAGTGGCAGTGATCTTCCTTTTATCATTCGTGTGATGTTTACTGTGAGCAGGGCGGACAAATGGTTATCATACGTAGTCAGATACAGAACGAAACTAACGTTTTCTATATAAGAAGAACACGTTTGCCTATCAATGGCATGTATTTCCTATTATTAATGAAATGTTTTTTGGTGAATCATAGTTACAGATCATTAAGGGTTATGATGAAAGTAAAATGTTGACATGTTTACTGTTCACTTATTTCACCACGTCTTGCAATTAGATATAAAACAACTGCAACAAAATAGATATCCACGCAAGACACAGACTCGGCATGGGACAGATGTTTTGGGAAGGGGGAATAGCGTTCTGTTTCTGGCAAAATACAAAAAATCTACTGTTAGGGGATAGTCTCAAGGGCCCTTCTCAAAACCACATCACTAGATAGTATAAACATTTTGCATTTTGGGGGGCTGTGTCAGCCTTCTTCTCGTGTGATGTATGGTTTCCACAAGGAGAAAACTTGTCTCCTTTGTTATTTGCTATTTACCTGAATGATTTTGAACACTGTTAGTCATAATTATAAGGGACTTGACATGGCAGCTGGTGAAATTTACAACCTTAGTGATGATGTTGTAGACATTTTCTTGCAAATGTATATTCTACTATATGCTGATGATACTAGAACGATTAAATACAATACAGATTTATTGTGTATAGCGGAACTGTCAACTCTTCTAATGGTTGACATTTGGTTGTTTTAGGATAACTCCTTAGACTGTGGGCACAACTGTCCAAGGATCTAGGGGGTGCTGTGTATCTGTTGACACAAGCCTCTGCCAGTGACCAATTACAGATTAGTCACAGTTTACACCAGCAGCCACAGTGAGGTGTGACAGATGTTATGGGAAAAGGGATTAGTTGAACAAAAGGACTGGAAACATGATAGATTTGATGCTGCAGTAGACCATTTAGTTAGCAAATTTAGCATTTAGGGGACCTGTGATGCCCTTAGAATGATTCAATCAAATACATATGTCTTGTGTACAGTGGCACTACCACACGAAATGTCTATGCAAAATTCGAGGAAAAGTAACTGGAGTTTTTGAAAAAATAGGCAAAATGTGAAAATGTACCAGTTTTGGGGTCGTTTTTGGGGGTCATTAGGTGCCCTTTGAATGATTCAATCAAATACAGATTTATTGTGTATAGTGGCAGCCCCCTAAGATACATCAATGCAAAATGAGAGAAAAAGTTACTGAACAGTTTTTGAAAAATGTGACAAATTACCAGTTTTTTGGGACCTTGGGGGCCCTATGGGGCCCTTAGAATGATTCAATCAAATACAGATTTCTCGTGCATAGTGGCAGTACACTAAGATACGTCTATGAAAAATTAGAGAACAAGTTACTGAACGGTTTCTGAGATACGGCTGCCAAATGTGGACGGCGGGCGCAGTGATGGCAATAGTACTTTGGTCCTTCGGCCCAAAGGATTAAAAAGTGGTCCCGAATGCTCCGGCTTTTAGCATTTCCCCTTAGCAAAGGCTAAAAGAACGAGTTTTTGGGACCAGTGACACAAGGGAACGACAATATGTTATATACTCTTGTTGGATAATAAAAAATACGTTAGTATCCTTCTGTAGCATTTTTCACTATATCTAAATATGTAGATAATTTAGAACGATAACGCACATAGTATCAATCTTCTTAATTGCTGAATGTTGTACAGGCTCCGAAAAGCCAATTTATATGCAAATGACTACAGCTGAGGTGGGGGATTTGTTTACATTTGAGGTCATCTAGTTTTGGGGAGGCAAGAACCCTATACAGAGGGCCTTTGTTGAAGAGGTTACTATAAGTTCACTGGCACCCTGACAATATTTCTAGAGACCCGTAGACTTTGGAAATGACATAACTAAAGGGTCAGCGTCTCACCCAAGGCTATGGTTTTAGCAGTATAAATAAGGGGGATTTGTGGATAATCAGGGCGACTATTGGGGCAGACTGCCGAAGGAACGTTTCTCGTGAAGCACTGTCACCGAGCGCCCTGGGAGAAGTACTAAAAGACTCTCGCAGTACACCCGTGACAATCAGTTATTCGCAGACTCGGTGAGTAACTCGGTTGCTGTATATAAGCCGCTGCCGTCTGACTTATCGTTCTGACACCTAGAATTCGGTTGCTGTATATAGGCCGCTGCCGTCTGACTTATCGTTCTGACACATATAATTCGGTTGCTGTATATAAGCCGCCGCCGTCTGACTTATCGTTCTGACACGTATAATTCGGTTGCTGTATTTAAGCCGCCGCCGTCTGACTTATCGTTCTGACACCTATAATTCGGTTGCTGTATTTAAGCCGCCGCCGTCTGAACCTATTGTTTTGACATTTAGAATATATCGGTTACAATTCGGTTGCTGTAATAGCCGCCGCCGTCTGAACCTATCGTTCTGACCTGTATAACTGGGTAGTATTTAGCAGACATAGCCGTATACTGTGTATTATATCTTGTATTGGTAGGGTAATAAACTGTGAAAACGTATAACCTGACTTAACATTAGTACGACTGAGTGAGTGAACGTGTGCCCGTATGCTTACCTGCCGACCGCTCGCCGCAAACGCTACAAATACTAGGCCTAATATGGATGTACTAGAAAAGTGTTCTCGAATGGTCGGGCTTTTAGCCTCTCCTCCAAGGAAAAGCTAAAAGACCGAGTGTTCGTGAACAGTGACACCTGGGAATGAGCTGTACGACAGAATACCGTACATATGTATAGCGTGCTTAACGCAAAATGTCTTAAATTACTGTTTTATTATGGATGTGATACATATGTAGCGTTTGCGGCGAGCGGTCGGCAGGGAAGCATACGGGCACACGTTCACTCACTCGATCAGTCGTACTAATGATAAGTCAGGTTATACGTTTTCACAGTTTATTATATGCGGAAAACCCTACCAATACAAGATCTAATACACAGTGTACGGCTATGTCTGCTAAATACGACCCAGTTATAAAGGTCAGAACAATAGGTTCAGACGGCGACGGACTATATACAGCAACCGAATTCTAGGTGTCAGAACGATAAGTCAGACGGCGGCGGCTTATATACAGCAACCGAATTATAACGGAGATATTCTAAATGTCCGAACAATAAGTCAGACGGCGGCGGCCTATATACAGCAACCGAATTCTAGGTGTCAGAACGATAAGTCAGACGGCGGCGGCTTATATACAGCAACCGAGTTACTCACCGATTCTGCGAATAACTGATTGTCACGGGTGTACTGCGAGAGTCTGAGTACTTCTCGCAGGGCGCTCGGTGACAGTGCTTCACGGGAAACGTTCCTCCGGCAGTGTGCCCCAGTAGTCGCCCCGTACACCACTGGCCTGTGTTACACACAGCTCCAGCATGCATCTTCGGGCCTGTTCTAACAAACAGCTCCCTCGCAGTGTCTGGCTGCACCCCCCAACAACCAGCCTTCGAAGTGTCTGGCTGCATCTCCTGACAGCCAGCCTTCGAAGTGTCTGGCTGCATCTCCTGACAGCCAGCCCTGATCCTCATTAAAGCCCTCCTATTATACAGCTAAATCCATAGCCTTGGGTGAGACGCTGACCCCTTTAGTTATGTCATTTCCAAAGTCTACGGGTCTCTAGAAATCTTGCCAGGGTGCCAGTGAACTTATAGTAACCTCCTGAACAAAGGCCCTCTGTATAGGGTTCTTGCCTCCCCAATACCAGATGGCCTCAAATGTAAACAAATCCCCCACCTCAGCTATAGTAATTTGCATATAAATTGGCTTTTCGGAGCCTGTACAACATCCAGCAATTAAGAAGATTGCTACCATGTGCGTTATCATTCTAAATTATCTACACATATAAAGTTTCTCTAATTGTATGTTCACTTAGGAACTATTTCCTGCCGTGGCGCTGCACAGCGCCATGCGAGTGCTAAATATAGGTACACATTTTCCGGTTGACGTCATGTTCACGAATGGTCGGGCTTTTAGACACACACCGAGCGGAGACGGAGACTGGTTATATGTTCTAGTCTTTGGTTATATTAGTTGAGTTTTGTGACAAACAGTGGCGCCACCTCACGGTGCGTAGACGATCGAGGTGATTTCGCAGAACAGTGTATACAATTTAATGTTTAAATTAAGCGTTCAACTTCAAATAGCGCATCCTTGGGCTTGCATCTAATGTTGTGTTGGCGTTGGCCAGTATCTGACTGTGTGGTTTATATTTACATGGTAGCCCTTTATATTACTGGCATCTGTTAGGTCAGTGAGCCTAAGACTAAGTTGGCTTTAATTTTCTTCCGATGTGGGCGATAAACGAGTGATATCAACGGGCATGTGCAAAACACAATATTTCACTGTAGTGCCGATGCCACTAAGATCCCGTGTCACACTTATCATACGGCGTGGTTTGTTGGTAAGTGATAATTGTCGGATAACAGACATTCATTCATATATATAATCAAATATGGAAATTCAGTTATAACCAATGTCAATGAGGTGAATTTAACATTGTGACTGTCTTCTTTTTCTTCCTTTTAAAGGGCTGGGCTCTTGCGAGCGTATTTAGCCCTGAGATGCATGTACAGTTGCATTATGGTGTAGCGGCCTGTGCGCCAAATATTTAAAATCATATTAAAACTATGTTAGATTAAAATGCACTTTGGCATGCTCCTCAGGGTGTTGCTGACAGTGGCTGCAGGTTGTGTAAGCCGAGTCTTAAAAAAGTGTTTAAGTGAGGATGCTGAGGTTCCAGTCTGCTACTGTCTGGTGGAAAAAGAATGATAAAGAACTGGATGGTGGACATGTTCCTGATACATGTTCCTGTTCTTGGGTCAGAATGGTGGTAGTAATTTGAGCGAATAATATCTACTAGTTCATTATTAATTATAAAGAGCATTCCTAGTCTATTGTGATATCTTCGCTGTTGGAGTGTGGGCCATTTGAGTTGTAGCAGCATGGCTGTGATACTGCCGGGTGTCCTTTCTGTGTAATTGTTAAAAACATATCTAGCTGTTTGACGTTGTACTCTTTCTAATGTCTGAATATCTTTCTGCTTATGTGGGTCCCAAATGGATGATGCATATTCTAAACTGGGGCGCACCATTGTGGTGTAAGTTGCAGACTTTATCCGAGGAGTACATTGTCGAAAGGTTCTCCTCAAGAAGCGTATTGTTCTGTTCCCTTTTGCTGCCGTGGCTTCGATATGTTTGGTCCAGGATAGGTTGTCTGCTATGGTTACACCAAGATATTTGTGAGAACTCGTTGCCTCAAGATACTGATTGTGCAAAGTGTAGTTAGTTAGAATAACCTTCTTGGACTTTGTTAGGTAAGATTCGAACGACTGTACATTTGCTGGGGTTAAACTGCATCTGCCAGGTGTTTCCCCATTCTTCTAGGGAATTGAGATCTTGTTGAAACAACTGTTGGTCTGTTATGCTTTGAATTTCTCTGTAGAGGAGGATATCATCAGCATATAACCGGGGTGTTGAGTTTTGTATTGCAGTAGGGAGATCATTGATATAGGCAAGAAAGAACAGTGGTCCTAAGACTGTGCCCTGAGGCACTCCTGAGAGTACAGGAGCAGGTGATGAGTGTGTTCCTTCCAAGACAACTTGCTGGCTTCTATTGGTGAGGAACGATTCGATCCATGTAAGGGTATTATGTCTCACTCCATAGTAGTGTAGTTTGTGAAGTAGGCGTCTGTGTGGCACTTTGTCAAAGGCCTTAGAAAAGTCAAGTAGGATAACATCGGTCTGTTGATTCTTGGCTAAGTTCTTGGCTATGTCGTGGATGGCGATGAGGAGTTGAGTTTCACAAGACCACTGTTTACGAAATCCATGTTGTGCTTCAGATAAAACATGATATGTTCCAGTACTTTGCATGTAATGGAGGTGAGGGATACTGGGCGGTAGTTTTCCGGTTGGTTCCTGTCCCCTTTCTTGAAGATTGGCACCACCCAGGCATCTTTCCAGTCACAAGGCACTTTTCCGAGATCTAGAGAAAGCTGGAATATCTTTGTCATCATTGGGGCTAGTTCTGTCGCTGCTGTCTTCAGAATGTAGGCTGGAATGGAATCCGGGCCTGTGGCTTTATCTGGAGGAGTTTGTGTACACCTGCTTCGCTAACTGTGATGTTGTCCATGGCAAGAAAGAGACTGTCGCCTTTGTCAGGGAGGTTGTTGATGTATTCTTTTGTAAACACTGATTTAAACTGGTTGTTTAAGATCTCTGCTTTGCTGAGGCTGTCGCTTTTAATGAATCCATCTTGATTCTTTAAGGGATATACTCCTGTTGATTCCTGATGCCTGCCTTTGACGAATGACCAGAATTTCTTTGATTTGGATTTGAAGTCTTGGCTGATGATGTCTTCCATGTATTGTTTACTGGCTTGCTTAATGGCATATTTTGTTTCAGCTTGGAGTCTTCTATAACGATCCTTGTCTTTCTTCTTTCCAGATTGTTTTGCTTTGGCGTGTGCTCGTTGTTTTCTTCGTATTGCTCTGCGGACTACTGTGTTGATCCAAGGGTTGCTGTGTTGATCCAAGGGTTGCCGTGTTGATCCAAGGGTTGCTGTGCCTGCGTACTGTTGTTTTTGATGGGACATGGGTATCTATCACTTGCTGGAGTTTCTGCTTGAATTCAATCCATACCTGTTCTATGGCTGTGGATGAGGATAGATCTGAAACAAAGGTATGTGCATTCCATTCAAGATCCTGCTGCATTAGCTTTCTTCCACAAGTGGATCTTTCGGTGTTGAGGCTTTGCTCTGTGTGGGATAAGTGAGACGTCGTAGAGAATGATGTCATGGTCACTGCTGCCAAGTGAAGGCAGAGGTTTGCAGCGTATTTTGAAGACTGGATGTGTGGTGAGTATTAGGTCGAGGGTTTTATCTTTCCTGGTGGGGAAGTCTACTTGTTGTTCTAATTCATTTTCTACAATTAATGCTAGGGTGGCCTGGTTTACCTTAGCCGAATATTGATTTCCCTTGATGCTTAGGGTGGGCTAATCAAGGTCAGGGGTATTAAAGTCGCCTCCTATTATCATAACATTCTGTTTGGATTTCTTCTTTAAAAGTGTGAATTCTTGTTTGGTTGAGTTGATATATAGATCGTCAGTTCTATTGGGAGGCCGGTAGTATGCAGCAATTGTGATTTTCGTTTGTTTAGGAAGTTTGATTGTGCCACAGATTAGCTTGATGTCTTGATATATAGTTATTTCACCCATGTTGAGCTCTTGCTGTACTGCGATAAGTACTCCTCCGTGAGAGTCTGTAGGTCTGTCGCGTCTGTGCACATCGTATCCAAGTTAATTTGGAAATATCTCAGCTGAGTTCACTTGATCATTCAACCAGGTTTCTGTTCCCTAGATGATATCTGGCTCAGTTGCATCAATAAGTTCTTCCAAATTTCTACTTTAATTTTTGACACTTCGAAAGTTTATGTTTAAGATGCGGAAATGTCTTCTTTCTTTCCTTCTGATTTGTTTTTATGTTTTAGGTAAAGAGCTCATTTCTATTTCGGAATCTTGTGGTCTGCTGTTAGTGGACGACTGAGTAGTGGACAGTTCGGTGTCTGTTGTAGATGACTGACTTGGGGATGATATGTCTGAGATGTAAGAGTTATGACATGTAGACAGGTTTTGCTGAGAGGGAAACGAAGTGTTAATTGTGTCGGCAGGAGTGATGTAAAGTTTTGGTGAGGTGTTGATGCTGTGACATTTTGGGCAGGTCCAATGGTCATCACATTCACCAAGTCGGATGTATGATGCTGTTGACATATTAACACAGTTTTTATGAATCCGCTGATCACAACTGTCACATGCCAAGGCCTTTTGGTTTAACTTGCAAGCCTTGAAACATATTCCGCATGGGAATCTTGGTTGACGAGGGCCAGGATTGGGCTCAATGCCACACAACAATAGGAGGGTTAGTCTATGGGAGTTCCTCTCTGATTTAAGTAGTGTGTATTTCGCCAGTTTGTACCTATGACGAAGCCCCAATACCACATGTACAGCAGTGGGGAAGTTGATTTCATGAGTGGTAATTTCAAACAAAGGAGGTTGTGAGTCTAAATCACAGTTGTAAAAGGTTTGTGGAGAAGATAAGAAGTCAGTACATACGTGTTCCTGGGTGACATACAGCACAGAAAGGCTTAAAAGAACCACGCGAAACAACCTGGAAAACGTGAAAGGAGGCTTCCTTCTGGAGGTCGCCATCTTGATTCTTGGTATCGTAAGATTACCAAGTAACATTTTTTTTCAGAGCTTCACAACCTGGAGCCAAAGCACTTATTTAACAACTTGTGTAGCTAGCCTTTCAGCTAGATTCACGAGTTTATGTTTGACCTTATATCAAGTGTTTGTTATACACGATGTGCCCCAATGAAATGTATTTGTTTTATGTTACCTATACAATTGATGCTCATGACAGTTGCACACTTATATACAGAGTGCAATCATGTAATGTGGAAGTTAATATGACGACATTATTATAATTAAGCCTTCGCATTGATGTTTTGACCTTACATCAATGGTTCATTATAAATATTATTATGTACATTGTTCCACTATTGAATGTATTTGTGTTATGTTCCATATACGATTGATGTTCACGACAGTGACGTACTTATATGCAGAGAATAATCATGTTATATGGAAGACAAACTGGAGATGTAAGTCCAATTAGTCGTGAAATGTCTGTGATACGAAGAAATTAATTCATAGAAAAAGTTATTCAACATTAAAATATTTAATATCTATATATGTTGTTATGGTTTCTGAACATATGTGCATATTTACGAACATCCATTTTAATAGTTTGGGGTTTACAGAAACATTATCGTGTTCATTCTTTTTCCCGATAGTAAAATCGTGACGAAATCGCGCAGGAAAAAGCTACTGAGGGGCCCTTAACATATGGGTAATTTTGACAATGTTCTCAAATTTTTAGAAGCGAAGACTTGATATGTTATCTAGGAAATACGTCTGCTATCAAAATTGCAAAAATTGCTGCTTTTGCAATTTGTTCCAATATGATCCTATTTTGGCCATAAAAGTCCTGGACTATTATTACCCCAAAATACAACTGGTTTCAAATATTTTAGGTAAGTGACTAATATATGTATTACACATTAGTCAGTTGCCTAAAATATTCGTGAAATGTATGTCAGTTTCAACTAATTGAAGAAGATTGAACAGAAATCACCCAGTCCGTTCCACTCTCTCCTGAACACAGATGTGGGAATATGGGGGGACATGGGGGACATGGGAGAAAGGCAGACAGCTGCCCCTGTGGAATTAGCTGCGGGGGTAGACATGGTTCTGCCCTCACAGTACGTCTGAGCCTTTGAACGTCGCCGCCATAAATTTTCAAAATAGCACCCCGCTATATTCCGATGACATCAGACGAGAGCTGAGAAGCTGAAACTATTGCGGTTTGGCTGCAAGATTTTTAATGTCATGATTAACAGCATAGCTGAAGCTCCGGTTCTCAGCTCCTCCAATACTAATTTCGTGCCAGTGCTCCAGAATACACCTTTCCCAGTCGTCCACAATGTTATCTACCCGTAATGGCTGATCCCTGGTTTTTCCAAGATCTGTATTCACTCTGGCTCTCGGTCTTGATTTGGTTCTTCCTCTCCTTCAACCATCATTGTCTGTTTTCTACGCTCACTTTATAAATCTTCTCTCACTCATTCTCTCTACCTGTCTGTTTTGTCATATGTATTACACTTTATCAGAGGGTTCGGATATTATTTCTTTGTACAAACTAAGCTTCTGCACATACATCAGAAACATTTACAGAGTATCTGTAGAAAAATGTTGTTAAAATGTTATTTTTGTATCCTCACTGAATGGATATTACCTGGATTTTCCCTACAAAACCGTTTCTTACAGTTTAATGCTGCATGCTGGTGGAATTGTCCAATCTATTCAGTTAGCCCCTTTCAAAGGACTAGACCCATGTGGCATCCGATTGTGTCATTGACTGCATATGATAGCAATTACTGTTATGTTGTTACAGGACACTGCGTTGTCGGTTGAAAGTTGCTTGTGAGAGAAGTGTCAACAATGAAGTGACAACACTGCAAAGACTCAAACACAACAACAACTGTCAAGTTGTGCGCACCAACACGACGTAGGACATCGAGCCAAGTCACTGAATGTCAACATATCTAACTTCAAAAACAAGTGAAAAGGTGACTGAGTCAATCGTGAGATAATATTTACATTTAAAGAGACAACTACTTCCTCTGGCGTGGAGTCATTCAAAAGTGACAGTTGTGCAGCAGATGCAAAGATTCATTTGCTTTCCCAGGCAGATGGAAACGCGATGTGACACACGTGGAAGATATTCTCATATGAGCAGTGCTTTAAAGCTGCAATTGCACACTGTCTCATGTGACACACTTTCTTTTCTGCACAAGACATAATGTGAAAACTGTTTAACAGGATGGTGTTTTGAGGCTATATGTAAACAATAAGACTTGTGAGAAAGCCTTCAAAGTTAATGGATGGTTATAGAAAATTTGACTTATGTTTAAACAGGTTACAAACAAAATTTAATAGTTTCTATAGTCTTCAGTATGTCTGCGAATGTGCATACGGGTAATGTTGAGAAACGATGTAGGTGTGACACTTGTGGGAAACGTTTCCGAAACAATGATGGCTTAACGCTACATGTTCGCAAGCACATTCGTGAAAAAACGTTCAAATGTAAAACATGTGGTGTCCAGTTCTCACGAAGTGGTAATTTGAAGTCACATATTCATACCCACACTGGGGAGAAACCCTACAAATGTGATACTTGTGGTGCACAATTCTCCCAAAAGAGTTATTTGAGCACACATGTCTGTATCCACACTGGGGAGAAACCCTACAAATGTGATATCTGTGGTGCACAATTCTCCAAAAGGGTCATTTGAACACTCATGTCCATATCCACACTGGTAAGAAACCCTATAAATGTGATACCTGTGGTGCACAATTCTCTCAAAAGGTTAATTTGAACACTCATGTCCATATCCACACTGGGAAGAAACCCTATAAATGTGATACCTGTGGTGCACAATTCTCCAAAAGGGTCATTTGAACACTCATGTCCATATCCACACTGGGAAGAAACCATATAAATGTGATACCTGTGGTGCACAATCATCTCAAAAGGGTCATTTGAACACTCATGTCCATATACACACTGGTAAGAAACCCTATAAATGTGATACCTGTGGAGCACAATTCTCTCAAAAGGGTCATTTGAACACTCATGTCCATATCCACACTGGTAAGAAACCCTATAAATGTGATACCTGTGGTGCACAATTCTCTCAAAAGGGTCATTTGAACACTCATGTCCATATCCACACTGGTAAGAAACCCTATAAATGTGATACCTGTGGTGCACAATTCTCTCAAAAGGGTCATTTGAACACTCATGTCCATATCCACACTGGGAAGAAACCCTATAAATGTGATACCTGTGGTGCACAATTCTCTCAAAAGGGTCATTTGAACACTCATGTCCATATCCACACTGGTAAGAAACCCTATAAATGTGATATCTGTGGTGCACAATTCTCCCAAAAGAGTCATTTGAGCACTCACGTCCATATCCACACTGGTAAGAAACCCTATAAATGTGATATCTGTGGTGCACAATTCTCCCAAAAGAGTCATTTGAGCACTCACGTCCATATGCATACTGGGGAGAAACCCTACAAATGAGACACATGTGGGGCATATTTTGCAACATGTGGGCAATTGAAGTCACGTATCAGTAGAATACACCCTGGGAAGAAACCATACAAAGGTGATACCTGTGGTGCGCAGTTTGTCCATTGTTGTGATTTGAAGACACATGTCCGTATCCACGCTGGGGAAAACCCTTCAAATGTGGTACATGTAGGGCACAGTTTGGACGGAATGGTGATTTGACGAGATATATGCTTATAAACAATGAGGAGAAACCATACATATGCAATACGTGTGGTGTGTGATTCTCAAAACGTGGTCATTTGATGACACATATCCGTATCCATAATGGAGAGAAACCCCACAAAAGTGATACATGAGGTGCACATTTCTCACACAAATGTAATTTAAAGTCACATCCTTCTACACACTGGGGAGAAACCAAACGTGTGGTTCGTGATTCTCATGCCCTTGAAGTCACATATCCGGATCCACTCTGGTGAGAAATCTGTGTGATACGTGAACATCATAACATTTAAACACGTGGTAATTTGAGGTCACATATTCCTATTCCTATTGGTAAGAAACGCTTGAGACATGATAAGCTGTTTTTATAGAACATTTTGATCAACAAAGAATTGTGTTCGGATTCACAACACAACGAACGCCTAAGATGTGACACAAGAGGTAAATAATGTAGAAACACACACTCGGTAGTAGGTCTAGTTTGGATATACATGTGCTTACTTGTACTTAGGAAAAATTATACAAATGCGATATATATGTATATATGTAACGGTTTTCACTGCTGTTGTTAAAATATAAATATATATTTGGAAATGTGCTGTCTGCATGGTACTTGTCAATGTTTTAGGTGTTGTCTGACGAACGTTCTAACTTCCCGTTACCAATATTCCTTAGGCGAGAGATTCTTGAATAAATCAGGGCAGTTGCTAACAGTTAATTATGCCTTCAAGAAAATTTGATTCATGATATGCAGACACATGTGTCAAACACGTTGATTTCATGACCCGCTGATTATAGTGGGAATTGAAACGGCGACCAAAATATTACAAATTGGGAACCCAGCGACATGTTCACAACTGCATGGTTAGAATGAAAGTTCCCGGATATCTATTCAGATTCTTTGCAAACATCGCGCTTCCATTATTTCTGGGATGGAGCCTACTTGAAAATGCGTGTTGAAACCAGGCGGTTTTGGGACAGCGCCGAACGGTGGCTCTACCTTGCGGAGTCAGGGCCGCGTTCAGAATTCCCGGTGCGACGCACTGCGACGTCGCGGTTCGCAGCCGGAAGTCGAACGGTTAAATGTTACGAACGGCGACGTTCGCCGCATTCAAAATCGCTTTCCTCACTGTAGAACAAACTATAATAAACGTGCATTTATTTGCAATGACTTATCTCACGTAGTATAATATAGTTAGTAGGTATTCGCTACAAGGAACTAAGAGTTTACTTTTAATTAGTACCAGAAAATCATCCTACATTAAAACTAAGATCATTCATCAATTCACGAGTGAAAACAAGACAATGCACAATGCACTCTCTCTCACTTAGAGAGAGAGAGAGAGAGAGAGAGAGAGAGAGAGAGAGAGAGAGAGAGAGAGGGCGTGAGATTGAGAGACCGAGAAAGCGAGAGAGCGAAAGACCGAGTAACCGAGAGAGCAAGGGACCGAGAGAGTGGGGGACAGAATGAGTGAGAGACTGAGAGAGTGAGAGACCGAGAGACCTAGAGAGCGAGAGGCAGAGAGAGAGAGAGAGCGAGAGACCAAAACAGTGTGAGATCGAGAGAGCGAGAGACCAAGAGTGCGAGAGAACGCGCGCAATAATGTAGTGTTTAGCATGTGCGTCTGGCATTGATTTCAAAACCCGGACCGGGTAAGTATGGTATATTTGATGTATAAACCGCGCTCTCAACATTGGGGACTGAGTATCCCACGTGACTCGGAGATCACGTCAATATCGGTCCCGTCTCAATATGGGACATAAAAGAACGACTCGGAACGACATTCACCTGGCAATGACTACCCTCAGTGCCAGTTTGGCGATGTTCTGAAAAAGGCTGACTAGTTGAATGAGTCTTCCAAGTCCCATGACATAATAATCACCACATGTACAGAGTAGTCAGTTAATAGAACGTTGCTGAGTGCAGAAAACAATTAAAACTAGAGGGTGCGGTTAAACTAAATGCTAGCTGCTCCATAAAAATACCGTTTTATGGATGCGGCCGCGCGTTTTGATAATAACAGCCACCATACCAATCCAATTAATTACTTTCACCGCCTCATAAGATATAGCATACAATAAACATTTGTGGTCTGCACTCGATGCCATGCATTTAATTTGCAAGCAATTTCTCAATGTTAGTTGTTAAGTGTAACAAACAACAATTTCAAACAACACATGGATAATTAATAAAAGAATAACCTTTGATCTTATTTTACAACGAATTTAATGGAAATGGAACCTGTAAAATACTATATATTATTAAAATAATTTAATGCCCACTACATGTGGTCCGTCTATTTAAGAAAACAAATGTAATGACTAAATTGGTATGTGCAGATTTTAGTACGAATACAAATAGCATTCTGCATTGACAGCTGGCTTTATACTAAACGTTCTAGTAGTTTACTATCACTTGGCCAGGATGCCACTGAGAGGGAGAATGCTATTGCACTTTCTGTTGAACGCCGTCGTGTACGCTGCCCTAGGCACCAAACCATCCACCGCCGAATACATTGCCCAAAGCCCTGAATCATCCACCACCAAGTACGCTGACCATGGCTCTGGCTCATCAACCGCCGAGTACGTTGCCCAAAGCCCTGGACAATCCACCTCCTATTACGCAACCCAAGGCACTGGTTCATCAACCACCGAGTACGTTGCACAAGGCCCTGAATCATCTACTACCGAGTACGCTGCCCAAGACCCTAGTTCATTTACCGCCGAGTTTGCTGCCAGAAGCGCTGGCTCAACCGGGCCACGCCTCGGTAAGTAGAACACAATGTGATGATTGTTTAGAAAGCGTCACTGATTTTGTTTTCATACGCATAAGCGAATTATTTATTTGTGGAACAGTTTTACACCAAGTTACCAAAACGATCTACTTGTGTTATTGATTGGTGCACAAACGTGAACGATGTTAGATGCTTTTTAAAGGAAATAATCCTAGGTACAATCACAGCTGTTGCAGGATGCCACAATTGTGACGATAAAAGTCAGTTGCGGTGACAACCACTAACCATCGCTCCATATTTATTCTCTCAGTTGACAGGTCCAATACATTGCTCGTCTTGACAAGTTCCCAAACGTATATTTCCAATTCGATTTATTATATTTAGTATCATCCAATGCTGGTCTTGAATGTGTTAGTGCAAGCAATGTGTGGTTCGTCAATGCTTATTTTTTTTTTAGAGACGAATAACAGTGTATCACTCCGCGACGCAACGCCTTCTTCATTTAGTGCTCAGACTGATGCAAAAGAAAACAAGCCATCAAGTCCAAACGCACTTGACAACTCCATGATAACTACATTGGCTGTCAGTCAGGCAGCAGATGGTAACAATATCACAATAACGAGAATCGACGACAGAATTGACAACCGGACTATAAATGACACGCACAAACCTCTTACGATAATGGAAATTGAAAGAATAATTTACAACACACTTTGCAACAGATCTTGTGAAAACAAGTGTGACCAACAGAGAGACACATGGGACACAAGTTGCTACTGCGACAAGGCCTGTTTCAAACTTGGTGACTGCTGTCTCGATTATGAAGCTTCGTGTTTATCTGGCCCAAATGTAACTCGCGACAATTACGCAGACATTTTAAGAATGCGAAAGCCACGATCAGTAATATGCGTCGACATTCGACGAGAACAAGCGTCCGACAGTTCACTGCTGGTTGTGTCGTCTTGCGGCAGTCAACCAACGACAACCACCGACGCATATACAATTGATCTCTGTGAACGACCGTTTGAGGTGAACTACACGCTTACCGCAGAAATTCCGGTTATGTTTCGTGGTGTCATCTACCGCAGCAAGTATTGTGCAATTTGCAACAATCCTGGGAACAATATGACTGATATGGTCACAGCTGGTGTAGCTTTTAAATGTGTGAACTCAACAGGATCTGCGCCAGGTCTGTGGCAGCGTTACGACAGAGATTCCAGATGCAACCAAGATATTTCCAAATGCGAACTTATGTTCAATTTGTCGACTATGCTCCAGGACAACATTCGCTACAATTGCCGGATGGAAAGCAGCTCGTCGAACGCGTGCAACGCCGACTCATCAGATTCACGGTTTGACTTCAATTACCTACGTTCAACATGTCAAAAGTATCAGGCGAACATATACCATATTCCTTCACAGAGGTACTACAGAAATCCGCACTGTGCCATGTGTGGAGGCATTAAGAACATATTCGAATTTTTATGTGACATAAAGAAGGAATATGTAATCATAAATAGTATAATGGCCTTCTATGAGTCGGAACGCTTCCATCAACCATTTAAAAGATTCAATCTATGTCCCAATGGCATGCTGTTCGATCACACGACCGGGTTTTGCGTCCAACCCACGTGTCCCGCTGGTCACGTGCGTTTGCGCGACAAAAGGTGCATGAAACTAAATGTGACCGTGCCACAGATGTTTTCTGAAAAATATGATATAAGCACGTATGTCGTAATATCGACCGAAGATAACCAGTTTGGATTGCTTGACCTAGAACGTATTATCCAAGGAATTGGCTTAGACAAATGCAAACAATGTAGCGAATGCAACGCCGTTAAAGAGTTCAAACATTGGAATGAAGTTATTTCTAATACATCTACTGTTTGGATCCAAAAAGCGATATCCCGAAATTTCACTGATGTCGTGTTTAATATACTGAGGTATGCTAACCTGATCAACAGTCTCCCAAATCAGTCCCCGCAATTCAATATATTTGTTTTCAACCGAGGTACTATCGAAACATCTGGTACGTGTATAAAAGGATCACCAAAGATACGGCGTGATGTAATCTTTTTAAGTGACTATTACATGATGTTTGCGTCAAAGTTTCCGTCAAAATTTCAAGTTGTGAGTACGTCGCAGATGTATGACGTGGCAGAAGTTCCTGTTATTATATCTTGGCGGATGAACAATTCGTTAAATGAGCGATTGACTGTACGTGCCACTGCGTTGGTTTGTGAGCCAGACGTATTCAGTTGTGACACGGTCACGTTTCATGCGAACGAATACGTTGACTTGGGTGATTCACTGCTTTTATATGAAGGAACGTCGGAAGAAGTGGAAATCAACGAGATACACGTTGTAAAATTGAAATCAAATGCGATCGTTTTATGTTCCTACCTGCTTCCCAAGCTAAGCAGGATTCATAATATCAGTAAAACTGAACTTTTTGTACAGGATACGCTTACGATGGTTGGGAATATTTTGTCAATGGTCTGTCTCGCCTTTACGATGACGACGTACTGTCTGTTCAAAAAGCTTCGCACTCGAGCTGGGAAATGCGTTATGAATCTATGCGGGGCGCTGTTCTTTGCACAGCTGTCGTTGCAAGTGAGTGACACGTTCTTGCCGTTCTGTGAGGCTTGTACCGTCGTGGCTGTCATTCAGCACTACACTTGGCTGGCATCCTTCCTCTGGATGAATGTACTTGCCTTCGACGTATCGTGCACATTTGTTGATATGAGACCATCCAGCGGTGTTACAAGTACATATCGTCTCTGTACCTTTGCAGTGTACGCCTGGGGCCTACCGGCTGTCTTTGTTGCTATCTGTCTGGTGCTCGCCTTCTACACGACACTACCTTTAAGTTACGGCAGCAAGACTATGTGTTGGATTGCAGGTCGCAGAGCCAACGTATACTATTTCGCTGTTCCTCTAGCAGTAGCGATCACTGCCAATGCAGTGTTATTTGTTCGCACCGTCGTTGCTCTCGGACGTTCCTTGTCAGCGGGCAGCAAGGCTCGATCAGAGCACCAACAACGCAGGACATTCGTCATTTACGTACGGTTGACGTCACTGATGGGTTTCACCTGGCTGTTTGGTTTCTTGGCAAACATCGACCTTCTCCGTTTCCTGTGGTACCCATTCATTGTGTGCAACACTTGCCAGGGAGTCTTTATTTGCGTTTCATTCACTCTGACGCCGACAGTTCGACGATTATGGCGAGAACGTTTCAATGGGACGCAGAGGAGGAAAACTCCCGATATATGCACTTTGGCACAAGATGCAAACTATTTAGTCCAGACCGGCAACACCCGCCTGTAATGTTTAATTCTAGTGAAGTAAAATACTATCAGTCATGTTATGTTTGCTTGTGTAGCATGGATAGTTATCAAAACTGTTGGTTTGGTCTTGTGTATTAGTGCTTCTACGTGGACGATGTTTTATCCTGATGTAATTATGACGTGACCAATTATTTGGGATATCGAAGTGATGAATCTGTCATCGACTCCAATTTTACAAGGCATTGGTATTGTTAATAGAGTGATTGAGACCGTTGACAATATAAATTTCATGGTCGTTTAAGGTGGGCTTCATTTAGTCGCAGTGTGTGTTTATTCTCACTGCTATTACCAATGTCGGTTGTCGTTGATTCTTTTCGATGTTCCTGTTGTTGTTGTCGAGGTCGTTGTCATCTTATGCGTTGTTGTTGTTGCTGCTGGTGCTTCCGCTGTTGTGGGTGTTGTTGTTGTTGTTGCTGCTGGTGCTTCCGCTGTTGTGGGTGTTGTTGTTGTTGTTGTTGCTGCAGCTGCTGCGGTTGTCTCCATCGCCATCGCCATCGCCTGCGTTTTGTGGTTGTGGCTACCGTGATCGTCGTCATCGGCTGCCTTAGTAGTGTTGTTGTTGTCGTAACCTTTTATTTTGTTGATGTTTTCGTCGTCGTCGTTGTAACTTGCTTGGCAAAAAATAAACTGCTCTAATTTACGACTTAGCTAACGTTAGACAGGAACTAGTCGGGAAAAACTGTTTTCTGTGTTTGTGTTTATGTAACGCGAACAGTTTTTGTTGGTGAATAAGTCAGTCGTTCAGATTTGAATGCGTATGTTTGTTGCCGCGTTGATGTGGCTAGGATGTAAGAATGCCTAAGATAAATAAACAATCGTATATCCAGTAAAGTGATTAACCATTTACGCGTTGATATATATATATACTCGTGATTATGTAATGTATTAAAACAAACTATATGAAAATATTAAATTCAGGGTTTGTTTTCGTTCTAACTAACGTAGTTATGATGCATAGGTGGATGCGTCAGTAGATGTAATTAATGGAGACTATTGCATAAATATGAACACTTGATTTATGTTTGTGCAACAGAGAGCAATTACCTGTATTGTACATTCAACGGTAATATAATCTTTAGTTATATAGCAAACACATTTTATTTCCGTGTATGTAAAACTCGTCGGGTGCAAAATGATATGAGAAATATGACAGTTATGACAGATGCAACATGAGAATATTGATACAGTGGGCTTGCTGCTTAGTTAACTTCAGCTTACCTGCGTAAACTCGCTGAGAACGCTCTCTGGACGCAAACGAGCAGTTTGGTCGTACACTCCATCGAAGGATGGTCGAATCAGTACCCACTGAAAGCATAACTCTACCACTAACCACACATAACCTTAACTATTTACTACTACTGACCCTAACCCTAATTGGCCCTAACCCCATCTATGTACAGTGTATAATATTAACTCTAACAAATAATGAGATTGACACTAACCATTTATTCCCGTCGTCTGATTGGTTCCAATGATTATGCACTCATCCCTAGTGATTGACACCACTGATTGCGTATTCGAAATGAAATAACATATGGGGTCCTTGGTGGATAATATAGCATTACATTTGTCGAAAGTATTTTAAGTTTAGAGGTAACTGACCATCACACTTTGTGTGAAAACCTGTATCCACAATAATTGTTGCCAACAGCGGAGAACGTACTGCTGTGTAGGCCAATAATATGGGAACAACATGCGAACTGGTCAATAAGTAAGGATAAGGAAAGTGTAAAACATGGACAATGATTGCATCTAACTGGGCAAGATCCGAGGGTTCACTATTTTGCGAAATGATGATGGTGATACTATATAATTGGACTTGCAGTGTAGCCAGCTATGGCCCACATTTTGACAGAGACAAAGATCGAGTGGTGTTCTGAAACTACCTTAAATATAGTAAATGCCAGTAGAAACGCGCCTTATTGTTACATATTGGATTACGTGGAGACGATGATCACGTAGATATCAATTTTGTGAAATATTGTTTTATAACCCACCACGCTAACTTGCCCGTTATGAACGCTGTTAACATATCACCAGGAACATTTAGCTATAATTGAAGAAGAAGACGGTTGAGATTTGCCGGACACTGCTACAGGCATAAGGATGAAATAGCATTTAAGACCATCTTGTGGCAACCGACACAAGAAAGAACCAAGGCAGGAAGACCAGCAGCAACTTACACCGACTGCTTAAAGGAAGATGTGGGTCTAGATACGGAGGAGGTGAAGACATAGGGATCTGGAGACGGATGATTGAAGACTCTAATGTTCGACCCCAGGGCCGACATGAGTGGAGAGTGGATAATTGAATGCTTTGTGATATTTGATAATAACATTTATTTTATACATCGATCAAAACAATCGCGGCATTGATATAAATGTCAAATATTTGTATTATTCAGTTTGTTTAAATTATATAATCCTCTCGCAGGGCCGTAGACAGAGGGGTTCATGGTATAAGTCCAAATCCCCCTTTTGAACCTCCTCTTAGAAATTAGCCCTAATGGTCAATAATTGTTGGATTACCTAAGAATGAAACGTTTCTGGTAAGAATCAAGTGTTGTATTACGCATTAATGAAATATTTCCTGAGCTGGAGGGATGGAAAGAGGAATGGAGAAACAGAGCGAACGACGGAGGAGAATTGAGAAGGGGGGTACACAAAGTAGTGCAAGTGCAATAAGGAGGAAGAGAGAGAAAGAAGAGGAAGAAAAAGAAAAGAAAGAAACTGTCGATATATCCAAGCCAGCCCCACCCCTTTATGAATAATCGAATATATTAGTCTTACAACCGATGCGAAACCTGGGAACGGTAAGAACCCCGGACAAACGGACAATTTCGAGACAAAAAAGTAATGACGTTATTTCTCATCCGAACTACAGTGGATTAATCCACAAACGTTTGGCTGGTGCCCAACATCCAAATCGTCTGCGAAGAATATGTTAATATACCCCCTCGTAATTCCCACATACATGCTCACACAAACGAGCACGCTCACACTTATGCACATACTCGCACACTGACTCACACGCGCACCCACACGCACACACACGCGCGCACAAAAACACACTCACTTACGCACGCCCACAAGCACACGTGTCAGTTTAATATTTATTATTGTTATTACTAACATCCTACACTTGATTGGGGTGAAATCCGTAAATGTGGCATGAAATTATGTAAACCCTTACTGCATTGTTCAGTCATTATGCCTATTGCATTCCTACTAAAATCGGAAATTTGCCTAACATCAATTTGCTTTTTTTTCACCACTATACATTTGTTGGTCAACTTTATACTCGTCGACTTCTTTTTCACGTCAGGCAAATCCGTATACTAAAACGGGACACGCTACCATTTTAATTACAACATAAAAAAGATCCGTATTGTATAAATGAAACGTACATGACGTGATAATTTTGTGCTTGAAATCTGACCAAAAACACACCTGTTTTTATTATCGCCAGTTCATGTCGCAACTGTTGCATTTGGGTCAGCAGAGCGAGAAACGCACTAGTCTTCACTCCGTTTTCATCAGCGCCGTAATCGCCAGTTTGACGAACAATTTTTGGCTGGAGGAACGTTCACGGTGCACACGCACTGGGAATCTTGTGGTAACGTGCTATGTACGTCAACAGCGGACAATAACGCCGGCAAAACACTGAAGAATATAATCCTGGTGATCGTTGTGGCGTGTGCCGCGGTGTTTCAATGGAATAACAGTTCTCTCTATACACCCCCACACCAAGTTTACAAGTGGTACATGCATGCCCACTGAGGATAAACGTAGCAGCATCGTGTTAAAAAGAATACATGTTTTCTCGATCTATCTGAGAATGC